>OY744611.1:20728452-20730952 GCA_963556255.1 Allolobophora icterica | reverse complement strand
TAATAATAATGAAAGCCTACAGCGGCTCGATGGTATCAGCCCAACAGGACCTGGACGAGGGTCAACCGTTCCGGAAAAATAACTAATTTAATCGCTAAGACCCTGAGGGAAATAATAATGTCATAATATGCTACCTCTTCCAATGTCTTGCAATTACCCTTCAGCGCTCGTTCAGTGCCGTTACCGTCCGTGGCACTTTTGCACAGCCAGATTTGACGAGTTATAGCCGTCCGAGGCATAATTCATCGTCTCCAGAAGTGCAAAGCTACCCAGAGCAATTTCCGAATTCATTAACTTGCACATTAACTATGAGCGGCATACTAGAGATTGGACGAAACCGGAATATTTAGTATATACAGAGAAGGCAATTTAAAGGTGTCTGAAAAGAGCCTGCTATTATTATTTATAGGCTACTCAGTGCTTGACGACATCTTATGGCAGCCAGAGCGTTGACGCCAACGTTACCTTACATTGCTTTAGAAAGCGGTTTGAACGGCTGAGTTTTCTGAGTGCTTACAGATCGAGGAGAATATATCATCGGATTCTGCAGTGCGGGAAAATGTATTGGATATTAGCGCCTCTGGCGATGGGCGCCGATACAGAAAAACGCGATCGAAAGATGGCGCTCGTATGTTGTGCGTTTGGTTGACGTCATTAGCCGAATTTTACATGAATCACGCCAGAGGGCGAACAAAGACAGCAATCTCGCGACCTCTGTGAAGTGCAAAGCTAACCAAAGCCCTTGTAGCACCGCTTTCCAACCAACAGGATATGATTATGCACTTTTTGCACCAGAGATTTTTTCGCTAAAGGGAAATTACTTTCAAGATTTATCTAATCCAATCTAATATGATCTGATATAGTCCAATCTAGTCCAGCTCACAGTCTTGTCTTGTCTAGCCAACTCAGCTATGATGAGTACACTGTCCGTACGCTGTCGGTGGAAAGATGAGACGGCGAGAGAGAGGACTGGCCAACCGCCCTCAAATGCCGAGGCTAAGAAAATGAGGTCGCTAACACTTCAACCCCTGGGCGGCCTCAGGGCTAAGGGACTGCTCTTCTTCTTCTAGTCTACAGTATAATATAGTCGAGTCTAGTCTAAACTAATCTACCGTAGTCTGAAATAGGCCTATACAATCAGACTTGTTGTCCTCGAGACCAGGGTCGTTGTCTCGAGTGCACTCGAGTTCGTTTTTAAAAGTCTTGGTCTTGAGGCTCGAAGTCTTGGTCTTTGTCTTGGTCTTGAGGTTCAAAGTCTTGGTCTTGGTCTTGAGGTTCAAAGTCTTGGTCTTGGTCTTGAGGTTCAAAGTCTTGGTCTTGAGGTTCAAAGTCTTGGTCTTGGTCTCGCAAGACCAAGACCAAGACCGGCTGTCAATATGAACAGTAATTTAACAAAACTCAAGACTTTAGAAGTTGATCCAGCCTGTTAGCGTCTTAGCCTACGACAAATACCTACTGCTTCTAAACCACTCTCTGCTCGCTCATCTCGTCCTCTTCGTTCCTCCGTCCGACTTGATCTCTTTGTCCCTCGATCGCGGACTTCTCTGACCCAACATCGGGCCTTCGCTGTAGTGGGTCCGTCACTATGGAATGACCTTCCCCTGCAGTCCGTAGTAGGATTCTAGAGGGGATCACACCTGCTTCTCTTCGCTGCCTAAAGACTTACTTGTTTACGGGCCTGTCACGTTGAGAGCGCTTCTGTATAGCCCTGCTGAGAGAAGCGCTTTATAAATGTTCAGATAAGATAAGATAAGGATAGATGCAAGTCTTGTTGGTCAGGAAAACCCATCGGCAGCAGCAACTAAGTTATGCTGTGTCCGGAAGCCCTGCCGAGACTTTTCTGAAGCCAGACGGTCTGATAAACCATTGGAGGATTTCAAAAAGGCTCACGATTTGTACATTTACATCCAGTGCTTGAAAAGCTACTGTGTGTGCCAGCGACTTCAGCACCTATAGAAAGTATTTTTTCACATGGCGGAATTTTTATGAGGGCCCAAAAGGCACGTCTTGGTCAGAAAATTCCGAACGAATTTTTTTTGCAAAATACAAAAGGCATTTGGAATAACATTTTGCATGAAGGACTTTTGTAAATACAAATTCGGAATTCTCTGCAGTCTGCATTTAAAGTTAATTTGCCTGAATAAAATAAAAAGACTCACGTTTTCATTAAAATAGCGAGTAGTCCGACTTGACATTTTTTTTAAGGAAAAGAACTCTTGGGCTGAATGTGATTTTTTTGGGTCTTGGTCTCGGTCTTGGTTTTGAGGTTCAAATTCTTGGTCTTGGTCTCGAGGTTCAAAGTCTTGGTCTTGGTCTCGAGGTTCAAAGTCTTGGTCTTGGTCTTGAAGTTTAAGGTCTTGACAACACAGCTGTATATAATGCTTCCATAGGGCCGTTATCTTAACGCGTAAGAAATCAATCGTTGGCCGCTTTTAAGTGGACTCAAGAGTCGTTTGAATGGAACCAGAGACGATGTTGCTGCTCGACGAATATTGGCCAG
>OY744611.1:20695952-20723452 GCA_963556255.1 Allolobophora icterica | reverse complement strand
TCACTAGGAACGAAAGCAAAGAGAAACTAAAGAAACAACAGAAAATAACTGAAACAACATAAAATTAATTTGAAAAACCTTGCAGCGAATTAATTTTGAATTAAAAACACTGAAACGCAAAGATGAAATAAGAAATAAATCTTTAAGCTAACCATCAAAGGCATCCGTGGGTATTGTAGAAGCTTCACTTTCTTAGCACGACACAGTGTGGGGATTGTAGAAGAAAGACTGGGGGTGCTGAACATTATATCCGTATTTTGCAAACTGATGTCAACGAAATATGAAAGCAGCTGATTTCAAAGCTAGCAGTTTTGCAAGTCATACTCGAATCAAAATCAATTCCTTTGTTGAGAAAATTAAAAAATGCATACATCATACACCGTAGAGATGTTTTCTTGTCAGAGACTCAGATTCAAATAATGCTTGATCATATTAACACAATTGAGGGTGTTGGAAACGCCCCCTGGTTGTGCAATAAGGACTTAACTGTGGGGTCCTAAGAAAGACTAGGGGTTGAACCCCAACCCCTTCGACAATTCCCACCCTGGTATAGGATATAGGGCAGGTGGCCAGTCTCCTCCCTCGCCGCCTCATCCTTCTACTAACAGTGTACGGCCAATGTAATCGTTTAATAGCTGAGTGCATAGTGGAAGATAAATCTCTAAATTTATGCCATGGCGGCGTTTTAAAGCAAAGGGAACATAAATAGAATTAAGCCAAATGGTTGCTTGAAATGCAGTGCAGCTGTTCAGTTAGAAAGCACCATTCTAACATCACAGGGGCTCACGATGGTAGAACTCTATGACGAGTTGAAGATCGAAAGTATCTCGATTCTATGGCCATATGGAGAAGCCACCACAGATTTGAAAAACTGTATTGTAAAACTTACACTGAGCCTGAGAGTAGTGCTGGAACTGGAAGAGAAAGTGGAACTAAAACTGTCATACTTAGTGAAAAATGACCCACGTGACAAAAGTGAAAAATTTAAAATTGACAAACAGAAAGTGGAACTAAAAGCGAAACTATAAGTTAAACTGACAGTGAAACCGACATCAAAATGTAATCGACAGTAAAACTGAACTGCAAACAGAAATCAAAACCGAAAGCGAAACTGAAACTGAAACCGAAAGCGAAACCGAAACTGATTTGCGAAACAGGGAGCTACAACGTACCTTTTGCGTGTCTAGGCCCTTGGTTATGGCCCACGTCGAGACGACGTAGTCCATGACGCGTTCGGATAAGGCCCTCGGAACGTCATGCAGTTTCATGTATTCCCTGACATTGTTTAGTATCTCGTGGTATTTGCCTGTCGTAGAGTACATCTGCTGGAAGATCGTCGTCACGTTTCCGAATATCGTCGCGTACAGTAGAGCTACGGAGATACACAGGACGTCCATCATTTCCCTCCCAACTGAAGACATTCTAGCAGTCTCTTAAGCTAGCCCGAGAGGCAGCCATGGGTATGAACAATTGAACATGCATAGTTGCATACCCATGGCTGCCTCTCGGGCTAGCTTAAGGGTCTGCTAGAAAAGTGTTAAGCTCAGAAGGAAATGATGGACATAATTTTTCTTTAGAGTCCATCATTTCCTTCTCAACTTAAGACTTCTAGCAGACCCTTAAGCTAGCCCGAGAGTATTAGTTGGCGACTTCATTTTTTCTTAGCCTCGGCATATGAAGATGGATCCCAATCCTCTCTGATCATCCCATCGATGGTGTACGGTCAGTGTATTCATTACAGCTGAGTTGGCTAGTGAGAAGAAACAATTTCTGCCCTGATGGGAATTTGAACTACCGGCAGTCCAGCACGCTAAGTTCGCTAGACTATCGAGCATCCAACGTAAGACTTACCTTCTTCAAATTAATTATCGTCCATCGGCCGCATCTCGATCTTAGCGGATTGATCTGGATATTGACCTGATTACTGTTCGGTTCTGGAGTGCCATCGATTGATGCCTTATGCATCAAGCACCGTCACAATAGAAATTTTAAATTACAATTAAGATAACGTAGGGTTAAAGGTCATAGATCGGCTTTCATCTTCGCTTTCAGTCTTGTTTCTATCAGCATCTCTATAGTAAAGTAAGTAAGTAAGTATGTCCTTTATTAAAGACCAACTGCTAGCCGCACATTGGTGTACAAAGTTCATCAAATTAATTTAAGCATTATGACATCCGAATTAGAAAAGTTTTACGGGCTAATGAGTCGGCATTAGGTATTATTCTATTGTGTGCCCTGGGGCGCAGTGAGTATACGGACAGTATTTTCCGGAGGTAACGTTACTGATGCAGAACATGTGTTGGGTTGATAATGATGGCTAAGAAAAAGTTTCGAGTCGGCTTTCTGGCAGAGTTGCTCGAAAGTAAAGTAGGATTTCGGTAAATATCGAGACAGAACAAATCGCTGCATTGTTGCCTCAAGACGTGTTCTCAGTTAGGGATGTATCGGCTGAAGAGCAAAGACGACAAGAGCAATCGTAGAACAACCGAACATTTCTTTGGAGATATTTCCAAGTAGCAGCTCAACTATGTAAGCCTATCTATCTATCTCTGTTTCTCTAGCAGTCTGTCTATGGCTGTGTCTACCTGCGTTTGTCTGACAGTCTGTTTAACTATCTATCCATCTGTCTGTCTGTCTGTCTGTCTGTCTGTCTGTCTGTCTGTCTGTCTGTCTGTCTGTCTGTCTGTCTGTCTGTCTGTCTGTCTGTCTGTCTGTCTGTCTGTCTGTCTGTCTGTCTGTCTGTCTGTCTGTCTATCTATCTATCTATCTGTCTATCAATTTATCAAGGTTTCATTTGTTCATTTATCCATCCATCCAAACCAAGCCTTACATCTATGCATCAATGCATCCGTCCGTCCGTTCATCCATCCATCCATGCATTCATGTATTCACGCAGCCATGCATCCATGCATCCATGCATGCATGCATGCATCCATCCATCCATCCATACATCTTTCCATCCGTCCATTCATCCATGCATGCATGCATGCATGCATGCATGCATGCATGCATCCATCCATCCATGCATCTATCCATCCATCCATCCATCCATCCACTGTACTAACATCCGAAGATCATCATGAAGATGGAGAAGATCTTCTCTATTTCCGTGTAGGCGGAGACGTTTCCAAATCCGACGCTCGTCATACAGGAGAGGGTGAAGTAGAGCGCCGTCGCGTAGGCCATCGTACTCGACGGACCTCCGTCCCAGACGATCTGCCCAGACGTATTCGTTACGATGTACTCCCTCCCTACACACACAGTGAAGCCACAGGTTATGAGTGAGTGGATGGGTGAGTGAATGAGTGAGTGAGTGAGTAGGTGAATGGGTGGGTGAGTGAGAGGGTGGGTGAGTGAGTGAGCGAGTGAGTGTGGGGGTGGGTGAGTGAGTGAGTGAGTGAGTGAGTGAGTGAGTGAGTGAGTGAGTGAGTGAGTGAGTGAGTGAGTGAGTGAGTGAGTGAGTGAGCGAGTGAATGGATGAGTGAGTGAGCGAGTGTGTGGGTGAGTCAGTCAGTGAGTCAGTGATTGCGTCAATTGGTCATTCAAGTATTGAGAGTGACACACACAGACAGAGAGATAGAAAGACAGACATAGATAGAGATAGAGACAGAAACAGAGACAAAGAGAGAAACATGTAGGGAAACAAAACGACAGCTAGGCATAGAAACAGACAGACAGACAGACAGACAGACAGACAGACAGACAGACAGACAGACAGACAGACAGATAGAGAAACAAAACAGAAAGCGGGAAGGAGATAGAGACAGAGATACACGGAGAGAGAGACATACATACATACATACATACAGACATGCAGACAGACAGACAAGGAGAGTGTCTGCTGACCTATTTCTCTGCCGAGCCTCTGCATCCATCCGTACATGACCCCTGACCGAGCCTCGGAGTCTCCGATCGTGAACCAGATGCAGGCGAACCAGTGAGCAATTAGGACGAACATGAAGATGAGCAGAACGAGAACCGCGGCGCCGTATTCGATGTAGTGGTCCAGCTTCCTCGCCACCCGGCCCAGCCTCAGCAACCGGACGACCTTCAAGGCACTGAAGAGACTGCTGATGCTCTGATGACAAAGCACAGCATCAACTACAGTCCCTCAAGTCTGAAACACACTAATAGGTTACTACAGACGAAGCTACTCTTCTATAGGTGCTGCTAGTTTTAGTTAAAGGGTTCATAATAGTCTAGTCACAGTTCAGTGGTTCATAACCTGTTTCAGAGCAAGGCACCCTTACTAAAAGCCAATCAGTTAGCGGCACCTTGCCTTAATTTGTTCATATTTATCTTCCAGTTAGTTCTTTCTTAAACGAGCAACGTTCTTGTATTCAGTCGCAGCGCTGCGACTAATTCGATTCTACTTTAAGTTTAAAAAGTAGTTATAGGTTAATGTCAGTAATGATAATCAGTAGTTTTTCAAGGTGTTTTTCCATTCTGCCATCCAATCGCAGCAACCTTAAAATAGGTTCACGACTCCCTTGGGTGTTGCGACACCCAGATTGGGAACCACTAGACCATAGTGGTTAGCGTGCTGGACTATCGACCCAGATATTGGTTCAATCACGCCAGGTCAAAACATGTCGAGATTTCTGCTTAGCATAGCCTCCTAAACAACTTAGCTTTCAGACGAGTAAGCTGAGCACAGACTGACGGCAGAAAAAAAGCGGTGAGGGATAAGACAAGCCATTCAGTCTCAAATGCATCAAGGCGCTAACACTCAATACCCATGGCTGCCTCTTATGGTTAACTCAACGGACTGCTCTCCTTCTCCTTCTTCTGATTGACACTAACGACACCTTTCGACAGTGCTACTTTCTAATAACAGCAGACATTAATACAGCAATGTAATGTAACGTAGCAAGCACTTAGGCCTATATATCGCCAATTTAACACCTCCAAAGAGCACAGAGCACCTCCCAAAAATGTTGCAATGTCTTGGGGAAAGCTAATGTAAGCTCGATGTAAGCTCATGCGTAGAAGTTATAAAGTAAGGTAAAGTAAGGCAATCTCTGAGATAAATTACGTTCTAAAGTAAGTTAAGGTGAATGAGTGAGTTTTAAAGTAAGGGTGAATGAGTGAGTCAGGTAAAATAAACTATAAGTCACTTAATGTAAGGTAAGTCATACAGAAAAGAAGGCCAGTTAACTTGTAAAGTAAGGTCGTCCTATATCGAATATGATATAAATTATGGAACTCGCAAGTTATAACAATTTACAGAAAACTAAACAGAAGTTTAAGAGAAATTTTCTAGAAAAATTCATACTTACATTCTGACAGTGCCGAAGCGTGAAGAACAAAAAGAAATACTTTATTAGATCACATGAGAATAGAACATTTTAGAACAGATTAGAATATATAATATGTTGAATTTGATTATATTAGATAAGATCATTTTAGATTATATCATATTCGAGTAGATTCTTACCGCTATAGATAAGACTAGATATGATCATATCAGATTAGAACAGATCATATTAGAACAGATCATATTAGAACAGATCATATTAGAACAGTTAGATTAGATTAGATTAGATTAGATTGGATCAGATTAGAATAGATCGGATTAGATCGGATCATATTAGAACATATTAGTTTAGAACAGATTAGAACAGAATATATCAGAACAGATTAGGTTAGGTCATATTAGAACATATTTGATAAGATCAGATTAGGTTGATGAGTTCAGACTCAGTTTAGATTGGTTCATAATTCTCTCTCACAAACTCAAGGACAACTTTAACCGCCTTTCATACTCCGAAGACTGCTTCAATCATTAATTGAATAATGAGGTCCCTCTTGCTCCTCTTAAAACTGTACTCAACGCCGCTGCTAGACTAATTGCCTGTCTTCCTCGATTCTCTCATATCACCATCTTTATGGTTGACGAACTCCATTGGCTCCCGCTTTCTGCCCGCATCCAATTCAATGTCCTCATTCTTGTCTTTAAGGCTCAACTTGGTCTTGCTCCGAAACATTTATGTGATTTCATTCATCGCCCTCACTCTGTTGCTTCTAACAGTAATAATAATAATAATAATAATAATAATAATAATAATAATAATAATAACAACAACAACAACAACAACAATAATAATAGTAGTAATAATAATAATAATAATAATAATAATAATAATAATAATAATAATAATAATAATAATAATAATAATAATAATAATAATAATAATAATAATAATAATAATAATAATAATAATAATAATAATAATAATAATAAGAAGAAGAAGAAGAAGAAGAAGAAGAAGAAACAGAAGAAGAAGAAGAAGAAGAAGAAGAAGAAGAAGAAGAAGAAGAAGAAGAAGAAGATACATGGAGAGAGAGAGACAGACATAAGAATATAAAAGGTGGAGCGGACGATAATAATAATAATAATAATAATAATAATAATAATAATAATAATAATAATAATAATAATAATAATAATAATAATAATAATAATAATAATAATAACAATAACAATAACAATAACAATAATAATAGCCGCAGTAGCCTTGACGGACAGGGCAGTCGTGTCCTGGCTTTTCGATCGGCAGACGACCTTTACAGGTATCGTGCAGTTGCTCCTACAGGTGAGTTTGATGAAAGTGATTAGTAGGCGGCAAGATAAAAGGCGGAGCGGACGATGAAAGGAGCCAACTGGGCGCGCTAAAAAGACTGAGCGTGTGTGCTGAGTATCAGGCGCCGAAGCCAACGGGGCTTTGATGGAGGACCATTGAGTGCATGAAATCGTCTGTCTGGCTCCATCCCTCGGTCGTCATACTGCGCTCATGTCATGCATCATCGTTACTGTCATCATTATCAATCTTCCCATCAACATCTAACTTTTGATGATCGCGATAAAAGATGGCGATGACGAAGTGTGTGAATATATGTGTGTATGCATGTATATATATATATATATATATATATATATATGACATCATTTATGTATGTAGGTATCTGGATGTGTGTATGTTTGTATGTAAGTGTGTATGTGTGTATTTATGTATGTATGTATACATACATACATAAATTTTATATTTCCTGAAGTTCAGGTAAAGTATACCTGAACATTAGACTAGTTCAGGCGAAATGCCTGAAATTTCAGGCAATCCGCCTGAACATTCGACTGGCTCATACTGGCCTGAACTAGTTCAGGCGAAATGCCTGAAATTTCAGGCATTTCACCTGAACTTTCTGGCCTGAACTAGTTCAGGCGAAATGCCTGAAATTTCAGGCATTTCACCTGAACGTTCGACTGGCTCATTCTGGCCTGAACTAGTTCAGGTAGAACACCTGAAATTTCAGGCATTCCGCCTGAACTTTTCTAAGAGTGTATGTATGTGTTTTGTGTATGTGCGTATTGATGTATGTATGTATGTATGTATGTATGTATGTATGTATATATGTATGCATTTACTTATGAACGTATTTATGTACGCATGGATGATTTGGGAGCTTTGGTATACCGTATAAGGATCATATTTAGAAATATTTGCAATAGTCTTAGCCATCGAATTCTGAACTCTGTAACTTAGATAAATGTATCTTCCTTGACAGAAAACTCTATGGAGTTACAGTGATCAAGACGGCTGTGATCGAATGCATTAGTCAGCAAAACTCTTGAAGCTATGAGGATCAGTGGCGGCGATCTTGTTTGACAGGTGGGGGGACACTTTAGAAATGATCTGGTCAAAAAAGTTTTGACCTGAACTGGTCAAAAAGAGATCAAAACATTTTTTCGCGCTCACGCGCGATCAAATTCATTCTACAAAATTTTTCGTGCACATTTGCTGACCTTTTTTGGGTGTTTCTCCAAATTTTTTTCGGGGGGAACAAATGTGTGGTGTGTTCCCCCACTCATTCAGCCCAAGACTTCTTTTCCTTACAAAAAATTGTCAAGTCGGAAAACTCGCTATTTTAATGAAAACGTGAGTCTTATTTCATTGTGGCAAATTAATTTAAAATGCAGACTGCAGAGAATTCCGAATTCGTATTTACAAAAGTCCTTCATGAAAAATGTTACTCGAAATGCCTTTTTGCATTTGATCGCGCGTGAGCGCGATTTTTTTTTTTACCTCTTTGCATCCGTCTGTAGGTATTTGTCGTAGGCTATGATAAGAACAGGCTTGATAAATTTTTTTATTCTTGAGTTTTGTTAAATGACTGTTCATATTGACAGCCGGTCTTGGTCTTGGTCCTGCAAGACCAAGACCAAGACTTTGAACCTCAAGACCAAGACCAAGACTTTTGGTCTCAAAACCAAGACCAAGACCAAGACTTTTAAAAGCGAACTCGAGTGCACTCGAGACCAAGACCTTAGTCTCGAGGACAACAAGTCTGCCGTTGACTTGCATACCGTCGATACCGATATGTTTTTAGACCATACCGGTATGGACTTTTCGCCTGGAGAAGTTCCGGTATGCTTTCGGCCGGCCAGAAGAGGTGCCGGTATGGCATACCGTTTCATACCGTCCCACTTCGAGCCCTGCGCAGAACATGACCTGGGTCAACAACGGCTGCATTGAATAGGCGTTCATCAGCCTGCCTGGCCAGTTCTGAAGCGCTTTGGATGGATGGGGAAAGTGAGCCAGTTCGGCGCATTTTTCTAAGTAGTTGCTCAATCCTCTCCCTGTCTCCTGCCCGGGTATAGCCCCACCATCCAGGGGATGCATACATCAGGGAAGCTACAGTCAGTGGCGGCGATCTTGTCTGAGAGGTGCACGGGGACAAGTCGATCATGCTCTGGTTGATGACCTTTTTTTAAGAATTCAACCTGAAAAATTTTTTTTGAGAAAACTTCCTGGCTTTTCCGCTAATTCATCTCCCAAAAAAGTTGTTGACCATTTTTTTTTAGTAATTCGCCTCTTTTACAACTTTGTTTAGGGTCTCGCAACAATATGATGACTCTTCCTTTTAGAAAGTCGTGTCATCACAAAAAATTTGCATACTGAAAATACACGAAATTCTTCTCGAACATAAATTCTTCCCTTTCTACTTTCATAAATTTTTGGGGGACACTTCTCCTGATAAATTGAACTTTTACCTCACCTGGTCAAAAATGGCTGTGAAAACCCTCACACGCAATTACATTTGTTGGCCTTTTTAAGTGTTTCTTCAAAATGTGGGGGGGACAAATGTATGGCGTGTCCCCCCCACTCTTAAAGGTGGGGGGACATGTCCCCTCGTCCCCCCCCATGATCGCCGCCCATGATGAGGATATAATCGAATTCCACGAATATGGTTATAAGAAGATTTAAAATGTCCTTTGCATGGTCACTGAAACAAATAGAGGAGTCACTTGTCACCCAAATCACGAGCAGACAATACCTTCACATCTACACATACATGTATAACATTTCTGGTCAATCTCTCTCTGACTTTACGCAGCCCTCTTGAATAAGTTGTTGCCTTGTTTGCTAAGCTTGAAAGTATCGCTGTTGACAGAGTTTACGACTACAATTAAGAGATTCGTTGCGAGAGGCGCTACACAAATTGTCTCTTACAATTACACTTACACTGCTCTACGACCTTACATCTACGAGAGACAGCTGGACGATGAGGAAATCGTGTGTCCTCAGCGACGGACCACATCGATCGCCTGCAATCATTCCTCATCCTCTGCCATACGGTCCTGGAACTCTAAACATGGTGTCATCCGTCAACTCTGGACGGGAACCCGTAGATTGAGCTCCACTTCTGGGCCATCATCAATGGCGACTAGTCTACTTATCTGAACATGGTTCCAGAGGCGTCTACACCATAGAAACCTTGGAGCAAATGCTCCATCCAAGAAATGGGGGGGGGGATCTGCCAGTGTGTGTGCCACCATTTTAAGGGGGGAAACGAAGTGGAGGGGGAAGAAGAGGGGGAAGAGGAAGTTGCTCCAATGACTTAGGGGGGGGGATAGACGCCCCTGCATGGTTCTAATTGTCTTACACTGACGACTTAATAAACTTTTGCATTATTTAGGCTAGCTGATAGAACACGTCCATTTAATGTCTCTTGAAGCCGCCCTGTACCCGGGCGTCCGAAGGGGGGCAAGGAGGGCATTTCCACCCAGGTTTTGCAAATATTTAAAGAAATATAACTGTTGATTATTATGATTATTTCAACAGTTCCAAAACGATTTTCAATGCTGAAAACACTTAATTATTTAGGTAAGTCCTTGAACATTATTTATTTTAAAGTTGTCACGTGTTTTGTGCTCATGAATAGCTATGCTATGTAAAGACTTCATTTTGCCACCCCTAAAAAATGTTGCCCCCTAGAAATTCCCCTAGAAAAATTCCTGTGGACGCCCATGTCCCGTTACAAATATAGGATTAAAGAAACAGTACAAAACTATAAAAATATAGGATTAAACAAACAATACAAAACTTTACAAATATCGGATCAAAAAGCAATAAACACACAAACAATAGAAACAATAGAAATATCTGATTGCATAAACAATGAGTCGGTTACCTCGTTGACGTGCTGGAAAGCGTTGAAGACGTCGTAAGGTAGACAGGACAGTAGATCAACGACAAACCAGCTCTTAAGGTAGTTCATTCGGATGATCTTCGGGTCGGAGACAATTTCTCCTCCAGGCCCAACGAACGTAGTGTGGAAGTTAAGGACGATGTCGATGAAGAAGACGACATCGACGATGCTGTCGACGACGAGCAGTGGGATGTCGGCGATCGTCTTGGACCGGAAGGCGGCGTTGAATGGGACCATGACGGACGTGTAGAAGGTGAGCACGAGGATCATCCAGTCCCAGATCGTCTTGAAGGCCGAGTAGTGGAGGATGATGTGGTGCGGTGTCTTCGGAGCTTCTTGGCGGTAGTGAGGTAAGATTTCGGCGCTGAAGTTCATCATCTGAACGCAGGATCAAATAACTAGTTCAATGCCAGTCACTGTTGGATCGGAAATTACCCCACTATGACCTGATCTTACCTAACCTTATCCTACATGGTCCTGAAACGACCTTGAAACGCCTCTGCTTTGATCTGGCGGTGCTTACTCGGCAGGGCGCCTGCATGCCTACTTTCAAGAGCTCTGCCGCTCCACTTCAGGTATTAGTGACTGTCGCTCTTTCCGCTCTGCGGTACATGGCGAACTGTTGGTCCCTTTTGCACGCAACTCTGTTATGCTGCGTCGTGCTTTCTCTGTTGTCGGTCCCACTGTTTTGGTGAACGAGCTCCCGTTAGAGCTGCGACTCTATATCCAGGGATACCTCTGACACGTTCTATAACTGCCTGAAGTCTGTTCTTTTTCGCCGGGACTGGGTCGGGAGCGCCTCTGAGTAGGATTCTTGAAGGGGCGCTATATAAATCCTCTGAATGAATTAATGTTTCATTCAATGTGATTAATCTGTTTTAAATTACTCTAGTTTAAAATAGTATATTCTTACCTAATCTAATTATCCTATATCTTATCATCTTATGTGTCTGGAAAAGACCCAGAAACTTCAACTCTGATGCTACAGCTATATTCTATTATATTCAGGGCTGTAGTGGTAAAATTAGAGGTGAGTACACGCTACCGGTTAGTTTTCCTAAAACAAATTATAGGTGAGTATACGCTACAGTATTTTGTGAGTATACGCTACAGTATTTTAATATAAATCAATATAAATATTTTGTGAGGTGAGTATACGATCTCTAGAGGTGAGTATACGCTGTATACCCGCGTATGCGCTCAACTACAGCCCTGATTATATTCTAATCGAATCTAAACTATCATAATCTTATCTTATGTGAAAATCTGATTTGATCGAATCCGCTCTTACATAGGGCATTTATCACACGAGATTACTTTAAAGCGAAAGTGTAGTCAGCAGTCGAAAGCAATACTATTGGAAAAGCTCAGTGGAAGTCTACAACATCTTCAACTCAGACTTACCTTCACGGTTACTTAATATCCTACCTAACTTACCTTTAAGGTTATTTAATATCTTCCCTAACTTACCTTATTCGGTTACTTAATATCTTCCCTTACCTCATATTAGCTCTACAGTTTTCTGCCATTCTACCAGTTCCACCACTTTTCAGGTTACTTGATACGAGAGCTACACTACATTTGAGGTTGCCTTACCCACGTTATACTTTCTCTGCGAACTGCCTCTGAAATAACCTTATGTTTTACCTAAGTTACACTTATCTTACCTATACGCAATACGCAAGTTACCTAATGCCTTACCAGGCTTACCTATATGCAATCATGTATTTAGCTATGTAGTTAAGAATTAATTTTCGTTTCATTCTATTTTGTCTTCACTTTTTCTTTATTCTGATCGAGTGCTGGTTGTACATGCAGAGCTTGCACACGGTTAAGATTTTACCAGTATCCAGACTTCAGTGCTTAGTTATACACATACGTTATCAATTCCCAAGACTTGCTTTATTAAGCTATCTGTACAATACCATGGATTAGCAAGTCCCTGTTTTAGAGGGACTTGTGTCCCTTCAGGGTTCCTATTGTTTCCCCACGCTTGATCATCCCATGTTGCTTGTTGTGAACACAACTTGTAATTACATTATTGTCACGACTGTAACAAATGTCGTCTTAGGAACAATAAACTGATTTGATTTGATATGCAAGTCACCTAATACCTTACCTATATTCAAGTCATCTGACACCTTACCTAAATGCAAGTTACATGATACCTTACCTATACGCAAGTATCTGACCCCTTACCTACATGCAAGTTACCTGATACTTTACCTGTACGCAAGTATCTATACCTCACCTATAAGCAAGTCACCTGATACCTTCCGCCACATGTGAGGTTACCTGACAACAAAGTTACATTACATCTACAATCACCGTATACACCTCTCGCCCAAGTTAAACTACCTCTGCGCTAAATTCCACCACCTTGTCTTTTTGCCATGTCTTTCCTAACCATTTTCTATCGTACCCTTGAGAGTACTGTTACCCGATACCTAAGTTCCATCATCTCGCCTTCTACCCTGCCCTTCCTACCCCTACCATCAATCGTCCGCAGTTCTCGGGCGTTTGAGCACAGTTGCACTGGGTCGGTGTGACTCATAAACAATGCAAAGTCTTCGGCTCAACTAATGACCTCAGTCGCTTAAAGTGAGACGTCACCAAGCGACAACGAAAGCTGCAACTCGTGCAATTAGCGCCACAACTTACGCTGGCCAGCTGCGAGTACTTGGGCGCGTCGAAACGCATCTGCGAGGAGGCGCTGGTCGACGCCTGGACCGGCTGCGTCAACGGTCGGTTGCGCGTTACCGAACGAGCGAGACGTACGAACTTGCTCAGACCAACTGAAAGAAAAAAAACAACTGAATATTTGATTACCGCGTTCAAGGAGGAGGAGAAGGAGGAAGAGGAGGAGGAAGAGGAGGAGAAGAGGAGAGGAGGATAACAGGAGGAGGAGAAGAGATGGGGCACGAGGAGAGGAAAAGAAGAGGAGGAAGAGAGGAGAGGAGGAGGAGGAGAGAGGAAAAGAAGAGGAGGAAGAGAGGAGAGGAGGATAAGAGGAGGAACTAGAGGAGAGGAAGAACTAGAGGAGAGGAGGAGGAGCAGAGGAAGAGGAGAAGGAGAAGAGAAGGAGGACGAGGAGAGGAGGACGAGGAAGAGGAGGGCAGAGAAGGAGGAGAGGAGGAGAAGGACAGAACAAGAAGAAGAGGACGAGGACAGGTGAAAAGGAGGACAAGAGGAAGAGAGGAGAAGAGGAAGTGGAGAAGAGGAACAGAAAAGTAGGAGCGGAGGAAAGCAGAAGGAAAGTAGAAAAGGAGAACGATGAGGGGAAGAGGAGGAGAGGAGGGGCAAAGAATGAGGAGAAGAGGAGAAGGAGATGAGAAGAAGAGGAGGGAAAGGAGGAAAAGAGGAGGAACAAAGGAGGAGAGAAGGATATGAGACGGAGGAGAAGGAGGAGGACAACACGTAGGAGGACGATGAGGTTTGACACCATGGCTGACAGACTTCAATTGTTCCTTCTCAGTGTATGGTCCGTATTTGTTCCGTTTGATTGGACAGTAATTGTACGTATTTATAATGCATGGTTTGTGGCCAACAAAGCTGACATCGATCGATGACTCGACAACTGCGCTATGGAAGTCACTTGTTTAGGTTAGACCAGAACAATAAAGTGGCTGTTATATGCTTACGTAATATATTCCGCACAAAGGGAGAAAACGAAAATAGATTTGCAAACACATTTAAAAGAAAACTTAGAAGAGAGACGACGACGACGACGACGACGACGACGACGACGACGACATGATGATGACAATGATGAAGATGATATTGTTGTTGAATGATGATGATAATGATGAAGATGATATTGTTGTTGAATGACGCTGATGATAATATGGTGATGATGATGGTGATGATAATGATATTGTTGTTGAATGATGATGATGATAATGATGATGACATTGTTGCTGAATGATGATGATGAAAATATGGTGATGATGATGCTGATATAATGATGACAATGAAATTGGTGCTAAATGATGATGATGATGATGATGATGATGATGATGATGATGATGATGATATTGTTGCTGAATGATGATGATGATAACGATGATGATGATATTGTTGTTGAATGATGATGACGATGTTGATGTTCGCGAAGATGATCATGATGACAAGGACGACGACGATGATGATGATGGATTTTCAGGTAATGAAATAAACTCGCAGTTGCCAGTGACCAGCCAATACGGCGGCCGTTTGTTGTTGCTGGAGAGAATAGCGTGACTCTATTCAACGCATGTTTGCTAGGTGCGTTGAGAGGTGGGAAGGATGGACTAATTTGACCTACGTTGGAGATACTGCAGCAGACTGAAAGCAAGACAGGTGGGCGGAGGGAGAGACGACGAGCTGAACTTACATTATCAGGGAGTGGATTGTACACTAGAGGGTTCTGAAAGACACGGAATATGGGCAGTAGTTGGAAGAAAGTGATGTGGCAGGCAAAGGTGCGTTGGGTTCTTGAGTGCGTTTCCTGTTTTCGTAAACTTTTATCTTACTCTAAACCTTGAGCTACGGTTCTGGTTCCTCATTTATTGTGTGTTTTGATTAGAGGATTACTAATCTATAACTTTTATCACGCCGGTGTCTAATGAACAAGGCATCAACGATGGCGAACCAAAACGAAGCTGTAAATAAGTTAAGGGAGTAAGCTATGGTTGAGGTCTGTCGACTACAGGATAAAATATCAATAATCACTTGAGTAATGAAAGTTATGCAAAGTTATGTAGTGTAAGTAGGCATTTATAAGTAGATGTCGAAGGGTTCCTTTACAGCATAGATGGTGATCGATTTCGTTAAAAATTGCTGGAATTGCCATGATTGAGAGGTCTAAGAACCCAGGTTCATTAATTACAGCAGCATCCCCCAAATAATATATCGGAAGTGTGTAAGCTTATATTATAAAGGTCACTGAAGAGACTTCGAGTCAAGGCTTGGTAGGGTTAAGTCAAAACAGGGTTAACTCAAAACAACTATTCGTCATATTGCTAACAGACCGGAACAGCACATAGGCCTAAGTTATTTTAAAGAGTAAATTTCTTCATCAGGCTCAGCGCCCTAGATTGTTTAGGATATGTCACACCTTATGATCATTTTTGACGAGGTTACTTTAGGATACGTTTGAACACCGGATAGCTTCTACCTATTGGTGTTCTAGTCAGTGGTGGATTTCGAGCTTAGTACTTTGAGGGAGAGGTCAAACTCGGGCTATTCTCAGATGGAAGGTCACGGTCGGATTGGTTATCCTTTGATTCGCTAGTGATTCCTGCAAATCTATGATCTGGTGCTAGCAGACATTACTTATAAAAGTGTATGAACCTAAGCGTCTGAACTTTTATATAACGCTTTAAGTCAATGTCTGAAAGGCCATCGTTGTGCACATCAAGGGATTGTGTGCGTTTGTTTAAGACAGTGTTTGTGTGTGTGTGTGTGTGTGTGTGTGTGTGTGTGTGTGTGTGTGTGTGTGTGTGTGTGTGTGTGTGTGTGTGTGTGTGTGTGTGTGTGTGTGTGTGTGTGTGTGTGTGTGTGTGTGTACAACGTCTGTGGCTGAGCTCTCTTATGGACGATGACTTTGACTACGATTTCACTGAAGCGATCATCGATTGATAGCGGCGCTATATAAGTCATTGCAATATATTAGATTGCTATAAGAGTGTGTGTGTCTAAATATGCACGATATTATAGCGCCTTTTAAGTGCCTGACTAAAGCGCTGCACGCCTGACTATCCCACTGATCCAACGAAGTGCTTTTAAGGCAGTTTGAAAATGTTTGCTCAGCAAAGTCAGTTGCAAAAGTATTCGTTTGTGCAGCGGAAGAATGTTCCAAGGGAGCAGGGACCAGAAAGTGTTTGTGTGTTGTGTGCAGGCGTGAGCAGGTCCCGTCACGTATCCTAGTGATATAGAGGGTGTGCGTGACCGTTGCCCGTCTGTCCTCATCAGGTGAAGGAAAGAGGCAGGGGACGGAAGGGATTGGGAGAAGTGAGTCCGAAGGGTAAGTAATTAAAGTTACGTGACGATAGCACGAGTGATTTCTCTGTTGGATACTTCCCCACCGAGTCTCAGGTCAGAAGAGGAGAAGGCAGCGTTTCTTCAAACGACGGAGAAGAACAAAGAAAAATGAAAACAGTATAAGAAAATAAACAACGAGAGCACAAAGAGCTAAAAAGAGAAGAATGAAATATAGGCATTTTTTTTCTAGAAAAAAAGTTTCCGGAACTGAACAATTACGAAAGGGCCAAATCGAGATCGAATTCTGAGAAAAAAAACTGGGCGGGATTTGGGGAGACCCTCCCCAAGAAAATTGTTGACGTCACATTAAATTAAAATAAGTAAATTATTCTTTTATTAAAAATAACCAAGTTATTTTTTAATAGCTGAAAAAAGGTGCCGGAACGCCGTTCTGCAGCGTTCCAGCAGAAAAAGCACTGAATATAAGAATGAAGCCAAATAAAAATACTGAAAACGGAAATAATAAAAACAAGAAGAAGACAAGAAGAATAAAAACGAGAAGAATATAGTCGAATAAAAATCAATTGAGATTAAAAAACAATAACAACAAGAACAACAAAATAAAAAAATTAAAACGTAGATCTGAGATTACATTTTAAATGATATGCTAGTTTAGGTAGGCCCCCTATTATATAGTTATAAAGTTTGTTTAGAGTAGACTATACTAGAACAGAACAGATCAAACCACATTTGAGGACTCTAAACTAGAACAGATCAGATCGAATGAAAGTCGACTAGACTAGATCAGATCAGATTGCCACCAATAGAATAGGCAAAACTAACCTAGAACAGATCACTCCAGATTTAAGTAGAAAAGACTAGATAGCACAGGATCACACTAGAATTACGTAGACAAGAGTAGAACAGATCAGATCACATCAGATATAAGCAGAAAAGACAAGATCAGATAGTATCCCGCAAGAATAGGGCAAGAACGACTAAAACAGACTAGAGCACATCAGATTTAAGTAGATTAGACTAGATCAGTTCGGATCTCACAAAATTCGAGTAGTCAAGACTATAGCAGATCAGATCATACCAGATTAAAGGAGTCTAGACTAGATAAGATAGGATCACAATAGATTAGAACACAATAGACTTAGAGTAAGTTGGACTAGACACCATGTTAAGTAGACCACAGAGGCATGAGATTTAATCATAGATGAGATGAAGTCAGATGATTTGCCTTTGCCATTTTCTTCTTCGATCGGTTGCTTGAGGGCCGTGATGTCCTTGAAGGTCATCAGAAACAGAACAACGATGTCCTTCTCATTCCGAATCGGAGCAGCGTGTAGCAACAGCCACAGAGGAGTCTCTATACACAGAACAAAAGCCACACCACTGATTGACTGAATTGCTGAATGATTGAGCCAGCCAGCCAGACAGCCAGCGAGTGAGTACTAGGTACTTTGTACTTTGAATGAAGGACAAAAAGCCAAGAGCTCAGAATGAACAATGAACACAGAAATAATGGATAGAATAGAATACGGAGATCGATGTAAAACAGGTATAGTTTAAACAATCAACTGTGCAACTGGAATATAGTGTATAAAATATGGAAATGATAAAGTAACCATGAGCACACACACACACACATATATATTTGTGCACATATATATATATATATATACATACATATATACATATAGATATAGGCACTGATTTCATTTATATTTATCTATTTCATTGAGTGTTCAGATAGCGGAGGCAGAGAAAAGCCAGTATCGCCTGATAGGTTATGCATCATGCATGCATATTCATGTAGTAGATGCACATAGGTAATACCTACCCAGTGCACTAAATCATTACTAACCTATCTCTATAGCCCACTATGAAGTGGGACTTCTATAAGAATGACACGTTGGTGCATCAGCATGTTTTAGAAACCTTAAATCAAGATTATATCATATCAGATCATAATAGTCTAGTCTAGAATAGACATGTTTAGAATATAATAGACTACTCTAGACAAGAAAAGACTAGACTAGAATAGAATAGAATACGCTTAATGATGCAAGAACCTCTCCAGAAGAATCTCTCCAGACTGAAAATCACCCTTTTATTACTATCCCATGCCGCACCCGATCTTGGACAATCTCACGATAACACCGTTGCCGTCATAATCGCTTTCCACCTTAGCAGCAGGCTTACTTAGTTACTTAGTTACTTGTATACTTGGTATACTCTGTAGTCTGTACCCTCCGTCCCGACCCTTTCAGATGACGATGACCTAGCGGGGTGGTACTGACCAACCAACCTGGGTCTTGTGGACGTTATTTGACACAGCGCCAGTATACGCAGCAGTAAATAACGCTGGTCTCATGGACGCAGCTTAAGTGTGGCGTTGAGAAATTGGAAGATTAACACTACATTACAAACCCAGTTACATATGATAAATTAAGCCTACATAGAATAGGTGGACAACTAACTGAGTAACTAAGTAAGCCAATAAATTTTAACAGGTCATCCATGGTCCGCCTGATTTATAGCGAGCTACCATGAAACGTTTTTAGCGCGTATATATATATAGTCGGTGATCGTGCATGCATTATTAGAAGCACGGGTTAAAGGACCCGCCACTTGGCTGTCGTTCAAATTAGTCGGCCATTTCGTCTGGTTCCGTGCCATTATTCAAGATCTACGTTTACCGCGAAGCAGGTGCTCGCTCCTTCTGCATGCCTCAGCGTTTGGCAGAGCTCTTCAGAAGTAATGTCTGTTGACATGCGACACTGTTGTGGTATAAGAACGCTGTGGATGCGGCGTGAGCTTAAACAGTGCTGGTTTTCTTGGGATTTACACAAGCCTTCGTAACCTAGCGTTATCATGCATAGAAATGTTTTAGGGCTGAACTATAATTATGTGTTTGCGGTGCCATACCTTATCGATTCTGTGGTATTTTTCATCTGGTTACGAAATCAGCAAGGCCTAACCAGGACAACACTGCGCCACTGAGCTATTTTGTGCTGCGTCTTCTTCCTAGCTGTAGGTAAGGCAAACTTTAATGGCAAGGAACTATACTATTAGGTCTTTCTCTACGAATCTGTTCCGTGTGGTTCTAACCTAGGTCGGTCTGCTCCTATCTTTCGAGCGACTTATTCACTGAGGTTCACATGGCGCTTCGGTGGTCCTTATCTTCAGAGCCCAAGTGTCATCCTGTCCAAAACATACTTTGCTTCCGGACCGTGCCAGAGACTCGAACTGTCGCTGTTCCCATTCTGATCGTCAAGAGGTATAGTTTGACTTGAGTTAATGTCATTTTCGCGTAAATAGGTGCGTTACCTGAAAGGTTTTACCTTAAAATAATGTGGCCTTTCATGGTCATTGTATCTGACGCTTATAAAGCGTCACTTCAAGAGAAAACTCACCAGTGGCGCTCCCGACCCGAACCAGTGAAATTACTGTCAAATAATACAGACTTAGGCGCTTTCGAAACTGTGGAAGGGACAAACGGAGGAGATCGAGCCGCAGCTCTAGAGAAAGGCGATTCCAGTTGGTGGGTCCAACATGGGCAACGCTTCTGGATTGAGAGCGGGTAGCAATAAGACAATGTGATTGGTCGCAGGTCACAATAACAGCACTCTGCCTCTAGACACGATCAAGATTTCTCTTGGCACCGGTCCGATCAGTTTACACTATGGATCAATCAACTCATCTAATTAAAGACTTAATTAATTAATTTGATCATCCTGCCTGCTGGCCTGACCACAGCTATTCCATCAATAATTGATTGTTAATGGCGAAGAATGAAAGCGTACTTGATTGCAGAGAAGGCAATAAAATAGAACAAAGCAGACCAGCATACACGTAGAATAGACAAGCGAGCAAAATGATGTCTAGGAATATGAAAGCTCCTGTGTCCCATAATGAACTCAGTTCAGCGGACAATGGACGTATCCCAAGGTCCTGGACACGGAACCAGGACATCGCAGCACTCGCCGTTTGCTTCCCAGATCATGACAGTGCCAAATTCATATGCTGATGACAGATAAGTGCACTTGTTCGTGCTCTTCATACGGAGTCCGTTCAGCAGGTATCAGAGGCGTCTATCCCCCAAAGTCATTGAAGCAACTTCCCTCCTCTGCCTCCCTTCTGCATCACCCCTCCCCCCGTTAATGATGGCACACACACTGACAAATCTTCCCTCCCCCTGTTTCTTGGAAGGAGCATTAGCTCCAAGGTTTCCATGGTATAGACGCCCCTGGCAGGTATAAATCTTCGATGGCTAGACTACAGGCTACCGAATTAGTGGACTACCCTGTCGCTTAGATACGGGCCCCTACAATTCATTGTTTCATTCACGCCTTTCACTGGCGTTAGGTAAAACAATAACTGGAACCGAAATAGTCTGGCCAGGAACTCTCTGTCTCCGCTGTCTGTCTCTTTCTCTCTATCTCTGTCTCTCTTTCGCTCTGTCTCTGTCTGTCTCTGTCTCTGTCTGCATCTGTCTGTCTGTCTGTCTGTCTGTCTGTCTGTCTCTGTCTCTGTCTCTGTCTCTGTCTGTCTGTCTGTCTGTCTGTCTGTCTGTCTGTCTGTCTGTCTGTCTCTCTCTCTCTCTCTCTCTCTCTCTCTCTCTCTCTCTCTCTCTCTCTCTCTCTCTCTCTCTCTCTCTCTCTCTCTCGGTATCAGTTTGTTCTGCTCATTAACCCATGTCATCTCGTTCTCAACTCGAATCTTATCCACCACTAGTTGCCTTTCTATCTTAACGGACTGATCTTCTGGATATTCATCTGATTATAGCTGCAGAGTTTCGATGCCTTGTGCATTAATTATCTGCACGATAGAAGTTACTTATTAATCTCACCTAACCTAACCTTACAGTAAAAGATATAAAGATGTAAATATATAAACAAATAACGAATTAATGATTAAACAGATCAACGAATGCACGATTGAAGTGACGAACGAATGTAGAAATAAATGAAATAAATGAAAAAATTAATAAATGAAATTAATTTGGCTCCATCGTCCTTTCCCATATGCGCTCGCTAATGAAGTGAACGTATAGGCGGACAATGGAGAGCGTTTCGTGAGCCGATAATAATCCAGAGCTAAATGTCAATAAACACTCGAACTGCTTGCATCGTCGGTCGTATGGGGGCGCTATGTGCGTGATCTGAGAGAGGTCAACGACTGGGGTCACGGCTCGTTCCGCCTGACTGAAGCCACGCTCTTTGATTCCAAATTCCGTTCATGGAATGTATTTCCTCCCCTGTCCGTCCCAGCACACCTTGCGCCGGAAGAGCAACGATTACTAACGGATCGACCGAACTAGAGCTCAGTCGCTTTTTCGTACGCATACATACTTTATATACAATGATATAAGTACATATATACATATATACATTCATACATACATACATACATACATACATACATGCATATGTACATACATACACACATGCATATGTACATACATACATACATACATAAATACATACATACATACATACATACATACATACATACATGGATGCATACATACATACATACATACATACATACATACATACATACATACATACATACATACATACATACATACATACATACATGCATACATGCATACATGCATACATGCATACATACATACATACATACATACATACATGCATAATGCATACATACATACATACATACATACATACACACATATATACATACATACATACATACATACATACATACATACATACATACATACATACATACATACATACATACATACATACATACATACATACATACATACATGCATAATGCATACATACATACATACATACATACATACATACATACATACATACATACATACATACATACATACATACATACATACATGGGGCGTGGTGGCTCAGTGGTAAGTTCGGCGCCTTGTGATCGGAGGGTTGCAGGTTCGAATCCCACTCTAGCCGCTGCGTACGGACCTTGGGCAAGTCCTTCACTCGCAATTGCTCATGGCGCTTCGGCGTGAAAATTCCGGCACAGTATCAAATGCTGTAGTCGGGAGCGCCTCTGAGTAGTAGTTGACTTCGAGAGGCGCTATAGAAATATCCAGAATAAAATAAATAAATAAAATAAATAAATACATACATACATACATACATACACACACACACACACACACACACACACACACACATACATACATACATACATACATACATAAATACACGTATTCATTTGCAACCAACATAATGCACTGATATAGAAATTTCTTGAGAGTAATGACAGTCATTTGATTCGAATTTGTACCAGGATCGCACTATGTAAAATTTAGGTCCAACAAATTATTGTCCAGGTTATTTTAGATTCCGTACATAAAGATAAGACGAAGAGCAGTTCCTTAAGCTAACCCTGAGGCAGCCTTGCGTACGAAGTGTAAACGACTTCATTTTCTCAGCCTCAGTATATGAAGGCGGGTGGCCAGGCCTCTCCCTCGCCGTCTCACCTTCCCACCGACAGTGTACTGTGGGTAGACTCGGTACTCATAATAACTGAGTTGGCTAGGGGTGCAGGTGGAGCAGAAATCTCGAACTATATTTCCGCCCTGGCGGGGATTTGAACCCCCAAATTCTCGACTGACAGTCCAGCACGCTAACCATTACACAAATTCCGTACAGATGCTTCCAACTATAAATATTTATGGAGACACAAAACAAAGATTGATAGCTATTTCAAACAAGAACTGAGAAACAATTCCTTTGAGTTGCAATCGTCTAATATATACATATCCACAAATACAACTTTATTCCTCAGACATGTATGTAAATATATATATCATATTATAATCAAAGCATACATGTACGATATATATATGGTATAGCTATTTGCGATCGACGAGATCTCCTGGAAAGAACTATAAAATAAAAAAAGCACAGCGTTTTATTTCTTACACCAAAAGACTTCAGTTGCTTTGAACTGGCCATATATTCTCTAAGACGTAGAACCCTCGATGTGGTTGTTTTTCAAACCACCGGCATATCCTCCTTCCGTCCCGTGTCCCTCTGACACCCTCACCCACTTGGTTCTTTCCGATCCATTGGATTTTCTCCTGGCTACCTATACAGGATTCGAGTCAGCGACAGGAGGGACCAGGCTCCGTCCGACACGTAGTATCGATTGGCCTCTTATAGCCTCAGCAAAGCTTACAGACTGTTGCGCGTTCTTGCATCATGAACATCTTCACACACCAATACAAAAGAGACATGACAGAATGTTATAGTATGGGCCTATTGTATATATACATATATATGTATATATGCTGCAAAATATAAATATATATAATTATATGCTGCATTGAGTTTAAAAATAGCAGAAACATATATATAGGCAATATATATTAAAAATAACATTATCTTGTTTTCCCCAAAGAAAGTGCAATCCCTCAGGAACAGAAAAATTGTACTAAGAGCTGTAACTACTACTATCACCACCACCACCACCACTACTACTACTACTATTATCACCAAGGAATGCTGGTAACTGCAAGTGTAATTGTCAATTTGTATAGCGTCTCTCCAAGCGGAACTCCTCAGAGGCGCTCTCGAACGAAATGGCAACACCAGATTTTATGGAATGGTATTCAAACGCTGATGGAAAATAGGCCAAGAAAGGCCAAATTGAGCTCATAACGTATGTTGCTAGGCAACATATTCCAGAAAGCTGGACGGACCAACCACAGTGACGCTGCTATGCTGTACCGTTGAAGTTCGGGCCGCGTGACAACTAGGTCACCTTAAGCAGCAGAACGGAGCTGACCTATTGTTGAAAAAAGCGTGACATAAAGGAACTAATGCCTTACATTACAATACGATTGTAATCTATAATACACTACTATTACCGCTAGTAGGACCTATCACTCCTTCCCATGCTCCCAGTTCTCCTTCCACTACTATTACTGCTCCGCTCCCACGGTAGTACCACAACTGTCTGAACCCGTTCTACCCTGCAACAACTACTGCTATCATCGACATCATCACCACCTACAACAACTACTAATATTATCGACATCATCAACATCTACAAACTACTACCATTACCCCAACATCGCCTGCAATATCTACTACTTTCATCAACATGATCAACACGAAGAACAACGACTTCTGATAGTCATCACATCATCACACCGTGCAGCAATGACTACTATCTTCTATCAGCACCCACAGGCAGCAACAACGATAATTGTCATCGCTTTCATCACTACGAACAAGCACCACTACCATCATCGTCGTCATAGGAACCACAAGCAGCAACAGCTATTGTCATCGCAATCATCACCACGAACAAACACCACTGCCATCATCGTCGTCATAGGAACCACAAACAGCAGCAACTATTGTCATCACTATCATCACTATGAACAAACACCACTACTATCATCGTCGTCATAGGAACCACACCAGCCAGTGACATCATAAAGTCAGTGCAGACAGATTTCAGAAGTCGTCGGGGGTTGTAAATACGTGCACATACGGAAGCCCCGAAAGGACGATAGACAATGTAATTCAGGGCAGTGATTGATCACCCTGCACCCGAGCAACCAAGAGTTCTCCTTTTCATCTTTCCCATTCTCTTTTATTGACTAAACCCTTCCTTCTGTAGGGTCTGGCGATGGCATCTGTTGTCTCCGCACGGACATCTGTTGTCTTCAGTCCTTTGTCTTCGATGGAACTGTCTTCTCGTCTATTGAATTAGTTTCTTGGACTGCAGTCTTCCGTTGTTGCATCGACGTACGGTTTCAATTGATTCCGCTCAGCTTGCATTCTTAACCCATCTTAAGTCACACCCATTTAGAACAGCTTTGAGAGGTCTTTAAAAGGCGCTATTTTAAGTGTACTCATACATATATACATAAATATGTACACTGTACAGACATATAGGCCTATATTTATACATACATACAGTCAAACATAAATGTCTCAGACTGACGTACCTGTGTGACCGTGTTCATTAAAAAATGTAATAAAGATGATGATGAAGATGATGATAGCAGAAGTAGTAGAAATAGTTGTAGCAGAATTAGTATAGTAGTGGTAGCAGCAGCATCAGCAGCAGTAGTAGTAGAAGTAGTAGTAGTAGTTGTAGTAGTAGTAGTTGTTGTAGTAGTAGTAGTAGTAGTAGTAAGTAGTAGTAGTAGTAGTAGTAGTAGTAGTAGTAGTAGTAGTAGTAGTAGTAGTAGTAGTAGTAGTAGTAGTAGTAGTAGTAGTAGTAGTAGTAGTAGTAGTAGTAGTAGTAGTAGTAATAACAATAATAATAATAATAATAATAATAATAATCTCAACAAACACAATAAAATTACAAGAACAATAATAAAAATGATAATTAATACACACGTCCATGTATTCGTGCATCAAAGTCCGCACATGCATACATACATAAACACATATAATACCTGTACATAAATGCAGGTACAGAGGTAAATAAAGGCATAAATAATTACATAATATAAACGCATAAAAATGCATACATACAACTCTTAAAAGCCAACTACAATGAATGTTTGTCATAAATATGGAAGTCCAGATGCGCATTGTTCTGTTTCCCTTTGACCATAGAACTAGTTCATCGTTTATTCGACAGATGTCGTGTCATCATGGGGATAACATAATCCGTCAGCATTCAGTTACCATTAGGGAGGTTTAGGACTTGCGTTATATATATATATATATATATATATATGTATATATATATATGTATATATATATATATATATATCAGTGGGTGGGCGGGCGTAGGCAGGGGCGTCTATCCCCCTAAGTCATTGGAGCAACGTCCCTTTCCCCTTCTTTTTACCCCCTTCCCGTTCCTTCCCCCCTAAAATGGTGGCACACACACTGACGGATCTCCCCCCCCATATTTTTTGGATGGAGCATTTGCTCCAAGGTTACTATGGTGTAGACGCCCCTGGGCGTAGGGCGCGGCTAAGTCTGGCATTCGGTGGTCAACTCGGCAGTGTCAAAGATCAATTGTAGAATCCTCGTATATGCCGAGGCTGAGAAGCTGATTGTGTGGCGCATTTACATTGAGAGTATAACAAACAGATGGTGTTCCATTCCAAACATGGGACAAACTGATATTCAAATCTTTCCTTAACCATCAGACTTCCAAACTTACAATCTTACATGATTATAGCATATTTGCTTACTTACTAAATTGCATCAGCAGTCTAGAATTAGTCATCTTTTGAGGGCTTTCAGTTAGTATACAATGCAATGTGTCGTAAGAGGACCAACTAACTTAACACGCATTTTCTCATAATAATAGGTCTTTTGCTTCCATTGGCCCTGCTCTTTGGAATGAGCCGTTCGTTCTTCTATTCTCTCGGGTAAAGCCTCTTCCTCTTTAAGTTTCTTAAAACTTGCGTTTTCTCTCGGGGTCTCTCACACTGGGAGCGCTTCTGAATGGCCCTCCCGCTAGAAGCACTTTATAAATATCCGAATACAATACAATACAATTAAAAGCCTCACGAAAGTGTTTCAGCGTAACCCAATGGCAGAAAACGATATCTTTGGGCCGCCAATGCCTTTGACGCAGACCTCACGTTAGATAATAATGACAACTGTCAACAGTGTCACAGAAAGTGATTTTGAGCTATCTAAACACAATCCAACAAGATTAGTAATATTCTGTGTTTTGCGACATACGCACATACACACCACATACATATATGCACACAAACATGCAGGCATACATAGGCCTACATGCATATACACCGTGTCTCAAAATAAACTGTGCAAAATTGTTTCTGTCAGAACTTCGTCTAATTTCCACCAATTTTAATAATTTTTGGTAGGTAGATGGAAAAATAGCTGAAATTTTATGCTATACATAAATTTCCCACTTCACCTGACTCATGTCACCGTGCTACCTTGTTAAACACAGATGTACCAATTTCTTATATAACGCTTAAATTTTTTTACATGCAACAAACTATCTGACGACTTAATTAGCACGCAGTAAAGTAAAATATGGTTTACTTAGCAGAGTTT
>OY744611.1:20685952-20690952 GCA_963556255.1 Allolobophora icterica | reverse complement strand
TGCCTCGACTCGGCTAAACCCCGACAGCTTAACGAATCCGTCGTTACAGAAGACGATCGGATGGTCAACGACGCGAGCATTCGCCAGAATGAAACTGCTGTCTGCAGTCCAAAACATAAGACACCATTTATACATACATACATACACTCATACATAAAAACATACATACAATACAATACAATGCAGCTAAATTTGACAATTTCCTCCTTACAAAGTTCAGAAGCGAACTTTGAAGCCAGGTAACCATTAAGAGGCATGGGTAGACTGGAAGAGGTAAGTTTTCAGTCTATAGAGCGAAAGACAGTCTCGCTCAGAGACTTGCGGACATGAGAAGGTAGAGAGTTCAAGATATAGGGACCGGCAACTGTGACTGAACGCCGGCCAAAGACAACACTTGTAGCAGGAACAACATACTTTTAAGCCGATATGCATAAAAGCATACGACATCATTTAGATATACACACACACATACATACATACATACATACATACATACATACATACATACATACATACATACATACATACATACATACATACATACATACATACATACATACATACATACATACATACATACATACATACATACATACATACATACATACATACATACATACATACATACATACATACATACATACTTGGTTCAAATAAATAAAACTCAAAACTCATGTATGTATTTTTATGTCTAAAATTTAGACTCTAAATGATAAGGTATGTATATATGCATATATGTATTCATGTACGTATACATATATACAACATCATTTAGACATACAAACATACATAAATACATATTGTATTGTATTCGGATATTTATAAATTTATTAATATATTTATATATTTATTTACATAGATGCATATATACATACGACGTAATTTAGAGTCTAAGTCTTAGACATACATACATATGTTAGTTTTGAGTTTTATTTATTTGAACCAAGTACATGACTAGTTATTAGTTAACCATTGCAGTTTCACAACTAGCACGCAATCAAAGCAAGTAGCAACAATATAAATAAAAGATGAAGCGCACACGATAAACTTCCTACTTTGACGCTGGTGCAAACAATGAGAAGCTGAGGAGCTTATCTAGTCATCCCCCGATATTTATTAGGCAGTAGTATTGAATCAGTGCAATGAGCTATTGTTAAAACGTATACCATCAAATACATTAACAACCTACTATGAAACAAATTGTATAATCAATACAGGTCAATCAAAGATGATTTGTACAAAAACTTAAATGCATTCAACGGACGTGATGCACGGATGTTAGGATCTATGCAGTTTCATAATTTATGGCCTTTGATTCTCACTGAAGAATGTCAGACATTAGTCCTACAAACCTCCGATCTAGAATTGTGTTTAGTGCAAATGCTGTAATCATGCAGTGAGACATTCTCAGTCAAATCAGACGTAAACAGAGGAAGATGGGAACCCATGCGATGCCGAAACATTATGAGAGCCAATTGAAGCCTACCATAGATATCATAAATTGGTAATAAACTAAGAGATTTAAAGATTTGAGCGGTAAGATAGTGAACATCACAGGTAATTTTTATAGCTCTCTTTTGCAGCGAAAACTTAGGCTTAAGCATAATCTGGTATCCATCCACCTGCCCAAACTATGGTGCAGTAGATTAAGTAGGGTAGAAGTGCAGTATATATGGCTTAATGGAAGAGGCCATTTGAGCCTGCGAATAACTCCAACCATTTTAGAAACCTTATTTGTGACGTGTTCAACATACGGATGCCATGTGAGGTGCTCATCAATGATCACACCTAGAAATTTAATTCTAATTGCACTGCATAGTTGGATGTTGTCGATAGTTATGATGGGAGTACAAGATTCAGGTACATGTTCCCTGCGACTAGTAAACAGGACATAATTAGATTTCTTAATATTCAATGATGGCATGTTTGCATGAAAGCACGTTGATAGTTGGCGCAGTTCCAGATTCGTACAGTTATAGAGATCAAAGTAATTTTTCCTAGAAATAAAAGCTGGTGTATCATCGGCAAACAAGACCAGCTGTAAAATCGATGAACAATTAGTAAAATCATTGATATAAAATAAAAATAGTAAAGGGCCCAAATTGATCCATGGGGAATGTCACATAGTAGGCCCTATGGATGCCAAACTGGAGAGAACTCCAGCATAAGAAACCTCTTGAAATCTATCAGTGAGATATATGACCTAAATCAACCCAGGGCAACACCACAGATGCCATAGTGTCATAATTTAGCAAGAAGTTAATGGTATCAAATGCTTCAGATAAGTACAGAAATACACCCAGGGTACAATTAAATAATAATAATAATATAATATTTATTCTTTAATTAAGCGCCTGCAAACGCACTGCGCTGTACATGTACATGTTATGCGATAAATCTTAACTACTAACAGAACAGACAGCCACGTCATGGTTGATCGTATCAAATACTTTAGACAGTCCAGAAATACACCCAGGGTGCAATTACGTTCATCCATTGCTTCAGAGATTTGATCAATTACTGCAGTGATAGACAAGTTGGTGGAATAGTTCTTTCTAAAGCCACATTGTTTAGCATAATAATTTTTATTATCAATTAGAAAATCGTGCAATAGCTTAGGCCTATACATAAATTTTCCCAGTATTTTAGAGAAACATGGAACTTAGAAATTGGGCGGCAATTCAACATATCATATTGGTGAAACATCAGCAATTTTCAAAGCCTGAGGAACAATACCAGTTATTAAGGACTGGTTGACAAGATGAGTCAATGATAGAGACATAATTATACAGCAAAACGTTTGATAATAATTCAAGGGAACCAACGACGTTGGTATTCTTTAGGCTAGAAATAATTACTTGAATTCCAATCTCATCCGTAGGGGTAATAAGTATGGAATATGGATTGCTTCTTTAAAATAATAAAAAAAAGAACTTGTTGCTGAGGGAATTTCCGACGCCATTTTTGGTCCAATATTAACGAAATAATTATTAAATGCCTTGGCTATTGCTGCTGGGTCGTCCACCACCGTATCGTTAATCGGTAATGAGATATTCATTTGCTGGGGGCCGTTTTGATGAAGTGCTTACTTGATAATCCTTCATACTTCCTTAACATCATCACTGAACGAATCTAACCTGGTGACATTATATTGTTTTTCACATTTTCGCAGGACAGTAGTAAGTTTGTTTTTCTAGGTTTTATATTTAGCATATGACTCAGTGGTTTTATGTTTTAAAGAGGCCTAATTTTTATAGAGCATAATTGTTTCTTCTTACAGGATTTCAGTCTTGTTGTCTTCAAGACTAAGGTCTTGGCATCGAGTGCACTCGAGTTCGTTTTTAAAAGTCTTGGCCTTGGTCTTGAGGTTGAAAGTCTTGGTCTTGGTCTTGAGGTTGAAAGTCTTGGTCTTGGTCTTGAGGTTGAAAGTCTTGGTCTTGGTCTTGAGGTTGAAAGTCTTGGTCTTGGTCTTGCAAGACCAAGACTCGTCTGTCAATATGAAAGGGTCATCTAACAAAGCGCAAGACTTTTAAAAGTTTATCAAATAATTACACTTGCTAATTGGGCTTTACTGTTGTTTTGGACAATAATTTTGACTTCTGGTTATTTACTTCCGGTTTTGCAAGCAGTCTTTCTTTTGTGTTCAGTCTTTTGTTCAAACACATTGGCGAGCAGATTCCACGCATCGTTGCGTTTGGTACAATTCTTTCGTTATACTAGAAAATGAAAACAAACGGCAAGCGGTTTGTTCAGTTTCGACTTGCAGAGCAGCAATATTAGAAACACAAGGAACGACGTCAGGATTTGTCAGGTAATTTTATTAGTTTTCACCATCCTAAGATTTCAACGCGCTTTGTAAGTTGGAGGGTTCTACAGGACTTGCCGACCGCAAAGTTGCTGACCGTCGGAACGTAGGGACTTGCCGAACATGGATTGTCCAAAGCGTGTATACGTAGTTGCCGACCGGAGAAATTTAGATTATTATAGTATCAAGTGAGAGTAACAAGGCTTCAAACCCGCTAAGCATTGATGCGGCCTATACGCATCATTAACATCAAAAAAGAGAACAATGCAGTCCTTCAGTGTTGTAATTTTAACGTTTGATTTTTATTGGCACATTCCTCGTTTTCGACCAATAGCGAGTCGGCAAGTTCAACGATATTGTCTAAAATTGACCGTCGGCAACTTCGCGGTCGGCAACTCCCTACGCATTCGGGGCAGGGCCGCAGAGATAAAATGCATAACACAGTCAGGTGAGCCTGCACCGTATGACACATACCCAGATCAATCTCAGTGAACATAATAATGTTGCAACAGGTATTTGGAATAACATTTTGCACGAAGGACTTTTGTAAATACGAATTTGAAATTCTCTGCAGTCTCCATTTAGAGTAATTATTGTTTTGCTTGAATAAAATTAAAAGCTCATGTTTTCATAAAAATAGCGAGTAGTCCGACTTGACAAGTTTTTAGTAAGGAATTGAAGTCTGGATATGATTGTGATTTTTGGGTCTTAGTCTCGGTCTTGGTCTTAAGGTTCAAGGTCTTAGTCTTGATCTTGGTCTTGAGGTTCAAAGTCTCGGTCTTGAGGTTCAAAGTCTTGGTCTTGGTCTTGAGGGTCAGTCTTAGCCTTGGTCTTGAGGTTCAAAGTCTTGGTCCTGATCTTGGTCTTGAGGTTCAAAGTCTTGGCCTTGGTCTTGGTCTTCAGGTTTAAGGTCTTGACAACACGACTGCAGGATGTTAGCAGGGAAGATGTCAGCCAGGGCTTAGTATTAGTTTTATATATTCTAGATTTCCGCACCTTAAGTGGAAAGCTAGAATAATTATAGGCGTCATTGCGCCGGTGTCTAATGCACAAGCCATCAATTTATGACATGAATGTACGAATACATACGTATGTATACCTATACACGTAGTACAGTATACATACATACAGGAATACATATGTACGTACATAAATATATATGCTTTAGATTTGTCTGTTGTGTAATGTGCGTAGG
>OY744611.1:20645952-20683452 GCA_963556255.1 Allolobophora icterica | reverse complement strand
CTGTCTCTTTCTCTCTCATTCTACTTCCACTGGCTGCAGCGCAACTGTCAGTTGCCCGACCGGAAATCAGCCTAAATCAGCGAGACTTAGACGTGGACCATCACGCTCTTAGAATGATGACAGCAGGGAGGAGGAGGAGGAGGAGAAGATTGACGGCGATGATGATAAAATGATGATAATGATACTGGTTATGATTATGGTTATGACAAAATGATGATAATATATAATAATGCTGATGCTACTGATAACGATGATGATGAAGATAGCGAGGAGGGTCGCAATTATCATATGAGAAGGATGCTGCTGACAAGGCGAGGATGTTGAAGATGATGATTGGTGACGCTGAGGATGAAAATAAAAATGACAATGATGACAATCATAATGATCATGATCACGATTACGACGGCGACGAATCCAACAAGAAATCTCATTCGTGCTGTCCCATTGCTAGAATGGTGAAGATGATGATGACGATGATGGATCAACTGATAATGTAGATGATAAAGATGATGCAATATCTGAAAACTCTTCAATCACTGTTCTTCATCAACCGCTTCCAGCTTGGCCTCATAGGTGTGCGTTATCCACTCTAGTCTGCCCCATAGGGATATCAATTGCATTTAATTTCACAGGCAATCCTCCGAAAACTTTAAACCGACCACCGGACCGATTTTTTGTTACAACCGGGGCTTCATATTTCGCTCGTGTGATGGAAAACCCCAACTTTGCGGCCAATCATACCCTGCTCTGACTTCGAAGTAATTTATGATAATTTAAACACTTTTTTAAAACACTACAGCTGTACTAGAAGATCGCAGAACGTCTCGTGATTATACAAACATGAAATGTGTGGACGATAACTTTAGACATTGATAGCCTTATGCCTGTTAATATCTGATTACTTTGCACGGTTGGAATGGTTTGGTCTCAGAGCACCTTCAAAATTGTCGACAGAAAGAAAGTCTAGCTTAATAATAATTACAAAAGTCGACAGAGTGTCTAAACGAATATGCATTATTTATCAGACAAAGTGAGCTCAGCTGGAGCATAGACGCCGCGACTCAGTCATTCGGTCAGAGCATTTATATAGCGCCCCTAGAGATGTACACTATATTACTGTACAGTATATTAAGAAGAGCTCCCTGCAGCTCAGTCCTGGCGTCAGAGAATAGTTTCAAACATTGATTGACGATACGGGAAATCGTAACCGTTAGCTCCAAATTTTTAAAGCGCCACTCTAAATCTAAGACGAGGGCATCAGTCTATTCACGAGCGCTGCGTCGTGTCAGAAGGGTTGTCCAGAGATGGTCAAGGGAAGATCCGACACCAGTTACCAGAGAGAGGAGGAGCTGCTAAGGCGGGTTTCGTTGAGGACGAAAAAGCGGAGGATTAGGGTAGAAATCCTTGAAGAGGTGAGACTTCAATTTCGAGTGGAAAGCCCGTGGGATGATAAGTAGAGGAGCATTAGGCAGATAATGGTGGATGACCGGCGATAGAAGTGTAGGGTTTCTTGCAAGAAGCACATACAGATCCATAGGGGGTCCATTCCAGGTATACAAAACCTATCAACCGAAACTGCATGACTTTGCCTTGACGAGTTATCCAAAAGAACAGGTTTACTTCGTGTCTTGGAGCAAAGAAACATGAAACAGTGCAGCAAACCCTTCAAGTATGCAGGAGCATTTCCAATCTAACACCACCAGAGCCACGTCAAAATCTTGATTTCCATGCACCTTGGAAATGACATTGGTCAACAACAGCTGTATGACTGTTTTAACGCGTTTAATACAAGCAGAATGTAAAGGGTAGCACTCCAATGACCAGGATAACAGGCTGCGTTTCCAAACCTGGAAATGCTGCCGCTTCAGCTGCCAATACTTGCTCGTGCCTGTCTTGTGCCCAAGCATATAAATTCCGTCTTTTCTCTGTTAACTCTGAGACGATTTCAAGACATCCATGTGAACGGTTGTACAGAAAGAAGGACCTAATTATGTCAAATTGAATTAAACAGAAATCGTTAAAATATTATAAATAAACTTAGACGAACCGAACAACTAGCAAGTACATCAATCTGTCATATAATTCCTGTAATACTTAACCGAATTTAGTAAAGTTGTATCTAAAGACAGGCTTTCTGGATTATTCGCCACACGCTGCCATTGTAAACCAATGTAGGCCTACGCCCTGAAGCTGTACTCAACCACAATTATTGAAGTAAGTTTCTACTCCTCAGTGTCATCATTAATCACAGGGTGGGAATTGCTGGGGTTCAACGCCCCTATGGACTTTCTTAGGACCCCCACAGTTAAGTCTTCATTGCACACCCCCAGGGGGTCGTTTCCAAACCCTCAGGTGTGCTAGTGTGATTTAGCATTATTTGACTCTGGGTCTCTGACAAAGAGAAGACATTTCCATGATGTATCATGTATGCATTTTTTTATTTTCTCAACAAGGGAATTGATTTTGATTCGAGTCTGACTTGCAAAACAAAGCTGCTTTCAAATTTCGTTGACATCAGTTTGCAAATATGGATAAAATGTTCACCCTCCCCCCAATCTGTTTTCTACAATTCCCACATTGACTATTCAACAAGTAACCTGATTATTTTTCTCTGGTCATCCCTTAAACTAGAACTTTTCTTGGCAAACGAAGTGTTGGACATATATTTTGGTTTACGTTTGTTCTTTTCAGTCACTTGTGTTCTCAACTTAAGACTTATCTTTCTTCAGATTAGTTATCCACCATAGACTGTCCCTTGATGTCGACCTAATTGGGGCCTGATTTTGGTTCGTCATCGGTTGATGCTTTGTGCATTAGACACCGGAACAATTGAAGTTGCTAATTAATTATAATAATGAGTTGGCGGTGTGTGCGCAGTAGTAGAGCCGCACTCATTCATTTTGTCTGTGAGTTACATCAATGTCTGCTGTTTGGAGACATTCAATTTGAGAGCGTACAGCTCAAAGTTATAGATCTGAGAGAGAGAGGGAAAGACAGACAGAGACAGACAGACAGACAGAGGTAGAGAGACATAGAGACAAACAGACAAACACAGAGACACAGACAGAGACAGAGGCACAGACAGAGCAGCAGCTATTGTCTCGACGCCCGTAGTTATTTCTCCACCGCCTCAGCTTCAGCAACCATTGTATTTAGGTCGCTGCCGAGGTGGATCGCTCAACTCATGCGTGCACAGGTGAATGCGTTCCAACCGATTTCCCATCATCATCATCATCATCATCATCATCATCATTAGCAGCAGCAGCAGCGCGGTTACCTGGTTTCTTTATTGTCTGCGCCAACTCAGGGCCAGTGGTGCGAAGACCGCTGCATACGGACGGACCATTGAAAGGGCGGACAACTGAAAGGACAGACAATCGAAAGGACGAACAATTGAAAGGACGGACCATTGAAAGGACGGACCATTGAACCTTAATAGGACGGACCATTGAAAGGACGGACCATTGAACCTTGAAAGGACGGACCATTGAACAGACGGATCATTGAAAGGACGGACCATTGAACCTTGAAAGGACGGACCATTGAACAGACGGATCATTGAAAGGACGGACCATTGAACCTTGAAAGGACGGACCATTGCAAGGACGGACCATTGAAAGGACGAGCAATTGAAAGGACGGACCATTGAAAGGACGGACCATTGAAACGACGGACCATTGAAACGACAGACCATTGAAGGACAACGACAAAAATTAGTTGGTCGACAGATCGATCTAGGTCTAGGAGGGGGTCTTAAAAGTGCCGCATGTTGGGCTGTGTACAACCAGCACGCAGCTGACACATCGAGGAAAGGCTTTAGCGAAGGAGAGGTGGGGTGTAGTGAGATGAGGGCGAAGAGATATGGTGGGGCGAGGTAGGAGGTTAGGGAAGGTGAAATGAGGTGAGATACATTAAGGTCAGGCAAAGGAAGGTATGACCCGGTACGACATAATTTAACATCAAGTGAATTCGATAAGGTTAGGTAAACTGGTGAAAACAAGGTAAGATAAAACGACCGGAAAGTAATGAATGACAAGGGAAAGGTAAAGCAAGGTAAGGTAAAATGACCGGTGAGAAATAAATGACAAGGGTAAGTCCAAGCAAGGTGAGGTAAAATGACAGGTGAGAAATAAGTCACAAGAGTAACGCCAAGCAAGGTAAGATATAATGACCGGTGAGAAATAAATGACAAGGGTAAGTCAAAGCAAGGTAAGGTAAAATGACAGGTGAGATATAAATGACAAGAGTAACGCCAAGCAAGGTAAGATATAATGACCGGTGAGGAATAAATGACAAGGGTAAGGTAAAGCAAGGTAGGATAAAATGACCGGTGTGGAATAAATGACAAGTGCAAGGCAAAACAAGGTAAGGTTACTTTGGATGGGCCTATCGTATCTTAAGATAAGTTGATGCAAGTTATTCGTTCGTGGATGACCAATCTGTAAACAACAGCTCTTAAGTAAGTGTTAGTAGTGGTGGATGCGTCAGTGACGGAATAGCCACTCAACAGGTAATTTAACAATTTCTACAGCACTATAAGTAGCGGGCTACTTTTATGGGGCTTAACAACATCAACTATCAGTGCAAGTGCTAAAGGAATAGGTCCACGTCAAGGGAATAGAGGGAATTTTTAAGAAATCCCACCCTGAACTTGATTCCAGATCTGGGTCGCCATCCTAAATAGCTTGTCTGGTCTAATCTAGGTCAAAGGTCGCGCGATGGTTACGCCAAATTGTCGCGAAATACAAGGTCTACCGACATAGTTCGAGCCATTTCAGTCAAATTGCTATGTGACAGGAATGATGCAAATGGCATGAACGTCAACGATCAACAGTACTGATGATGCGCATATTGACGATAAATCCAGATAGCGTGATACAAGCGTCCTCTATCGCTACTGAATCGACTCTGTCTGTCTCCCTCTGTCTGGCTGTCTCTCTCTGTCTCTCTCTCTCTGTTTCTCTTTCTGTCTCTGTCTGTCTGTCTGTTTCCCTCTCTCTCCCTCTCTCCTCTCTTCTCTCTCTCTGTCTCTCTCTCTGTCTCTCTGTCTGTCTCTGTCTCTGTCTCTGTCTCTCTCTGTCTCTGTCTCTGTATCTGTCTCTCTGTCTCTCTCTGTCTGTCTGTCTCTCCCTCTCTCCTCTGTCTCTGTCTCTGTCTCTGTATCTGTCTGTCTGTCTCTGTCTGTCTGTCTGTCTGTCTGTCTCTCTCTCTCTGTCTCTCTCCGTCTGTATATCTCTCTTTCTTATCTAAGACTTATATCAGAATTCCCCGATAAACGTGTGGTCTGATTTCCTAGCAGATTTCGGGTTGAGAAGTCTGTGGCCGCCATGGGGGATATCTTATCAGACTCTCAGTCTCTCAGGGCGATACAAAACACATTGGACTACAAGGAGAGACTTGGAAGTGTAAGAGATAAGGGACAACGCTGTCATCTCACAAATGCTGAACATATGACATATTCAACGATATCATCTGATTATCTTTGTCTGGTCACACCTAAATCAAGAACTGTCCTTGGTGAACGAGCGCTTTCGGTTGCTAGGCCTACTTTTTGGAACTCTCTGTACGCTCTGCTCAGTCGCTTATGTCATTTCGTTTTCAACTTAAAACTTCCCTCTTTCAACTTGTTTATCCACCATAAGCTGCCTCTCTGTATTACGGACTGATCTTCTGGATATTATTGACCTGATTACGGTTTGGTTTCGGTGTGCCATATCGGTCGATGCCTTGTGCATTAGACACCGGCGCAATAGAAGTTACTAATTACAATTACAAGTATATGCTGACCTCATGGTTATAAGCGACATGTTTTCTCGATCTCTTCGTACTATGAATAATAGTCTTATATGGTCGGAAGTAGACTACAGTGAACTATACACTTTCGAATCATCTTTTGACCCAAGTTAAGATTCACTCATTACATATTTGAATACTTTAATTGTAATAATAAGCGTAAACTCCAAATTAATAAAGTGCTACTCAGTGGTGTTCGGATTCCTTCATCATCTTCTCTACAGGCCACTAAAAAGATGATAATAATGATGACGACACAATGATAATGTTTATGATAATGGCGGCGGCGGTGGCTATGATCGGATGAGATAATGGTAACGATGATGATGAAGGTGATGATGAAGATGTTGCCGCTACTGATGATCATGAATGGGATGTCGATGACGATCGGCACGAAGATGATGGCGGTCGTGACTGTGGCGATGATGATGGCGATGATCACGATCATAATGATCATGATGATCATCGCCATCATCACAATGATGACGATCATGATGATGAAGATGAAGAAGAAGAAGAAGAAGAAGATGATGATGATGATTACGATGCTGTTGATGATGATGATGATGATGATGATGATGATGATGATGATGATGATGATGATGATGATGATGATGACAGCTTATAATCGTGAGTCGCCTGAAACGGCGATCTCCTGTTGTTCATCTGAAGCCAAGATTCATGAGAAGAGAGGCCAGCTCTCAGAGTCCGACTGCTTGACCATTAAATCTCATGCTCCTCTCTTTATCTCTTATAATGATTTAGAAGAACAGGCCATCCTCTGTCCGTCCCTCTGTCCGTCCCTCTGTCTGTTCATCTGTCCGTCCGTCTGTTTCTTTCTCCTTTCGTTCATCTGTTCGTCCTGTTCTTTTCTCCGCCTGTCCGTCCTTCCGTCTCCACATCGTCCCTGTTTACTTCTCTCCCTCCCACCATCCGTCCCTACCCCTCCCTTCCGTTCCTCCATCAATCCCTCTAGCCATCATATAACTCCCTCCCTCCATTCCTCCTTCGATCCCTCCCTCTCTCCGTCCTTTCTTTCCTTCCTTTCCGTTCCATCGTACGTTCCTCCATCCGTACCTCTAAGTCCCTCCTTCCTCCCTCTCTACTCCGACAGAGATGTTCGAAGAAGCAAGGCGCGTCGTCGGTCATCTTTGAAATTATGAAAAGTTGTTGGTGTTCGGTCTACGACAGAAGACAGTAAAACAAAGCCAAGGCTTAAGAGCGACCCCCCTCCCCTCCCCATCCCCCATCCCCAGTCCTCTCGGAACAAAGCCCAGACTAACCCAACGACCGACAAAATAAGCCATGCGTCCTCGGGATCAAGACTCGCACACATCATCTTCATCCTCCTCCTCATCCTCCTTCTCCCATCATCGTCATCGTTGTCGTCGTCGTCGTCGTCATCGTCTTCATCATCATCTTCATTATCATCCTCATCCTCATCATTCTCGTCGTCATCATCATCACTATCATTAGCATCATCATCATCATCATCATCATCATCATCATCATCATCATCATCATCATCATCATCATCATCATCATCATCATCATCATCATCATCATAACCGTCATTATCATCATAACCATCATCGTCATCGCCATCAATATCATCATCGATATTATCATCGATATCATCATCATCATCATCCTCATCATCATTATCATCATCATCATCATCATCATCATCGATATCATCATCATCATCACCCTCATCATTATCATCATCATCATCATCATCATCATCGTCGTCGTCATCATCATCATCATCATCATCATCATCATCATCATCATCATCATCATCATCATCATCATCATCATCATCATCCTCATCATCATCATCATCATCATCATCATCATAGCAATCATAACCATCATCATTACCATCTTCATCGTCGTCGTCACACAGTACGTGCATCATTAAGAAGCTAATAAGATGATAAAACCGATAGGTTTGCCATCGCTCCTCACATTCTCTGCTCCATTCATCCACACCTTGTCCTATTTAACCTACCTCATCTTACCATTTATCATAAGTTACCTTGTCCTATTTAACCTACCTCATCTTACCATTTATCATAAGTTACCTTGCTCTATTTACCTCACCTTACCATAATTATACCATACCATATATGATATACCTCAACTGATCTTACCTCGCATTATCCAGGGGCGATTCGGTCGCCAAAGTTCCAAGGTGAAATAGAGATTAGATTAGATCAGATTAGAACGGATTTGATTAGATTAGAGTTGCTGGATTTAGTTCATTTAATGATGCTCTATGATGATGATGATGATGATGATGATGATGATGATGATGATGATGATGATGATGATGATGATGATGATGATGATGATGATGATGATGATGATGCATCATCATCATCATCATCATCATCATCATCATCATCATCATCATCATCATCATCATCATCATCATCATCATCATCATCATCATCATCATAACCGTCATTATCATCATAACCATCATCGTCATCGCCATCAATATCATCATCGATATTATCATCGATATCATCATCATCATCATCCTCATCATCATTATCATCATCATCATCATCATCATCGATATCATCATCATCATCACCCTCATCATTATCATCATCATCATCATCATCATCATCGTCGTCGTCATCATCATCATCATCATCATCATCATCATCATCATCATCATCATCATCATCATCATCATCATCATCATCATCCTCATCATCATCATCATCATCATCATCATCATCATCATAGCAATCATAACCATCATCATTACCATCTTCATCGTCGTCGTCACACAGTACGTGCATCATTAAGAAGCTAATAAGATGATAAAACCGATAGGTTTGCCATCGCTCCTCACATTCTCTGCTCCATTCATCCACACCTTGTCCTATTTAACCTACCTCATCTTACCATTTATCATAAGTTACCTTGTCCTATTTAACCTACCTCATCTTACCATTTATCATAAGTTACCTTGCTCTATTTACCTCACCTTACCATAATTATACCATACCATATATGATATACCTCAACTGATCTTACCTCGCATTATCCAGGGGCGATTCGGTCGCCAAAGTTCCAAGGTGAAATAGAGATTAGATTAGATCAGATTAGAACGGATTTGATTAGATTAGAGTTGCTGGATTTAGTTCATTTAATGATGCTCTATGATGATGATGATGATGATGATGATGATGATGATGATGATGATGATGATGATGATGATGATGATGATGATGATGATGATGATGATGATGATGATGATGATGATGATGATGACTTGATGATGATGATGATGATTAATAATAATAACAATTTATATAGCGCTAGACGAGAGCCTTGCAACTACTAGCGGGTGGGATAAGCCTTGGCAAATAGGTAAGATTTGAGCTTAGATTTGAAGGAGTCTACTGAGTCTGATGGCTGATATTAACGGCGCTATAGAAATCACGAGATTAGATTAGATTAGATTGGATTAGATTAGGTCACAATGAGATCAGATTACATTGCGGGGTTTCATGTAAATGGACTCGTAAGGAGGAGAGGTCGATTGGATTCCATGTTCTAGTGTTTGCCCTTCAGCCGCAGATGATCAACGATCTCAAAGTCAACCGCCCTCAGGAATTAATATTGACTGAAGCGCATTAGCTAAATTTCTCAGATTAAATTACCTTTTACTCAATCTGGATCTAAATTTCGCAGCACGGTAGTCGAGTGGTTAGACCGCTCGATCCGTAACGCGGAGGGTACGGGTTCGAGCTTCCTCTGAGGCGGTCAATGTGTAAGGACGATGAGCAATACCTTCACTCACAACTGCTCAGCGCCATCGATGTTCTGTCATATATGGTCGTGTGTGCGCTTCTGAACTTTGAAGGGAGGGCGATATCAAATGCAGTTGTATTGGAACTGATAAATGTAAGCAACATGTTTACTTGGCCTAATTATGTCCCCAACTGCTGACTGTGGAAACGGAGCAGCCCCAGCAGTTGCCTCCTGCTGGGTCCAGCTTTTTACTCCGAATGCAGTGACCGGTCAGTCATTGTAAAAGGCAAAGGTTACGCACTTGTTTTCTATAAGCCTCGATAGAAAACCCCAAGCAGCACGATCGCCAGGGCAACGACTTATTTGGTTGAGACCCAACTACCACATATACAGCCGTCCAGTGAGAAAACACCTTTTCAACCTCCCAGCTTCCATTGGTATTTATTCACTGATCGCTACAGGATGGAGGGCTCTGAGTGGGCACCTGCAGATGCAGTAGAAATACACGGACGGTCATCCAAGTATTAACCCTGCTCGATGTGTCTTAACTGGTGCGACTGCCAGCGTCTTATCAACAAAGCCAAGAAACATAATTCGTAAGGTTCTATAGTGACGCTTCAAGAGAAAATGATCAGAATTATGAATATTTTCAAGAATTTTACTGTTCTTAAGTAAACTGGATGAACGAAAATTCTACACTGGCTTAAATTTTAAAACTGGCTACACTTTAGAATAAAACTGGCTAAACTGGCTAAGTGGGAAAAACTGGCTAAATAAAAAAAACTTGCTAAAAAGTAAACTGGCTAGGTTTAACAATAAAACTGGTGAAAATGACCAAAATAAAAAATAAAGCTGGCTAGGGCGGTTATTTTAAAAACTGGTTAACTTAAAAACTAGGTAAACTAATTAAGTGAAAAATCTGGCTAATTAGAAACAAAATAGGCTAAATCGAAAAGATAAATTAATAAATTATCCAGAAATGTTTAGAAAATGACTCACGTTGGCTGTTGGCTCGACGAATCAGCTTTTCGAGGAAGGTGTTTTGGGGTGCGACCAGCCCCCTTCTCGACGGCATAGCGATTCGTGGCTACGCCGGCTGGTTCGTAGACCACCCTCCTATTCTTGCCCCACGCCGATGTTCACCGCCGACGTTTTTTAACCCCCGACTACATAATCCAACAGCACGTGACCAGCCACCAGCCAATAGGAATTCGTCGACTACTACTACTTCCGCCGAAACTGTCTCACAGGGTCACGTGACTGAAGCCGCATGGCTTAATCCGTCGCCGAGCGGCGCTTTGTCGATCGGTTGGAGGTCATGAACCCGGAAGTAAATGACGCCACCTGTCGTCAGGGTTCGGCATAGCGATGGTTCGTCGGTCTAGGATCTGTTCAACACACAAAATGACATTTTACTTTTACAACGAAATTAATTAGTAGCTCAACGTATTTCACTCGGCGCCGCATTTGAACCCTCGAATGAATGAATGAATGAATGAATTATATAATTAATTAACTCCAATATAATTAATTAATTATATAGGAGTTAAAAACAGTTTAGTTTAGTTTACCTAGAGAAGATGGATTAAACTCTCCTTCTAGAATGGCAAGCAGGAGGGAATGTAAAGCTACAGATGAATTTATCCTTCTGTCTCTTCCTGGAAAGGTCTTCTCATGTATTGTCTATGGCTGTGTGAAGGATTTTCACACTGAAGACGAAAGCAAAGGGATAGGATTTACAACTGAACACTATCATCACACCTGGCGATAATACCACCAGACACTTTGGATCGCATGTGTTGACGTAAAAATCCAACTGTTCTACATGGATAGGGTGACACGCCGGCGTTAACTCCGAAACTGAGGCTTCCCAGCCTAGATTCTCGATCTCATGCGTTCTTTATATACCAACACCTTGAGCTGTGTGCGCGTTGAATGCCAAATAGCAGACTGGATTTACGTTAGGTTGACGTAAATCCAGGGTGACCCAATGACTCAAGACCTCTCTGAGGTACCGGCAACAATGGGGAGGATGTCTTCACCGACCTAAACTATGCATTATGATGATTTTTCTGGGGTAGATGGTGGGAGTGCTGCTCCAGGCACTAGAGGTTATGGGCAGGGAGGGCGAGGCCATTGTCCTGGCACAAAAACAACATCTATACCCTCACGGACTGTCCCTCTGGCCAGGTACTTTTACGACTGTAAGTGATATGTTGGAGGCAGTGGACACATTCATATACTTTGGCAGCCACACAGTACCAATTAAGTGGATCGAACGCCAAATCTTTATTGCCCTAATTATGCTTCATTTGGCGCTCCATTGCTGTGCTGAATATCAGGCGCAGTTCTGTTATTTTCTATGCGTTGTGGGTATACCCTCTAAAGCTGCGAAACTTGGAAGACCTAAAGTCCCTAAACAGAAGCTGGTGAGTTTCAAAATGTGGTGCCTCTGTTAGATCCTCTAGATCCCTTGTATGGATCATGTCAGTAACATGGCAATCAGAGGAGAACGGCAACAGTATCTGTCTCTCCCACATTTCGGGCTCCAGAGACGAGGACAAATGGAGCCATCGTAGAGTCCTGTGAACCGCAGTGAAGAAGCCTACAGAGGACGGAAGAAGACAACGCGGACAACCTAATACTACTTGCACTCTAGATTCGTAGAGAAAAATCTAATAACCCCGAAATTCGACCTACATACAGCATGGGGGAAGATTAAGGACAAAACTCTTTTGTTCTTAGCCTCCTTCATGCTTTATGTAGGTTGCATCGTTGAAACGGCTACCTCATTCTCTTTGTCTCTGCTGGGGTGATTGCCTACATATATACAATTTATACATACATACATACATACATAAATAAATAAACATATATCTATATATATATATATCATATACATATGCGAGATATTTATCGCTAGGTGGAGAGCGTGTAAACCCTCCATTTCAATCAGGGTCTTAAGGTCTGCCATCATTCCAATCCCTCTGACTCCGTTTTCCACAGAGATGCCGAACTTCCGCCCACCAATCCATGGGCTAATCAGTCGAAAGAATCGTTTCAGTTTCTCCCAGCAACAGCAATAGCAGCAGCAGCAGCAGCAGCAGTACCAGACAGTGTCAGCCTCTCACAGAAGTCACTGTCATCATCATTGGTGCGACATCATCTGATGTGCAAAGTTGTTATTGTTGATACAGTACCGGTACCATAATAAATTGCAGTTGCATTAACTTATACAGTACCATAATAAACTGCAGTTGCATTAACTTATACAGTGCCATAATTAATTGCAGTTGCATTAACTTATACAGAACCATAATAAATTGCAGTTGCATTAACTTATACAGGACCATAATAAATTGCAGTTGCATTAACATCTTGATAAAGAAGCATAGCAAACAGTTGCATTAACTTATACAGTGCCATAATAAATTGCAGTTGCATTAACTTATACAGTGCCATAATAAATTGCAGTTGCATTAACTTATACAGTGCCATAATAAATTGCAGTTGCATTAACATCTTGATAAAGAAGCATAGCAAACAGTTGCATTAACTTATACAGTGCCATAAGAAATTGCAGTTGCATTAACTTATACAGTACCATAATAAATTGCAGTTGCATTAACATCTTGATAAAGAAGCATAGCAAACGGGTAATTACATTACCCCGTCCCGTCTAACATTGACCAGCTGGCTTACACGTGTTCATAAGGAGAAAGGAAGGACATACGTAGAGACAATCGGACGTTTGGCGCTATATATAGAGTAATGCAATTTAGAAGAAAGACATTGGGATTGACAGAGAGAATTATACAGATACAACGAAAGAGTGAGATCGAGGGTAAGAGAGGGAGAGATAGATTAGATAGATAGATAGATAGATAGATAGATAGATAGATAGATAGATAGATAGATAGATAGATAGATAGATAGATAGATAGATAGATAGATAGATAGATAGATAGATAGATAGATAGATAGATAGATAGAGACAGACAGACAAGTAAGTAAGTAAGTAAGTATATTCTTTAGTTTATGGTTATGGAACGCACCCAACATGGCGGGTAGTTAAAACGGAATTAGGCTGATCGACTAACTAAACTTGGTAAATTAGGATAGATGTAAAAGTCATATGGCGAACAAAATCGAACAAATGACCTAACTTCAACATAGAATACTCGAAATGTGTATTTTATTCGTTCAATATTGTTGAACTCTTGTGAATCGAAGAAGCGAAGAATCGAATGTTCTGAGCTGCGTAGAGGGTGGGTCGTGGCGCGAACGATCATGCGAGAAAGGATTGGCTTCTGGCTCACAACGCAAAAGTCTTGAACTAAAGTTGTCTACAGGGGAACCGAATAAACTAATTACTTAAGATATCACATAATATGGCAGAGAGTAAGACAAATCCTGAGGATCTGCTAGAGAACTTACTAGACAGTAAACTCATGGATTCATTACAACAAAAAATCATGGAAGCAATCAGACCAACTTTGGTGCTGATTGTGAAATCGCTAATAGCTCCACTCAGGGATGAGTTAATACAATCGGCTAAAGATGCATCAACTGCAGTGGCAAACGAAAAAATGGAAGCCGTGTCTCTAACTGTGAAGAAACTAACCCAGGAAAATAACATACTGAAGTTGAGGGTTGAAGCATCTGAATGCGTGGCGAACAGAAGCTCTTTGATCTTTGCAGGCCTTAATGAGAGCAGTAATCTGGGTATGCAACGGGATCAACAACAAATCGATGGCGAAATAGTTGCACGCTTCCTAAGTGAAAACTTAGGAATAAGCATCACTGAAACTGACATTTCAAACTCATACAGAATTACAAACAAGAAGGCAGGAGTTTGTCGTGCCTTGGTGGTTAGCTTCACGTCGAGGAGAATCCGAGACCGCATATACAGAGCCAGGAAACAACTTCGAAATGGAAGCTCCTTGGTATACGTAAATGAACTCCTTACCAAACAGAGTGCAAGGCTGTTTGCATTAGCAAGACAGCTAGTAAAGAGGAAACTTATCTTCCGCACTTGGACGATGGACGGTGCGGTGATGGTGAGAGTAAATGACGAAATAACGATCAAACCGATACGCATCCAGGATGTCAGCGCCCTTAGGATTTACGATCCTGATATTGGGTGAACTTGCAAGTTACTGAACTTCTCCTCTGAAAGGGTATGACAATTTTGAACTGTGAAGACTTCAGTATGACCTACACCTAAGGGTGTGTCTCTATAGTATTTTTCTTTAAAGTGTAAGCCTTAAGAGACTCATTAGGTCTACACGTTAGCTACCTAATATGCTCTAATACAAAAGACTTGGTTAAGTAACAGTCTCCAGAGAACGATTATAGGCTGAAAAATGAGAGATATATTACCTTAAAAAGAAATAATCATTAACTTCTCTGGATTGTGTAAATGATTGTAATCGATTTGACTTGGTTAGATTATGCTCATTACCTGGCTAGACTAAGCCTGAGGGTTACATTGAACTGTTAACCTGAATCGTTCTACTACACGTTCTACTACACTATCAACTGAATTGCTGCCGCTTGTTTTCTCAGATGGCTTTAGTAGCAGACTTTTATGCTACTGAATTGTTGACAGTTGTCGGTTGGTTGTGTGTAACAGGGCGTTTGCTCTACAGAACTAGTCATTATCTTTAATGGTCTCTTTAAAGGCAGTGATTCGATCGGAGTGATTAAGTCTGATTATTTTCATTACCTGTTTAGACATGGTCTGGCTGTGTGTTACTAGCTACAGAATAGAGTCGTTGTTGCACTATTAGCAGGATTCACACTGGCTACTTTTGCAGGTTGCTTTCTTAAATAGCTCTGAGGAGTAGAGTTTTTTGTTATTAAGTTGTGGCTTATTGGTTGTTGGCAGTCTGTCCTCTTTGCATCGGGCCACAGCCGAATTATGTCATGAACTGCCTACTGCTTAATTTGACTAGTGAAAATAAGATTACAACACTCGGTTACTTGTTGAAAGCTTGCTGTGTTTACATGGTGGATCGCTTTGCGGTACTTGTCATTATCTCTGCTCGTTGGCACAGGGGTAGTGATTTTGACTGGATTGTTCTGGTCGGATTAGGAGCATTACCTGAACATTGCCTGATTGGTCATGTCCTGGATGAGGGGTTGAACTGCAAGGCAGAGTCTTTACTTTGTCAGATGGAGTCCTTCTGATTGCTTTTACATGTTGCTTTTTTGAAATGGCTTGAAAGAGGAGAGTTTCACTGGTTGTTTGACAGGCTGTCTTCTTTGCACCAAGACACAGCCAAATTTTTTTATCATGAACTGCCATGTGTATGATCCAACTAAAGTAAATAAAAACTTAAAACCCAACTGCAGCTCTTGCATGGTCAAGCCATGTTAAGAGTGTATAACAAATTGACACAGAGCTTTAATTAGAGGTTTTTATCTCTAACAAGCGAAAAACGTTATTCTGTTTCTATTCAAGTGAAAAACTGTCTAAATATTGAATAATCAACAAGCTGGTAGAGGCAAAATGAGTGTGAAATTGTGAATGGTTGATTGGCTAGTTATTGCGAATTATAGTAATACTAGTGCCTGAGGTGTGTTGAACCGATAGGGCTCGTATCAGAGGGTATCTCTGATACTGTTGGATTTATTTTTTCTTATTCATTAATCTTTTAGTTAATTAGTTAAGGTTTCTGCACTCTGGGTATTCTGGTTACAGTGGGAGGATACCCATTGTGATTGGTACTACTATAGTGGCTAATTTTTGATTGTTCCTCTTGTGAACCATTTCTCGAGGTTTCGAGTTTGTGTTTGGTCTGATTGTCTATTGTTGTATTCATTTTGAGTTTTTTATCTCGTGATTACGAGCCTGGACTTGATCTGATTGTATATTGTTTGGCTTAAGTTACTCAAGAATGAGTGTCCTAAAGCTTGTTAGTGATATAAGTGATGATGAAGATATAAGTGATGATGATGATGAACTGTTGACCTCAAAGTTCGATCCAGTAGACCTGAGTAGTTGGGCAGCTAAAATATGTGACAAGCACTTGAAAGACAGCTGCATTCAAACTAATGTGGCCCTTATGAACTCAAATAGTCCCCATTTAGAATTATTTAATAAAGAAGAACCAGGAAAACCTTTGCTATGTAACGATGAAATAGACCCTGATGAAAACTTATTTGTAACAAGGCCCTTGAACCATGGCTATGGCACTCCTTCACAAATAGCATCCAGAATGAACAAGGGTTTAAAGCAGTCCTCCTATATGCACGTGAATTGTAGAAGTCTAAAGAATAAGACAGATGAACTGCAAATACTACTACGGCAATTACCTGTAGACATACTGGCTATTACCGAAACTTGGCTGACTAATGATGATTTGATCCAAATTCCTGAATATAACTGGGTGCATAAGCCTAGAGACTCTAGTGGTGGAGGAGGAGTGGGCTTTTTTGTTAATCAAGCTCTGGCCTTCCAGCTCATTGAATGGAAAACCCCACTTACATCATTTGAATCTCTGTTTATAAGGGTACCACAATCTAAATTTGGCCATCTCACATTTGGGGCAATTTACAGATCCCCGGGTCAACCTATGCAAAAATTTAATGAAGAATTTGAGCAGCTATTGGCGGAAATTACGCTGTCTAATAAGGAAATAATATTATTAGGAGACTTTAACATTGACTTGCTGAAAGCCAGTCAACATCCACAAACTAGCTTATTTCTTGATACCTTATCTTCCTATAACTTTTTACCGGCTATAGACAGGCCAACTAGAATCACTGACCACAGCTATTCGTTAATAGATAATATAATAACCAACTTCTGGCCTAGAATGGTCAATTCTTCCATAATAGTTAATGATATATCGGATCACCTACCTGTTATAATTTGGACTGAAGATAGACCTCTTTATGCTGGGCAAACAAAAAATGTCACTAGAAGAGTGTTTAACGATGAGAATAAAGAAGTTTTCTCGGGGTTGCTGTCTCAAATTGATTTCACTCCATTAATAGATCACTGCAATGACAAAAATCCAGGTGCTGCATATGACTTTTACTTAGAAAAAATTAAGGAAGCATACAACAAAGCTTTTCCAGAGACTTTAATAAAACCTCGTAGCCATAAAATAAACCATAAACCCTGGATGACTAGAGGATTATTGAGATCATGTAGTAAGAAAAACAAAATATATCTAAAATATATTAAGAACCCAACAATGAGCAATAAATCAAAATTTATAACATATAGAAATGCTTTCAAAAGTGTTAAAGTGAAAGCTATGCAGGCCTACTACAATACAGAGTTTCTTAAATATGGAGCCGACTTAAAAAAGACCTGGTCTACGATAAGAATGGTCCTGAACCAAAATCCACCAGTATCTAATATAAATTCGATAACGAAGGATGGGCTGACTATAACTGATAGTGCAGTAATAGCTGACAGTCTAAACTTATACTTTACTCAAATAGCAAAAAAGCTTAATGACAATATTGCAGATACCATGTCAACATACACAGACTACCTCCCACCATCATCTCCTTCCTCATTTGCCTTATACCCCACTTCCTCGGAAGAGGTTCTATCAATATATACTACTATGAAAATCTCACATAGCATAGGCCCTGACCTCCTTGACCCCAGCATTATTGGCCCAAACTTATCTCTTATCACTGAACCTCTTGCACTCATATACAATTGCTCAATGGAGAATGGAATCGTCCCTAAGAAAATGAAAATGTGTACAGTTACTCCGATATTCAAGCAAGGCGATAGAGAGGATTTAAACAACTACCGGCCAATATCTATTTTATCTATATTTGCTAAAATTCTTGAAAAGATAGTCTACCAGAGACTAAATGATTTTGTAGTTAAATATAACATACTTTATCCATTCCAACACGGTTTTAGAACTGGGCACTCGACAACTCTTCCATTAGTAAATATCCATGATAAAATATCTCAAGCAATTGACAACAGTAAATTTTCAATAGGAATTTTTCTAGATCTGTCGAAGGCCTTCGACACTGTGGACCATAATATACTAATTAGGAAACTATTTAACTATGGAGTTAGAGGACTTCCCCTGGCCTGGTTTAAGGACTATCTATCAAATCGTCAACAGCAAGTGAAATGTAACCATAGTCGTTCATCCTTTAGGTTGCTGGATTTTGGTGTTCCTCAAGGGTCGATACTGGGTCCGCTATTATTCCTAATTTATATTAACGACCTTCCCAATGCAGCTCCATTATTAGACTTTGTTCTTTTTGCCGACGATTCCAACATTTTCTTCTCCCATGCATCTTATCAGGAGCTGTTTTCAACAGTAAACAAAGAATTAGTACAAGTAGCCAATTGGTGCAGAGCCAACAAACTATCTCTTAATCTAAACAAAACAAATTATATTTTATTTACTGCCCCAGGTAAATTAATACCACAGCCGCAGGAAAAGATAAAAATTGATCAAACTGAAATACCCCAGGTTGTTTCAGTTAAATTTCTAGGGGTGTATCTTGATCAACACTTAAACTGGAAGGAGCATATTGAACACATATCCCACAAAATAGCCAAGAACATTGGTATAATAAAAAGAATTTCCTACCTACTGCTACCCGACATATTAAAAACTTTATACTATACCATGATACACCCCTACTTAAACTATTGCAATATAGTGTGGGCATCTAATTATAACTCCAGACTCTGTAAACTGAAAATACTCTCTAAAAGGATTATAAGGATAATAACAAAGTCTCACTACCTAGCACATACTGATGAGCTGTATAAAAATGTGGGGATACTGAACCTAGATAAACTACTGGAGTATCAAATAGGAAACTTTATGTACTCTTCTGCCAATAAATTGTTTCCACACGAATACTCGAGTCTATTTACTAAGAACTCACAAGTACACCAGTATGCTACAAGGAGAGCCGGTAATTTAAGAGTTGCATTTGCAAGAACTAATATACGGAAGTTCTCTATAGCATGTGTAGGGCCAACCATATGGAACTTAATACCTAAGCATATAAAAGACAGTCCTAGCATTAATATTTTCAAGCGCCTGCTAAAAAACTGGTTGTTGGCTGACAAGAATGAACAGTGATATGAACTCTAAAGATGTCACAGATAGTACATAAGCTAGAACATAGATTACTATAGATTAAAGTATGCTAATGTTACTTAATATCTTTTACTTTTGCTTGATCGCCACCTGTCCTAATTGGGATTGCAGTGGAATTTACCTTACTACCCTTTACTGCCGCCATGTAATGTACTAATAGCAAAATGGGGGACCCTTCCTAGCGGGATCTTATCCCTTCTGGGTTCCCTTTTGCGTCCAAATGAATCCCTCTGTTAAATGAATCCCACCATTGGACCATAAGTCACTGTATATCTCATATGTACAACTAAGAAAAGCCAAAAGCTTTAGTATGGGACATGACTTTGGCCAAGTGGCTTACTATGTCACATGCGAACTGAAGTGATGATTGTTTGATCAGTATGGTTCTGTTCTGTTTATTTTTCTTCTACTTTGGTTTAAAACATGACTGAGGTCAGATGTAAACAAAATAATCGATATGTACAATTGTTGTTTTGGAACAATAAAACGCTATGTTATGTTATGTTATGTTATGTTATGTTATGTTAGTGCAAACGCACTGCGGCTAACAAACATGTTATGTACAGAGAGGCGCACGAAACTGAAATAATGTAATCAAGAAGAAAAGTGTCACAGGAGAAGCGCACAAAGTAAATTAAAATAAACATGAGGAAAAACGTCATAGGCACTCTAATTGTGGGACCCGATTATAAATATAGCAATCTGATTATAAAACTCCTCCTGGCCAACGCGTCGACAGACAGACAGACAGAGACGGAGACAGAGAGAGAGAGACAGAGAGAGAGAAAGAGACAGAGATAGAGACAGAGAGAGATAGACAGAGTGAGAGAGTTAGAGTGAGAGTGAGAACGAGAGGCTGATGGAATGACAGTCAGACCGTCATGGGATGTCAGAAAGAGACAGATGGATCGACAGAGAGACAAAGAGGAGTGACCGTGACACTGTCAGAGGGTGAAAGAGAAAAAGAGAGAGGTTTGAAGGGATACTCAGATCTGACGAATTCTACCATTTATTTGTACAGTTTATTTATACAGCGCCCTTCAAGATGCCTACTGAGATATCTGCTCATATATGCGTCAGCCTGACAGTGTGACTAAACATCACTGTACACCAACTCGCACACGGAACGACAATTAACTTATACAGAACCATAACTTATACAGAACAATTTTAATAAAATTTAATTATTCGCCACAACAAAAACTGACCATGGATGAGAATCGCTGATGTTCCATGTCCACTGGGTACATCGCCCCTCCCCCATAGCTTTCCAAGTTTAGTTTGACACGGGTGCTGAACCGCAAGATTAATATTTGAGTTCGGGGTCTAGGGACCGTGTAAAAGCTTTTAATTGTAGCGAATTGCTGCGGAACTGAGGGAGCATTCATTGGCTGCAAACACCTGGGTCCACCTGTGGGACACGCCGATAAGCACAGGTCGTTCTCCGTCCCTCCCTGTCCCATAAGTCTAACTTACCCCCATCCACCACACGGGGCTGTTTCCTTTGGATCACGTGGTTTCGTTCGTCAACTAAATGATGCATCCATAAAAAATTTATAGACTGCTTCATTGTTTCCAACTGGGTTTTGTTATCATCACCTGCTGGTCAGTTGCTAGTACATGGCAGCTCTAGCTCATATGTCTCACATGTCCTTTGTTCTCTCTGTCAACAACGTCCTCTACTGTTCTGCCTTTTCATTTCACCGTCCCTTTATTCCAACGCCTCCCATCTCATGTCTTCTCACATCTTTCACTTCTTCCTTCTCTTCGTATCTTCGTATCTTTCCCGTCTTCAATTTTCCCTTCTCGCCATCGTCATAGACTCCCATTTTCCTGACGATTCTTATGCCTCCTGCCTTGGATTTGCCTCCCGTATACCTGCCGCTCATCTCTGCTTCCAATCTTCCCTGCCTTCCATCTTTCCTGGTTCTCATCTCCCCTGCCTCCCATCTTCCATATGCCTATACTAACTTCCATGTATTCCTTTTGCCCTTCCTCCAATCTTGCCTGATGCCATTTCGTTAGGCTATCACTTTCTCTGCTTCTCATCTTCCCTGCCTCTCATCCCTTTCCTTTCCATTTCCTTTCTCCCATCTTCCCTGCCTTCCATCTTCCCTGCCTCTCATCTTCCCTGCCTCCTATCTTCCCTGCCTCTCATCTTCCCTGCCTTTCATCTTCCCTTCCTCCCATCTTCTCTGGCGCCTATCTTCCCTGCCTCTCATCTTTCCTTTCTCTCATCTTCCCTTCTACCCGTCTTCTCTGGCGCCCATCAACCCTGCCTCTCATCTTCCCTGCCCTATCCTCGATAGGCTATCACCTTCCATGCCCCTTTCTCTCTACCTTCACTCGTTCCTTCCTAATCTAATCGTACGCAATCAAATTATTTGGAAAGGGCGCCCGTCTCTTATACACGACGCATCAATCGCTCCAATCCTCACAGGTCATTTGGAGCAACCACCCAGTGTCAGTCTCCGCTGAAACAGATATATTCGCTGGAGTATAATATATCCACTGGAAGAGATACTGTAGTGGAAGAGTTATGGCCAGTGGCTGAGATATCCGTGCTGGAATAGAGATATATAAACAACATATACTGACTGACTCCAACAATCGGCTCCAGCTCAACTCTACCAAAGCGAAGTATCTGTGGCCTGGTAATTGACAGGCGCGACAATTATAGGCCTAAATTACAATAATATACTTTCATGTGAATGCTAAACTGTAAAAAATTAGAAAATAGGTTATTTAAAAAATAATTCCAAATATAAAAATGTTATTTTATATAATTGAAATTTTTTTTAAATGCGTTTGGGGCCCTCTGAGATATGGGGGCGCTAGCGCGCCTATGCGTAAACGCGCCTCTGTTTCGAATCCATCATCTCCAGTCCGTAAGTTCTGAAATGTGCCGCCCATCTGTTGTGGTACGGTACATTTACTCAAATTCTGTCATACTTCAGATAATTGTAATAGTAATTTCTATTGCGCCGGTGTCTAATGAACAAAGCATCAACCGATGGCACACCAAAACCAAGCCGTGATCAGATCAGTATCCAGAAGATCAGACCGTAAGATAATACGAAATGCACACCTTTGACGAAAGAATAAAATTGAGGATCCTATTTCTGAGTCGGACACAGTCTATCGGATCCGCATCGCCCTATATACGAGAGTTCTTTAAGCCGGTTGGTACCCAGTCGGGTTGTCAGTCGCTTCGCTCTCCTACCTGTGGAAATCTACAGGTCCCTCGCTTCCACAAAATAATCAGCTAGAGAACACCGCGCACTGCCCTGCATGGGTCCCCTTCGCAGCCGTCTTCGTGTGAACTTTCGTACTTTTTACCTGGCCCAAGTAACATTCTCTTAGGTTGTTAAGATGCATCTGTTGAAATTCCCTAGACAGCCATGTTAACTGCTTACGAAACGTTCCTAATATGAGCTTTATACAGATACATACATTCATGCATACATACTCATTCACTGCCAAAAATGTATACACTGGAACGACCTGGGAAGAAATACCTCGGTGGAAGAGATAATGTCTTGTAAGAGATAAATTTACTAGAGGAGGCATACATAAAGGAGGAGGCATATACCAATTTTCTAAGCAATAGCCCTACCCGGGTGTTATAGATGCATCTACATCTCCTGAAAGAGATATTCCTTCGTTAGAAGAGATTTTCCTGAGGTGGAAGAGGTATTCCTGAGATGGAATAGATATTTTGCGATGGAAGAGATAGGTCTGCATCTATAGAGATTTGCTTGTTGTGGATGACATTCCTGAAGTAGAAGAGATATTCCTGAGATAAAAGGGATATTCATACGTTAGAAGAGATAGCCCTAAGCCTAAGGTGGAACAGATATGCCTGCGGTGGAATAGGTATACCTGGGATGAAACAGATGTGCTTGGAGTGGAAGAGATATTACTGCAGTGGAAGAGGTATACCCGGTTTAAAAATCAACCAAAACAAGAGGTATCCTCGCGGTGGAAGAGCTGGAACCAGCGTAAGTGATATAGGATGCCTTTTCGATGGAAGATATACCCGGTAGAAGATGTATAGGGCCTACCAGATTGAAGAGATTAAACAGTTTCCTGCAACAGATGCAGGAAATGATGAAAGAGTACCTATAAGAGTTTGCAGTGGTTTGTATATTTTTCAGTAATATTTTGTGCAAATCGCTTCGCCAACTTAAGGATATGAATTAACAGTGTAGTTTATGGCACAACCATTTTGGGACGGACAGACCACACATAGATGGATGGCCGGATAGACGGCCGACCCGCCAGAGGGACAGATAGGTAGATATGACGTCATACACTCTGTGACGTTCAACCTCCTATTCTGCTTAGACTAATCACGAAATTGTCATGTATGACACGTCACTATGGTAATTCATATCCAAGACGTCACAAGATACAGTAAACAAACGTCATAATGCCTACCAACATATCTGCATAGGAACCAACGCTATATCATAATTAAGACGTCACGCCATGATGACGTCTTAATAAATACCAACACGACATCACTACACTAATGACGTTATACTACATAACAACACCACTGCGTCATAATGCATACAAATACGTCAATGACACGGCACCATTAAGGTCATCTATAATTCGCCCTTAGAGCTTTGGCTTTTGGAGTCGGCGACTAACGAGGTCTTCGGCGAGCTTATCAAAGGTTTCTGGAGGGATGATATTCATGTCATTTACACTTTGTCTGCATCTCACGTCCGTGAAATTCCTGTATGTCGCGTTGAGTATACAATCACGAACGCATTTGTTCATCAGTACACATTAATAAATTCAATCATCGAGGGAGACTTATAAAGGGACGACTTATATACAGAGGCGACTTATACACGGTCAGCGTTAAACGTCATCCTCACCGGTGCAGACCATACATATTAGGGTGGAGTGAAAATTTTTTTTTCCGAATTTGAAATTCCGTTAGCGATCAAAAGTTGCGTATGGTATCACAGAATTGCTACAAAAAATTTGAAATTTTTATGTTGACGTCTTCTGCCCTCTACCGGACGATTTTAGGACGCCATATTGATTTTCAGTACTGTCAGGCAATTTAGCCTGCAATATTTCATGTTTACGTCAACCAAAGTGATAGAATTCCATCATCGTGACGTGACCTAAACTATTATGTATTCTTAGTAGTATTCGTAGTATTCTTTAAATACATTCTGATAGAATTTCATTTTCTTAGCAAACTGTAGAAGCAAAATGGCTGAGAGTCGCTTAAGACTTAAGAGAAAAGTGATCATCTGTCCAATATTTGGAGTTGCAAAGCGAATGAAACTAGATGTCTTACCAACTATTCGAGATCTTCTTGAGGACTACCAATGGGTAAGGCGTGATTTACGTAAACACCCAGTTAAAGAGCCCGAAGCATTCGAAATTGTCAGTGTTCTAGTAAAAAAAGTGAGAGAAATTTGGACACGGGCCTCTGTCCCGACTGTTAAGATAGATCGAATCACTAAACTTGTGCGAATCCATCATGATCAGTATCTAAAGTTAATCCGATACCCCGCATGTAAAAGAAGTGCCAACTACGAGCAGAAGGTCGCAAAATTCAGAGAACATGCAATAAATACGTTGTTTGACATTGCCAGTTGCAAGTGCTCAAATCCAGCCGCATGTAGATGTCCAAAAGAAGGAAAGATTCCGGTGGAAGAAAGACAATTTCTAAAAGACCAAAGAACTGTAAGGACAATGATGATAGGGTCAATCGACCGGCCGAAAACAGAAAAACTTATGCTTAGAGCACAACGAAAGAAGGACGAAGCGATGCGACTTACATCAAGCGGTGCTTCAACATCAAGGTCGGTTGATGAGCTTGATGAACATTATTCATCTGACAAAAACCTTGAAGGTGACGAAACCGATAATGGATCTTCAGCAGGCAAGGAAGAAATGGAAGACAAAAAAATCGCCAAAACTCAACACTCACAACAAAGACGACGACTGACGAACACGGCACAAGCGTCAGAGAGATATGGAATATCTGACAGAGCAGCAGCAGACATTGCTTCGAGCCTACTTACAGATTTCGGAATAGTAACAACTGGCGATAAATCTGAGGTTATTGACCGTTCCAAACTCCGAAGAGAAAGAAAAAGACTGCGTGAAGATTTGCTTCAGGAATCCGCAAGCCATTCTTCGGATCTTCGCGGTCTATACTTCGACGGCAGAAAAGACAAGACTCTACTGCAGGAAAATATTGGAGGTAAGTTACATCGCAGGACTGTTATTGAAGAACACATAGTATTGATTGAAGAACCCGATTCGAACTATTTGGGACATATTGCTCCAGTGCGTGGCAGTGCTGAGTGTATAAAGCAGGCCATACTGGATTTCTTCGAAGAAAGAAAGATAGGCATGGAATTATTGGCTGTCATGGGATGCGATGGAACGGCTGTCAACACAGGACATAAGGGTGGTATTATCAGATTGTTAGAAGTACATCTTAAGCGTCCACTCCACTGGTTCATATGCCTATTACATACCAACGAGCTACCGTTACGTCACCTCTTCGAGCAACTTGATGGCAGTACTACCGGACCACGAAGCTTTTCAGGCGAACTTGGAACACAAGTTCAACGATGTGAGAACATGCCAATGGTTAAATTCCAGCAAATTGAATGCGATTTACAAGTGCTACCTGACTCTGTTCTGCAGGATCTCAGTACAGACCAGAGATACTTGTACGACATGTCTCAAGCTGTATCTAGTGGTATATGCGATGAGGCACTGTTGCATCGAAGTCCTGGAAAACTAGTAATGTCTCGTTGGTTGACTTTGGCTAACAGAATACTACGCCTATACGTTGCCACGAAAGAGCCAAGCAACTGTCTCTCGACAATTACTGAGTTCGTTTTGAAAGTTTACGCCCCTGTTTGGTTTGCAGTAAAGTCCAAACCCTCCTGCAAAGATGGTGCGAAGCATCTGTGGATGCTTGCTAACAAATCACGATACTTGCCTGATTATTTAAAGTCAATAGTTGATCCAGTTATTCAGAGAAACGCCTTCTTTGCTCATCCTGAAAATGTACTTCTTTCAATGATCACGGATGAGAGGAAATCAATTCGAGAATTAGGAATCAGAAGAATAATGAAGGCGCGATCGAGTAAGAAGCCTCAGAGAGGAATTCGCATATTTCACCCCCCAAGTTTGAACTTTCATGCAGCCGACTATACAGAATTAATTGACTGGCAGTCATGTGAAGTGACAGAGCCACCTCTAACGAAGGACATAAATGATGACGACCTGGAACAGTTGATCCACAATGCCGACGACTCCGCGATTGATTTACTTCGCTTTCCAAAGTTTCCATGCCATACTCAAGCAGTCGAGAGGTCTGTCAAGACAGTTACAGAGTCATCATTGCTGGTTGTTGGACAGCATGCAAGAGATGGATTAGTTCGCGCAAGACTTGAAGCTAGAAAGATAATGCCAACATATGAAACAAAGCGTGATTTCAATACTAAATAATTACATACAGAACTCCACTAATAGCCAATTCCAGGATATGGACGCCATTTTGTCCGCCATTTTGGTTTTCGTGCAGTGCTACCTGAATGACATTGGCTTCATCATATTTGTTGACCTCGAAAATGTTGACTCAGACCCTGAAATCATGATTCCATTGCATACATGACTTCATCAATTGCCATTTTAAGATTCTGGCCGCCATTTTGTCCGCCATTTTGATTTTTTGAAGTGCTACATATATATCTTTGATTCCATTGCATTCCTTGAACCCTATAATCTTAATTTAGAGCCTAAAACCGTGTTTCTGTCACATAAAATGCTTTACTTTTAGTCATCTGAAGTAATTGGCAGCCATTTTGTCCTTAAATCGTCCGGTAGAGGGCAGAAGACGTCAACATAAAAATTTCAAAATTTTTGTAGCATTTCTGTGATACCATACGCAACTTTTGATCACTAACGGATTTTGAAATTCGAGAAAAAATTGTTTTTCACTCGGATTCACTCCACCCTAATACATATGCTAGGAAGAGGGGTGGCGATCCCGGGGGTCGAGGAGGACATGACCCCACCTTTAAGAGTGGGAGGGAAACAGGTAAAGGTTTACGGTGGGTCGGTGACCGTGTTGACAACGAAAACAATCATGGCCGCCGCAGTATTGTATGGAAATAGAGTGGTACGGCCTAAACTCAACTAAAACAATACTATAAGATAAAAACTTAGTAAGTAAGTAAGCTCACTAACAGACTATTAGAAGGTTGAAAAGAACTTTTAATAGAAAATTGACACATTACTTCCAAAGGTTTAAAATAAAGTGCTACCAAATATATTTTATAGTAGCAACATCCACAACTGGACGCTCTGCCCAGGCAAAAGTACGTACGTAAGTAAGCTCACTAAAACAATATTTTTAGATGAAAATTAGTAAGTAAGTAAGTAAGCTCACTAACACAATATTTGAAGAAAAAATTAACTTTTAATAGAAAAGTCACACAATATTTTCATAGCTTAAACATTCAGTGCTACTACTTACCTACCATCAGTAAGTAAGTCAGCTCACTAACACAATTTAGTTGAAGATAAAATTAGTAAGTAAGTAAACTCAATAACACAATATTTGAAGAAAAAATAAACTTTTAATAGAGAACAGACACAATGCTTCCAAAGCTTAAACATAGATGCAATGAGCTAGCACTATATATTAAGCGATTAAAATATAGCTAAAAATGATTAGAAGTGGGATCAACGATTAAAATGTAAATGAAACTTGATCCCGCCTCTAGTTTAATTTACATATTAATCGACCCGCCTCTAATTCTAGCAGTATTTTAATCGTTGATCCCGCTTCTAGTTTAATTTATATATTAATCGTTGATCCCGCTACTAATTTTGGCTATATTTTAATCGTTCATCCCGCTTCTAGTTTATTTTACATTTTAATCGTTCATCCCGATTCTAGTTTAATTTGTATTTTAATCGTTGATCCCGCTTCTAGTTTTAGTTATATTTTAATCGTTGATCCCGCTTCTAGTTTAATATACATTTCATCGCTCATCCCGCTTCTAATTTAATTTATATTTCAATCGTTGATCCCGCTTCTAATTTAATTTATATTTTAGTCGTTGATCCCGCGTCTAATTTAATGTATATTTTAATCGTTGATCCCGCTTCTAATTTTAATTATATTTTAATCGTTGATCCCGCGTCTAAAGTTTGTTATATTTTAATCGTTGATCCCGCTTCTAATTTAATTTATATTTCAATCGTTGATCCCGCTTCTAATTTAATTTGTATTTTAATCGTTGATCCCGCTTCAAGTTTTAGTTATATTTTAATCGTTGATCCCGCTTCTAATTTAATTTGTATTTTGATCGTTAATCCCGCTTTCTAATTTAATTTATATTTTAATCGTTGATGCCGATCCTAAAGTGTTAGTAATATTTTTATCGTTGATCCCCCTTCTAATTTTGGCTATATTTTAATCGTTCATCCCGCTTCTAGTTTATTTTACATTTTAATCGTTCATCCCGCCTCTAGTTTAATTTGTATTTTAATCGTTGATCCCGCTTCTAGTTTTAGTTATATTTTAAATGTTGATCCCGCTTCTAGTTTAATTTACATTTTCATCGCACATCCCGCTTCTAAATTAATTTATATTTCAATCGTTGATCCCGCTTCTAATTTAATTTATATTTTAGTCGTTGATCCCGCTGCTAGTTAATTAATATTGTAATCGTTGATCCCGCTTCTAGTTTTAGTTATATTTTATTCGTTTTTGATCCCGCTTCGAATTTAATTTATATTTTAATCGTTAATCCCGCTTCTAACTTAATTTATATTTTAATCGTTGATGCCGATCCTAAAGTGTAAGTTATATTTTTATCGTTGATCCCGCTTCGAATTTATAAATCGAGGTACATCAAGGCCACGCTAGGTCTATGTCATGTATAAGAGTTAACAATTTAACTTTGAATAGTTTTCTGGAGTTCGGCACTTTCTATAAGCTGTTTTCGGGAAATCGGGCTTTAGTGTATTTTCAGCGTTTTCGGAGATTCGGGTTTTGATAAATAAGAAGTAATGAAGTTTAGCTTCAGTTATAGTTTTCAAATCTTTCCAGTTTTAGTTAGTTTCAGGTTTCAGAAGTAAGCAAGCCCAAAAGTAAGCAAGTTAACTCTTATACATGACATAGACCTAGCGTGGCCTTGATGTACCTCGATTTATAATGCCTATTCACATGTTTATTTAAGCGGGATGATCAACTAAAATGAAAAATTAAACTAGAAGCGGGATGAACGATTAAAATGAAAAATTAAACTAGAAGCGGGATGACGAATAAAATGTAAATTAAACTAGTAGCGCGATGAACGATTAAAATGTAAAGCGGGATGAAGCGGGATGAACAATTAAAATGAAAAATTAAACTAGAAGCGGCATGAACGATTAAAATGTAAATTATACTAGAAGCGGGATCAACGATTAAAATATAAATTAAATTCGAAGCGGGATCAACGATAAAAATATAACTTACACTTTAGGATCGGCATCAACGATTAAAATATAAATTAAGTTAGAAGCGGGATCAACGACTAAAATATAAATTAAATTAGAAGCGGGATCAACGATTGAAATATAAATTAATTTAGAAGCGGGATGTGCGATGAAAATGTAAATTAAACTAGAGGCGGGATCAACATTTAAAATATAACTAAAACTAGAAGCGGGATCAACGATTAAAATACAAATTAAACTAGAAGCGGGATCAACGATTAAAATATAGCCAAAATTAGAAGCGGGATCAACGATAAAAATATTACTAACACTTTAGGATCGGCATCAACGATTAAAATATAAATTAAATTAGAAAGCGGGATTAACGATCAAAATACAAATTAAATTAGAAGCGGGATCAACGATTAAAATATAACTAAAACTTGAAGCGGGATCAACGATTAAAATACAAATTAAATTAGAAGCGGGATCAACGATTGAAATATAAATTAAATTAGAAGCGGGATCAACGATTAAAATATAACAAACTTTAGACGCGGGATCAACGATTAAAATATAATTAAAATTAGAAGCGGGATCAACGATTAAAATATACATTAAATTAGACGCGGGATCAACGACTAAAATATAAATTAAATTAGAAGCGGGATCAACGATTGAAATATAAATTAAATTAGAAGCGGGATGAGCGATGAAATGTATATTAAACTAGAAGCGGGATCAACGATTAAAATATAACTAAAACTAGAAGCGGGATCAACGATTAAAATACAAATTAAACTAGAATCGGGATGAACGATTAAAATGTAAAATAAACTAGAAGCGGGATGAACGATTAAAATATAGCCAAAATTAGTAGCGGGATCAACGATTAATATATAAATTAAACTAGAAGCGGGATCAACGATTAAAATACTGCTAGAATTAGAGGCGGGTCGATTAATATGTAAATTAAACTAGAGGCGGGATCAAGTTTCATTTACATTTTAATCGTTGATCCCACTTCTAATCATTTTTAGATATATTTTAATCGCTTAATATATAGTGCTAGCTCATTGCATCTATGTTTAAGCTTTGGAAGCATTGTGTCTGTTCTCTATTAAAAGTTTATTTTTTCTTCAAATATTGTGTTATTGAGTTTACTTACTTACTAATTTTATCTTCAACTAAATTGTGTTAGTGAGCTGACTTACTTACTGATGGTAGGTAAGTAGTAGCACTGAATGTTTAAGCTATGAAAATATTGTGTGACTTTTCTATTAAAAGTTAATTTTTTCTTCAAATATTGTGTTAGTGAGCTTACTTACTTACTTACTAATTTTCATCTAAAAATATTGTTTTAGTGAGCTTACTTACGTACGTACTTTTGCCTGGGCAGAGCGTCCAGTTGTGGATGTTGCTACTATAAAATATATTTGGTAGCACTTTATTTTAAACCTTTGGAAGTAATGTGTCAATTTTCTATTAAAAGTTCTTTTCAACCTTCTAATAGTCTGTTAGTGAGCTTACTTACTTACTAAGTTTTTATCTTATAGTATTGTTTTAGTTGAGTTTAGGCCGTACCACTCTATTTCCATACAATACTGCGGCGGCCATGATTGTTTTCGTTGTCAACGCGGTCACCGACCCACCGTAAACCTTTACCGGGAAACAGTATACAGTTGTCCCCAAATTTTGAAGAAACACCAAACAAGGTAAAAAATATTGTTTTCGCGCGTACAATTTTTTACCTGTTTGTTTTTACCAGATCAGTTCAAAACTCTTTTATGACCAGATCGGCTCAAAAGTGTCCCCCACCTGTCAAACAAGATCGCCGCCCAGATCTAAAAAGTGGGGATACCAATTTCTTACATACACGAAGGAAGACGGAGACTGCGAGTCTGCGATCTCTGGGGATGCACAATAATAAAATATTGATTGGCATTGTTCAAAAAGTGGGGGTACGGTACCCCCAGTCCAAAAATGGGGTGTACGGGTACCCCTCGCACCCCCACAAATTATGCCTATGTCGCCGCCTGTGGCTAGGACACTATTTCCATGTGCGTTTTGCACATGATATCATATCTTTCCCGATATCACCCATTCAACTATAAAATCGCAACATAAAATTTCCGTCCGCCACTGAGAGTGTTTTGAAAGGCGCTACAAAAGTAGTCAGCTACAGAACCAGACTCAACAAACACAGATCCAGAATCCGTTGTTGACCTCAGAGAGCAGAGATTTGCAAGAGTTCAATGCATCATACACGTATCTCATTAAATCAGTTTATTAGTTTGTGCACGGAGTCAAACCCATTTACTTCATCAGCACCTCTGAGGCTCTGAAAACCTACAAAGCTGCTATATAAATGTTCCGATACGTATATACATACACACATACATACACCTATAAACACACACATACACACATACATACATACACTCACACAGCCAAACTATGGTCATTGGTCACGCCATTTATACGCCTAAGTAATAACATGTATACGGATGAACGAATTAATATATAGATAGATTAATGCAAGCGGATTTGACGTTAGTTTACTTATTCTTAGTCGTTTGTTTCTTTATAAATTTGGTTGTTTAATTGTGTGTTTGTTTATTTATTTAATTTTAAGTTTTCATTGTTTGTTTTCTACTTTTTTTTTAGTTTTGTTACCTTTTCTTCTTTCGTGACATGTTTTAAGAGTCAATAGTATGAATCGAGAAACGGCTGCAATCGCCAGGGACTATGGAATGATGTCTTTGTGCGTTGGTCTGTAGAAATAGCCCCATATATATACACGTAATTCTTAAATTCCAAATTTATAAAGCGCCACTTAAAGGCTTAGCGCAGGGCACTAGCTTATTCACGAGCGCAGTCAGTGTTTAACAGCTCGGTTTAACAGCAAGCTACTCTACGCTACTCTAATCCCACTGGAACAAACAACCGTATAGAAAATTGCAATTGTAATAATTATAAAGCCCACTTCAAGAAAGAACTCATAAGTGGCGCTCCAGACCCGAACCAGTGAAATACTGTCGAATAACACAGACTTCAGGCGCTTGCGAAACTGTGGAAGACACAAACTGAGGAGCTCGAGCTGCAGCTCTTGAGGAAGGCGATTCCAGATGGTGGGCTCAACGTAGGCTAATACCACTGTAGTTAACAGTACCACTGAGAATGAAAACGGCTAATTTACTTATTCAAAAACAAGCTAACTTAATTTGCTAATTAATTGATGAATTAATTTTATTTGCTAATTAATTTATTAACTTAATTTCCCATATAAGCCATCAAAACAGAACAGAGATGACCAGAGATCATTAGGGCATGCAAAGCCCGTCATGGTTATATCAACTGCTTAGCGTGATTAATCCACGAGGACAAACTATTCCCCTGGCCAGCTATAACTCTTTTCCCCAGCATACCAAAAGAATACTAGTTTTCGTAGCTTCTCAAACGTTAATCCACATGTAAGGAATTCACAATCATGTCTCATTTCGAAAACAACTGAAGACTTATCCTTCTCATTTGTACCAGCTGATTTCAGATGAACTCACAAACTAGCCTGATACAAATACGTGATTAATAATAACAATAGCGTAGTTATGATGAAATAGCCTAAGCACTTACCTGACCTACACTCGATGGAAGGAATAATCCTTCATCAATAAACCTACGTTGAAGGCATGCACCAGTCTGGGTTCACGGTCTTTACAGGCCTACATGTACATTCAAGGCTTATACGACTCAAGACCTATACCGGTCTAAGTTAAAGACCTACACCGTTCTAAGCTCAAGACCTACACCGTTCTAAGCTCAAGACCTACACCAGTCTAAGCTCAAGACCTACAGCGGTCTAAGCTGAAGACCTATATACCATCATAAGCTGAAGACCTATATACCGTTCTAAGATCAAGACCTATACCGTTCTAAACTCAAGACCTACATCGTTCTAAGCCCAAGACCTATACTATTCTAAGCTCAAGACCTACACCGTTCTAAGCTCAAGACCTAAACCGTTCTAAGCTCAAGACCTACACCGTTGTAAGCTCAAGACCTACACCGTTCTAAGCTCAAGACCTACACCAGTCTAAGCTCAAGACCTACAGCGGTCTAAGCTGAAGACCTATATACCATCATAAGCTGAAGACCTATATACCGTTCTAAGATCAAGACCTATACCGTTCTAAACTCAAGACCTACATCGTTCTAAGCCCAAGACCTATACTATTCTAAGCTCAAGACCTACACCGTTCTAAGCTCAAGACCTAAACCGTTCTAAGCTCAAGACCTACACCGTTCTAAGCTCAAGACCTGCACCGTTCTAAGCCCAAGACCTATACACCGTTCTAAGCTCAATACCTACACCGTTCTAAGCCCAAGACCTACACCGTTCTAAGCTCAATACCTACACCGTTCTAAGCCCAAGACCTATACCGTTCTAAGCCCAAGACCTACACCGTTCTAAGCTCAATACCTACACCGTTCTAAGCCCAAGACCTATACCGTTCTAAGCTCAATACCTACACCGTTCTAAGCCCAAGACATACACCGTACTGAGCTCAAGACCCTTTCACGGTCTGCGCTGAAGGCCTAAGCGTTTGCTATGCAAAGCGCTTGCTGTGACTTAAGCGCTGAATCCGGATTTCCTCCGACGAACTTCTTCATCGAGGAGGGATTTGGTCGGTCATCATCGTCCGTCCATAAGCGCCTGATGGAACAGGGCGTCAGTCGGTCGTCAGCCCCCCTACTGGCCATTGTCTCAGCGTTCATGCTGCTGCAGCGGCCAAACAGTACAGCGCTTAAGCGCTTACTACACATCGCTGCCAATGGCAAGCGCTCTGTAAAAGCGTATTCATACATGATGATCAGACATTGTTCTACATGCAATTCAGACAGGCTACCGTCTATCTCTTTGTTTCCAATACAACATAGAATACAATCATATACACGCCTAATATTATATGATTTACCCATGTAAAACAGAGATATATATAAGATCTATGTATGCATATATACATACACACAGATAATTCAAACAAGCGCACGCGGTCCTGTTTATGGATTATGTCCAAATTCATCAAATATGTATGAAATATGTACAGTGTACCATACATATTGACGAAAGAACTGCTTGCAGTTAGGAAGACGTGCACGTTTATTGTAGTGCTATATAATTTTATTTGGAAAAAAATATATATATATATATATATATGTATTGGGAATACTGTAATCTGTAGCAAAACATGTTATAATACACACAAAAATAGCCCATGTGCAGCTATGTCTGGAGCGCCTCTGGTAAATCTGTCGTGAAGAGGCGCTATATAAATCTATCATTTACAATTATAATATGTATAAACAAGAGGGAGAGGAGGACGAATGGAGGGAGGGAGGAATTGAGTAAAGAAGGGAGGGAATTCTAAACGATGCATGCTACACTATACACTGGAGCACATTTTAATAAATAAATCAATATATATATATATATATATATATATATATATATATATATATATATATAGGTGTGGCACCGTGGCCGATTGGTTAGAGCGCTCGGCCTGTAACACGGAGAGTAGGGGTTCGAGCCTCGCCCTAAACAGTTACTCTGTAAGGACATTGAGCAACGAGTCCTTCACCCACAGTTGCTCAACGCCATCGATTTTCTGTGGAAGGGTCGTGTGACTTCTGAACTTTGGAAGGAGATCAATATCAAATACAGCTGCATTGTTTAACGTATTGTATCAGATATGTATTTTGTCAGCATGATATGATACAGGCTACGTTGTACATTCCTTCCAGAATCTTCTAGTTGGCCCGCACCTATCTAGCTACTTACCTACCAATTAAGTCGCCTACCTACCTACCTATTCGCCTGCCGACCACCTACCTTGTTGCCTTGTCACCTACACACGTACGTGCCTACCCATCTACCTAACCACCTAGACAAATAGCTAATTCTAATCGATTAGCTGTCGTCTGATCCTAATTCTAATTCTAATCAATTAGCAATTTTTTTTAGCTAATTCTAATCGTAAAACGATTAGTTGATCGATTAGATTTTATTAAATTAGGCCTATGTCTGCGCTGATTCAATAAATGCTAATTGCAAAATGCAATGGTGACCTTCTGCAGTAGCAATGTCAATAACTACAACATTTATTGACCGATACGGCGTGTTGTTGCTTGCTGGTGTGTGGAGTGTGGACTGTACTGACATAGCAGTTGTGCAGCTTTAGGTACTATAATAAACTACAGTAACTTGCTGTAAGAACTTGTGTGCTTTGATCAAAAGTTGACAATTTCATGAACCAAATATATGTATGAATTATTGAAATCAACTTCTAATTGCTAACTGATCAGCTGCAGCTAATTTTAATTATAATCGAATAACTACAAGATTTTGCTAATTCTAATTCTAATCGATTAGCAATTTAAGTAAACGTGCCCATCTCTGCCATACATACATACATACATACATACATACATACACACATACATACATACATACATACATACATACATACATACATACATACATACATACATACATACATACATACATACACATGCATACATACATACATACATACATACATACATACATACATACATACATACATACATACATACATACATACATACATACACATGCATACATACATACATACATGCATACATACGTATGCATGATACAAACGAACCAATGAATACCCATCTACTGAGCTACCTATCTACCTACCTGGTGCGTGTAGCGTGCCTACCTCGTAATTCGCCGTTGGTTGTATTCGACAAGGGCATTAACAACACTGGCCGGCGTTTCCTGCCTGGCCGCTGCCGCCAGTCATATTGACCAGCAACGCACCGCGTCCTCCGACATGATTTCACCGTTACACCCACCACCACCACCACCTCAACCACCACCACAACCACCATCACCTACACCACCACAACCACCACCACCACCAGCACCACAACCACCACCACCACAAGACGGACGCAGACAGACAGATAGACTTTTACAGATATGCAGACAGCCAAAATAAAATACGCAAATAAAAACAGAGACTCATAGACAGACGGGAAATACGGAAGACATGGGCCTACAGATAGGTAGATAGATATGCAGACAGATAGACAAACAAGTAGACAGACAGATAGATAGGGATGCAGACAGACAGAAGTACAGACAGACATACAGACAGACATACAGACAGACATACAGACAGACAGGGATACAAACATACAGACATACATACAGACAGACGGATAGGGTACAGACAGACAGACAAACATACAGACAGACAAACACACAGACAGACAA
>OY744611.1:20550952-20643452 GCA_963556255.1 Allolobophora icterica | reverse complement strand
TAACCGATTCCTCTGCAAGTATTAACGACCAGCCCTCTCGTTCATTGGCTGCTCCTTCTCCATCAAGGCATTCCTTGCTTCCTTCCTCCCTGCCACTCCTTCTTCGTCTTCCTCCTCGTCCTCCTGCTCCTGCTCTTCCTCTCCTCTTCCTCTTGTCTTTCAACCTCCTCTTCCTACTCATCCGCTTCTTTCTCCTCCATCTCTTCCTCCTATTTTTTCTCATCCATCTTCCTCTTTCTCCTACTACTACTTCTTTTCCTCCTGCTTCTCCTATTACTCTTGTTTCTCCATCTCCTACTATCTTCCTCATTCTCCTCCTTCTCGTCTTCCTTTTCTTCCTCCTCCTTCTCCTACTCTACTCCTTTTCCTCCTGCTTCTCCAATTACTCTTGTTTATTCCTCTCCTACTACCTTCCCTTCTCATCCCGTCCTCCTCCTCTTCCTTTTTTTCCTCCTCCTTTTCCTTCAATATCAAATTCCAATTTCATTACGGTTTTCCTAGAAGCAACCACTGATTGCTCCTTACAAAGGCGCTATAGAAGCAATTAAATTGGATTAGAAATCGGCTCCGATTGACTTATAGTCTAAACCACCCTTAATACTAAACGCTAGACTAGACTAACTCAGACTACACTATATTTAGATTCAATTAGGTTCAATTGGAATCGATTGAAATCGATTAAATTAGGATGCCTAGAGATCTACCGGAGATATTGTTTCAAAGCCCTGATGAGTAAAACTCGATCTCCTCCTAAACACTTGGCTCATCGAAGTCTCTTGTTTGTGTTTTCGGTGGACGGTGAAATGAGATGAGACTCGTTTTCCTAACGAATTAACTCGATTGGAAGAGGCTGCGGTTTCCCTTTCCTATTTGAAGTCGACCGAAGCTCATTCGTACTATCAGAGACTTGAAACCGCCGACCACACTCTGTAAACTCATGTCTGGAGACAGCAGACACTTATCTAGCCAGAAAATTGCGAAGAAGAGAAGAATGTGAAGAAGAAGAAGAATGTGAAGAAGAAGAATGCAAAGAAGAAGATTGTGAAGAAGAACAATGCGAAGAACAATGCGAAGTAGAATGCGAAGTATAATGCGAAGAAGAAGAAGTAGTAGTAGAAGTAGTAGTAGAAGTAGTAGTAGTAGTAGTAGTAGTAGTAGTAGTAGTAGTAGTAGTAGTAGTAGTAGTAGTAGTAGTAGTAGTGGTAGTAGTAGTAGTAGTAGTAGTAGTGGTAGTGGTAGAAGAAGAAGAAGAAGAAGAAGAAGAAGAAGAAGAAGAAGAAGAAGAAGAAGAAGAAGAAGAAGAAGAAGAAGAAGAAGACGACGACGAACAACAGTCTCTAAAGCTAGCCTGAGAGGCAGCCCTTAGTATGAGGTGTTACCTACTTCGTATTTCTTAGCCTCGGCATACGAGGGCTGATGGCCAGTCTTCTTCCTCGCCGTCTCATCTTCCAACCGACAGTAAAAGTAACTGTACTTTGTATAGCTGAATTTAGCCTCAACGCTAAATGGTTGGCAATGAAGCACAGTCAATCACTGTGGCCTGTAGTTAGACTTTAATGTAGCCTTTAGCAGCACTAGAACTGTCTGGAAACAGGTGACAGTGAGTGCGCTTTAAGAGAAGACACTGACACACAAGTCTCAAATTGTTTGCGGAATGCAATACGAGAATGGTCCCGCAAAGCTGATAGTAGTGAATTCCGTACATGTGGACTAACGTACCAGAAGGCACGTACACCAAATGTCCTTTACGGAAGATGGGACAAATAGCTGGCCCGAGGAGTAGTTGGTCCTGGTGGGATTAAGGGTGAGTTTAATTGACAATTCACGCCACAGTGATGTCTGCTTTTTGCGAGCTAGAATTTTAAGAGAGTGCACTTGTTAGGAATGCCCTACAATCGTCTGCCCTGGGCTAAATGAAACCGACTAAGAGACAAGACTTTTACGGATCCTCATTGTGATTTAGAGTTTTAAACCAACTGATCCACATCAGGACAAACACCATTCTGGCCTTATCAGCCGCATTGGACCATCTCGATCTGTCAGGACTAAAATCATTATGACCTCACCGTAATTTTATATACTTTGGACTTCATAGGCCATCTGAGCCTCGTCAAGATATCAATATGATCTTCTCAGGACCAAGGCAACGTTGGCTTTATATTAGGAAGTTAAGAACAAGATCATTTTGTCCTCATAAGGACTAAGACAAACAGGACCTCGTCAGGACAAAGAGCACTTTGTCCTACCAGGATTAGATCACACCAGCCTCAGAAAGAATGGGGCAATTTGTCCTTATCAGAACTGAGCACAAATTAACCTCACCAGGTCTGCGATCATTCTGTCCTCGTCAGTATTAAGGCCATCTCATCCACGGAGGGACAGAGACTATATAGTCCTCATCAGAGCTTAATAGCACACGAGACGTTCAATGAATTCGAATTCAGTTGAGCTGAGTCGCCAGTCAACCAGACAGACAGACAGACAGACGGACAGACAGACAGACGAACAGACAGACAAACGGACAGACAGACAGACAGACAGACGAACAGGCAGACAGACACACGGACAGACAGACAGACAGGCAGACAGACGGACGGACAGACAGACGAACGACAGACAAACGGACAGACGGACAGACAGACAGACATATAGAGAGACAGACGGACGGACAAACAACCGCATTGGTTCCGGACAGACATTTCGAGCCAAGATAGAACAAATAAAGGACGTCAGCGGTGCATGGTTGTATCCTCCCACTCTCTGACTGTCTCCTCCTACTCCTCTTCTCCTTCCTCCTCCTACTCCTCCTTATCTTCCAACTCCTCTTTTCCCCCTTCCTCTTCATCCTCTTCTTTCTTTTCCGGTTCCATACACAGTATATTGTCTCATGGACGTACCTCAGACGAATGAGTCTCTATGGCTTGACTTTTAAACACCGGCGCTACATAAGTTACTAATTACAATTAAAATTTACAGCATATGTATTATATATAGTTACATGGCTGTACATATATGCCTGTACATATATACGGCCTACTAAAGTATAGGCTTGTTTCTTAATATGAATATTAAATAAATATATATATTATGTGTCATATATTTTTATTATTGATTTATTTACCTAGATACACTATATATACTATACATATATTCATGATACGTATGAGATCTGAGAGAGTAATACAATCTGCAAAGCACCTCTCTCAGTTTCTAAAATAATATTCATATCAACCGAAGGTCATAATGCTTATCAATAGCTATGTCCATATAGATCGATTTACAAAAATGCAAAAATGCGTAGGCCTATGTAAGCATTGGCCCTTACGTATAACATATCGAAGCACAGTTATATTTGCATATCTATGACGTATAAATGCATAAACTATACTTCAGGTGTAAGTATATATATATACACATATCTATACATATATATATGAGAGAGAAAGGCATATATATATATGTGTGTATATGTGTAGGCCCTACGTGTGTAAATGGATAATATATACATAGACGTTATGATACAGAAATGTAGACAGCGGAGCATATATCACGAGAGAAACACCTTCAGTGACGAGTGCGACGCGCAGCCTAGCGGCTGCAGAAACGATCGGCAGAAAACGAATCAATTCGGTATTTAGTGCCATCGGATGGCAGAAGACAAAGGGATTCATAAGCGAAAGTTGGTCGCTGGATAAACAGACGACGATAGCGGACGAGAAAAAACGAGTACAGGGAGGAACAGGACTAGGAGGAAGGGGTGAGGGAAGGAGGGAGGATAGGGAGGAACACGAAGGAGGGAGGAGGAAGGGGAGGAATCGAGAAGTGGGCAAGATTACTAGAGGGAGAGATAGGTGGTGGAAGAGAAGGAGGAGGAAAGGGAAGAGGAGGAAAAAAGGAAGAAGAGGAGTAGAAGAGGAGAAAGGGAGAAGTGGAGGGGTAGGCGGAGAAGCAATAGAGGAGGAAAACGAGAAGGAAGAATATGAGCAACAGGAGAAGTAGGAAGAGGGATAAAACAGCAGAGGGACAGAAGAAAGGGAACAAGGAAAGGGAGGCGGAAAATGAAGAGCGGAGGAGGAATAGAATGAGATAGATTCTGTTTGCATGCATTTTATTAGCTAGGCTGGCATGAAACGAGTGCATGATACGCGGAGGAGGAGGAAGAGGTGGTGGAGAGGAGGAGGAGGAGGAGGAGGAGGAGGAGGACAATGCGGGAGGAGGAGAGAAGGAGGACAATGCGGGAGAGGAACGCTAGAAGGGTGTAGATCAGGAGGACGACAGTGAGAGTGACGATAAAGGTTGAAAGAGAGACAGACAGACAGACAGATAGACAGAGACAGAGACAGAGACAGAGACAGAGACAGAGAGAAGGGGCAAAGAATGAAGAGAAACAAAGCAGAAGAGGAGACTGAAGAGGAACAGGAGAATGAAGAGGAGGAGGAGGAGGAGGAGGAGGAGGAGGAGGAGGAGGAGGAGAAGATGAAGAAGAGGACAAAGGAAACAGGCCAGAAGAAGAGGATGAAGAGAGAAGAAGGAAGAACTGAGAAAGAGGAAGAGGATAAAACAAGAGGAATAAAGAAGAGAACGAGGAAGAGAAAGGCGAGGAGGAAGAGAAAGACTAGAAGGAGAAGCAGGAGGAGAGGGAGAGTAGGAGAAGGATGACGGCTGAGGAAGAAGAGAATGAGGAAGAGACAGAAGATGACGATGTTGATGAAGATGAGAGAACAAGAGGAGGATAAAGAGGAAAGAACAAAAAAATAGAGAATGAACAGATGAAGGTCAGAAAAGGCGGATAGTTTAGAGGAAGAAGAGGATGAAAATATGACGCAAAAAAGGAAGAGAGGAGTTAGAGGATTAGGCGGATGAAAAGGAAGAACGCACGAAGAAGGAGAAAGAGGAGGAATAGGAGAAGGAAGAAGAAGAAGAGGAGAGAATACGACGATAGCAAAGAAGAAAATTAAGAAGAAAGCTTCAGAAAAAGAGGAGAAGTACAAGGAGAAGGAGGAGGACGAGAGGAGGACGAGGAGGAGGACGAGGACGAGGAGGAGGACGAGTAGGAGGAGGAGGAACCCCGAGGAGGAGGCAAAATAGGAAGATTATGAAGAAGCAAGACGAAGTGGAGAAGATTGTATGCTGAGACCGGGACGTTGGCTTTTTTTTCGCAGAGTCAAGACGGGATCGGTAAAACGGCGGAGGCGTAGGCTGCGCTGGACAAGGGGTCTGTGGCGGTGGAGGGGGCGGCGGCGGAGGGCTGCGTCGTCTGGCGATCGAGCGACGTCGACTGCCTGGCATGCATCCATCCCCTGGGTAGCCATCATTTGCAAATAGACTTTGATCTGGCCATTGAGCAAACTGACTGGCAAGGCACGGTAGGAGGCAGAAAGAGAGAGAGAGAGAGAGAGAGAGAGAGAGAGAGAGAGAGAGAGAGAGAGAGAGAGAGAGAGAGAGAGAGAGAGAGAGAGAGAGAGAGAGAGAGAGAGAGAGAGAGAGAGAGAGAGAGAGAGAGAGGGAGGGAGAGAGAGAGAGAGAGAGAGAGGGAGGGAGAGAGAGAGAGAGAGAGAGAGAGAGAGAGAGAGAGAGAGAGAGAGAGGGAGAGAGGGAGAGAGAGAGAGAAAGAGACAGACAGACAGACAGACAGACAGACAGAGACAGAGACAGAGACAGAGAGAGAGACAGATAGACAGACATACAGAGACAGACAGAGACAGACAGACATAGAGAGAGATTGTGTGTGGAAGATAGAAAGGTAGAGAGACAGAGACAGACACAGAAGGGAGATAAGGAGGAAGACGGAGAAATAGATAGCGATACAGAAAGACTAAGAGGAAGATCGTATTAGATCCCTGTTTAGGGATCTAATCCGAATTTCTATAGCGCCACTCTTCAAGTATCAGTGGATATGTCGATAACTGGAGAGATAATTGCAGAGATATAGACGGACATAGAAAGACACACAAACGGTCAGACAGACAGACGAAAGCTGAGATAGACAGTCAGAGAGAAAGAGCCATACGCTGACTGAGGAAGGTGTGCGTGAAATCGCAAGAGGAGGGCACCCATATCAGACCAACGTAGCTCCCAAGAGCTGGGGACCTGGAAAAGGAACGGAGGAATTGGGGTAGAACTGGTTGAGCTGGGTCGGCTCCAGCCAGGTAGGACAGAGGTTGATTCTTGAGAGGCGTGTACGGCGGTGACACAGAGCGACTAAGCTATAGAGGCGATGAACGTACGAAACAGGTTTCTTTCACTAGACTCCTGATTCTCAAAGAGGCATCCTGAAATAAATTCATTTATTTTTAATTTCTTTAAATATATTTTTATTTTAAAACTTTATTTGTCAAGGAGGTCACCGGTACGCAAACAGTCCGTATCATTGAACAACATTTAATGATTCGTGAAAAGTAATATTTTACAGGTGAAAAATGATTGGGTGGTAGAATTTCTGAAACGCTAATATTCCATATGGATCCCAAAGTAGAGATTTCGCAAGGTTTGCCAACAGCGACATAAAAGGTTAATGTTCGTTTTTATATAGCGACTGCATGAGTTCAACGCTGTTAATTTTTCTATGACTTGATCGGGTGAGATCCTTCACCACCGCTGCCCGTTTGAATGAGTGGCACGCCCTTTAAGGCCCCGTGTAAGGACGTCTTATAGCCTGAGATTCAAATCTCTTAAATAAGCCAGCATCGGGAGGTGAACCTGGATCCATATTCACAGATAACGGGACCCGTTATTTCCAGCCAACAGCTTAGAACATTTTGAGAACCTCTGGATCAGACAGTTTAAGAAGGAATAAAACACGAATAAGAACCAACGGCGGGAAAGCTGAAGTGAGGGGTGATGTGTCGAAGGGTTTCAGATGACGGGGTAGAACAATACAAGAACTACCTGTCGGTTGTGAGATTAAAGGACAGTTTCAGATCAAGGGAATGAACACGACTAAGAACCAGCGGCCATGGGTGTTGAAGTGAGAGTGAAGGTTGAAATGTAAATGTATATGTACACGTTTCTATAACGAGCGTATGTCCTCGACTCTGCTCATTGTTCATTGATTTGATCGGGTGAGATCCTTCATCACCTTTGCCAGTTTGAGTGGGTGTCACGCAGTTTACGGACCGCGAGTTTCAGATGACGGGGTAAAACACAAGTACCACTGGTCGGGTGTGAAATAAAAGGGTTGAAGGACAGTTTCAGGTGAAGAGAAAGAACTCGACTAAGAACCAGCGGTCGAAGGGAAAGAGGGACGAGGGGCTGAAGAGTAAATCATGATATATTTACGACGTTCGGAAGGAACCACAGGAGAGGGGGCCCGGCAGGAAGGGAAAAGTAACGACAGGAAGTCCAAGCGCATAGATCTATCAGAATTCAGACATTTATATAGCGCCGTTCATAGAGAACTACCATCCCAACCTGCAGCGACAAAGCACTGACCGTGTTTCAAAAGCCGAAGAAACAATGGAGCAGCCATCCTTTGCATTTGGATCTATTGATTTCCAGATTAGCCATTGAATTCAAATTCGATATACTATGCGGCACACCATGTTCAGTGGCGAACGCAACGTTTTATAGCCACAGAGTTCCGGTACCTGGAGGGAAATTCAGGAGGCATGGGACAGTAATCCTCTAACGACTACGTCTCTGAGGAGCGTCGTGAGCGACCCTGTTTAGGTCAATGCATTTGAAGCATTCATTATAAAACTGAGCAGACCTGGGCTACCTGGAGGGAATTGATAGTGCATGGAAAACAGCGAGCACCAATTTACGTGAAGCCTCTAACGAAGAGAGGGAGAGAGTTTTAGGAAATCTTAAATCCACAGTGGAGACCTTGGAAGCAGCTATAGTTTTTTCCAAGAAACTGACCAAGCAAGAAAATTTGATATATGTATTTGGACTGGAAAATAATTCTTATTTTGAAGCCACTCGATTCGTGTCGACAGAGCAAAGTCAAGATTTACCGATCGGGGAAGATTAAACTGAAAAAATCTCATCAGAACTGCACGAATCCCATCAGTGTTCATGGTCTTAGTCTCAGAGGCGTCCGGGCCAAATAACCCCCACCAAGTACACCACTGCCCATGTTTTGCAAGATGGCAGCTTGCAAGGAAAAATGCTACCAAGTACGCAGTCATTAATCAGGTTGGCACGGGTACAACTCTCAACAAGCAACTCTAGAGGAAATAAATCGCTACATAAATGAATGAAAGAATGAACGAAGGAACGAATGAACTAACGAATGTAGGAATGAATGAATGAATGAGCTAATGAATAAATGAATGAATGAATGAATGAATGAGCTAATGAATGAATAAATGAATGAATGAATGAATGAATGAATGAACGAATGAACGAACGAATGAACGAAGGAATGAATGAATGACGCCGAAATGATAAATCGCAGCCTTAAGGCGCAGTTGTTCGGGTTAGTGGGTTCAATCTCTAATGCGCTGTTAGTCCCTTAAAGATGTCTGCGCTGAGCCAGAAAATCTGTGTCGTATCTTTTATCTCTAATGCGTTTGTCTTTTCCCCCTTGCAGCAATTAGGCCCTACTGAGTTTGAACCCAGATGCGTCAAATGAATTGAAAATTCGTTTTCGAGCCATAGATGTCTAAAGCGTCACTTGAAGGCCAAGCGCAGGGCACCAGCCTATTCACGAGTGCTACATCAAATCAAAGGGGTTTGCCATAGAGTAGTCCAAAGTATGTCCGAGTCCAGTTTCAAGGAGACCAGTTCAAGAGAGGAGGCCGAGCAGCTATCAAGCCGGGTGTCGTTTAGGGCGAGAAGAATTTGAAGAACTGCTGCTGGTTAAGCGATTGCCACAATGAGCAGTAACAGAAACCTTACATTTCCTTGCCTTAACTTAGGAGTTAAAGGGAAAAACTGTGAAAACTGAGGGGTTACCTCTACCTTAATGTACCTTGCCTTGCCTTATCTTCACGTATTCAAATGGAAAAATACACATTTTCGAAAGAGAAAACTGTTCCAGACGAAAGGACCATGCAGCGTGCAGGTCACACCAAACCACATACAAAGATTTTATTATAGGGGGCCTACGCCAATACATACACAAACCCATACAAGGGTATACCTGAGCGAAACTTGACAACCACTAAAGGGAATTGAGATAATTTTAGAAGCCCCACCTGTGTCCGCCGTCCGAGGACAATCTTTACATATCGCTTAAAATCCGAAATCTCCAATCGTCGGCTTCTTTCGTATCCTTCCGCAGCCAGTCAGCCGCAGCAATAAAACCGCTTTAGCGCCGAGGAGCGCTTGTCGACTGACGAAACATAGAACCGAGGAGTATAGATATAATTTCAGAGAAGTCGTCTGCCGAGGCAGTGATGCCTCCGCCACCTGCCGGCGGAGGTAAAAATTAATTATTTAACCGGCGTTCGTCGGTCTTCGGGAACGTTCAACGCAACGGTCAAAGTTGGATTCATACAGTTCTATGACTGCGGGACGAGAAAGACTTGCACGCATACGAGACACACATACAGACAGATATAGAGAGTGACATTCAGACGTACGCATGCACATGAAGGGAACGACCACCAAATGAACCAAAGGACATAACGTGAAGACAAGCGTCTTATGAAACGCCCACACACAAACGGACGAACAGAGGGAGACAGACAGACAGACATGAATACATACAGACATACACAAAGACAGGAATCATACAAGCAGTGAAGATGCTGCTGTAAGCGACATTGCCATGACGATTTCATTTCTGCATTAGCAGTAATTCAGAAATATGCCATGTTTCCTTACTGACGACTGTAATTCGGCCGAGAATTAATACCGATGGGAAAAATAGCCTTACGCAATGAAACAAGGCAATGAAACGCTACAAATAGTTCCTAACACCTACACAGAGTCCAGAAACAAGATTACCACGCAAGCTACGAGCAAAATTTGCTACAATATACTGGCCTTATCACCTTTGTGCACTCATAGTCTATATAAGTATCAGACTTTATTTACATCTGTCAGACACGTGTAATACTATGCGCTGATTTGTGTAGAACTATTACACAAGTATAGTCACAATGATCATGTTATCGTAATCTCAATGGACTATTCAAAGGCCTTTGACTCCATCCAGCACCGTGCTATAGCTGAGCTGCTCTCCAAGCTCGAGCTGCCAGACTCTATTTACAACTGGTTAATTAACTATCTTAGAGAAAGGAAGCATGTCACTAGCTTCGGCGGGAAGACCTCTTCCGTTGCAATCATCAATGCGAGTGTTGTCCAGGGATCGGTGATAGGGCCAATTGACTTGGTCATCGGGACGTCCGACCTCAAGCCCATCAACAGCCAAAACCATCTCCATAAATATGCGGACGATTCATATTTAATCGTAGGCTCAACAAAAACCGATACAATCGGAGAGGAGATCGACAACATCACCACGTGGGCAAGAAGGAAAAATCTGCACATAAACTCCTCCAAGACCCGGGAGATTGCAATAGTTCACAAAAACAAGACTTCCCTAGCCTCACAACCCTCAGTCACTGGAGAGCAAAGAGTCACTACAATAAAAATTCTCGGAGTGACTTTCGACGACAAACTTTCAGTGAAACCACATGTCGATAAGATTCTTTGTTCGTGCTCTTCCTCGCTATTCGCTCTAAAGACTCTCCGCCGGAGGAGAATGCCCGATCAGGCCCTCTTTCAGGCGACGCGGGGCAAGGTCATTGCACGACTCATGTATGCCTCTCCGGCCTGGTGGGACTTGCTCTGGGGGGCCGAAATAGAGCGGATAGAACGACTCATCCGAAGAATAAAGAGATCCCGTTATCTCCATCCTGAGACGCCCACAGCCACGAAACTAGCCGCCCAGGCAGACGAAAGGCTATTTCACGCCATACTTGGAAACCAAGAACACGCGCTGCGATGGATGTGCTCTGAGCGACCAAATACCGGATATAACCTCCGCAACCGGCCACACCCCTTTGCTCTCCCAGTCAAGGACAAGCGAAACTTTATTCCAAGAATGCTATACAAAGACATTTACTAACCTCAGTTTAAACTCTAGTAGACACTTGAAGACACTTAGGAGCTGCCGTAGGCCCATCCAAGACACTTAGCATCTTCCCGATCCCTATCATTATGCCAGCAAAGCTTGATGTCAAGAATTAAACGAATATACATACATACCGTATTACATTCAGTCGATGACTTCCGAAGTTGACAACCGATCAAGCCTCGAACCGTCGACTCTCTCGATTTTTATAGCGCTAGCTCAAAATTACGGACACAGTCCTTGATTTTCCTGCTTGTATATAATTATCAAACAGTTCAATGACAGCAGTACTTGGTAGTGCAGCATAAAATTCTCTGCACGCATGAATCTATCAACGACATTTTTGTAGCTCAAACTCTAACAAGAATCTTTTGCGCTTGCATAACAATGCATTAATTTGGGAAATGCCCTCTATTGTCTCTTTCCCTCCAAGAAAGCAGACCAGATCATCGTCACTGTAGGAGCTTGGGTTTTCCTAACTTTCCGGGCTAAGGTGCCCACGTGATAAATGCGTCTTGGAATTCTTCTCGCCCTAATTTTAAAACGACACCCGCTTTAACAGTTGCTCTGCCTCCTCTCTTGATCTGGGCCTCTGGAAACCGGACTCGGACCTCCTTTGGACTACTCTCTGGAAAACCACTTCTGATTTGACGTAACGCTGGTGAATGGGCTAGTACCCTACGCTTGGTCTTCGAGTCGCGCTTTAGAAGTTTGGTGATTACGATAACGATTACGTGATCACTGGTGCACCGAGTGACCGCTAGCCGTGATCAACGCGTGAATATTGAAATAAACAATCCAACAATTCATCAATGCAACATTATAGAAATTCTCATTACAAACACGTGCTTAAACCTTGCTGACTATAATCAGCACAAAATTACAGAGGCGCCCGTAGGCTTAAAAACTTGGACGCACACCCCTCCTGTTCCCTCCCATCCAAACCCATCCTCTATCCACCGCTCGTTGTCGTACACTGAAAATGACTCTGAGTGACTCATTAAAGTACAGCATAACATATGCATATGATATCATGTGATAGGCCTATTATACATATGGTATGATGATGATGATGATGATGATGATGATGATGATGATGATGATGATGATGATGATGATGATGATGATGATGATGATGATGATGATGATGATGATGATGATGATGATGAGTTCTCTGCCCGAAGGCAGGTCCATTGGCTTTACGCCACCTGGGGATGAGATGAGTGAGGTGGTTTCCCGTTGCCTTCCTCACAGACAATTGTGGGTGAGCAACTTGTCCAAGGTCGCTACGCAGTGGCTTGAGGTAGATTCGAACCTGCGACCCTTCGGTTACAAGGCACAGAACATACCACTGCACCACCGCGTCCATATGGTATGGTAAACCAAAATTACACAATGAAATTGTCAAAAATATCGATGCGATGCCTATATAATTATATTCCTTATGTCAGAGGTTTTCAAACTTTTTGGACCAGGGACCCCTATTTTTTCTAGGCATACTCGCGGACCCCAGTATTTACAAAGCAAAATTAAGGCCCCTATCACTTAAACTTTAATATAGATAACAGGCAGACAGACTATTTCCACAATGCACGCTTGCTTACTTATGACGCTAAGGACTATTATAATATAAAAAGTTACACTAAATAAATTGTTATTAACTCCCTCCAATTACTATGGAACACAGTCATTTTTAAAAGAAATGAATAACATCGGTTTCGCCAAAAACCAGTAATGTCAGCGAGAGGGATGTGCCTGCTTTGCTTTGCAAAATCTGTCCATAATTGGTGCTATTTTGGATAGGCCTAAGCACTGTTTTCTTACGTTTCAGAAAGTTATCCTTAGGCGCCGACTTTTGCTTTTGTCTCTGGGTGCCTGGGTCCAGTGCATATTTTAAGATAATTCTCTCCTAAAATGTTGACGACCTTTTTTAGGAATTCATTCCCCCCCCAAAAAAGTACAACCTTTTTTAGGAATTCATCCCCAAAAAAGTTACGACATTTTTTTAAAGGAATACCCCCAAAATTAATTTTCTGGGGTATTTGTGTTGTAGTTGTTCTTCTCAAGTTGTGAGATTAGTTAGTTGTATTAAATTTTTTTATTTAAAGTCCGAATTCTTCTGGGTGCCAGGCACCCACTGAACTTTCTCTCTGGGTGCATTGGCACCCAAGGCCCCCAAGAAGTCGGCGCCTATGTCCATAATACAAACAACAAAATTATATAGTTAGCATGTAACAGCGAACGTGAACGAAATATGCATATGCTTTGCAAATCTCTGTATTATTATTGTTCATTTAAAGGCTAAAATCAGGCGAATTCCACAAATTTCTAATTCTACAAGTCCGGAGTACACAATCAGGAAATAGACCAGCATATTGCAAATGAAGCCTTCACTGGAGGAACCACTAGACATTGTTTAGCTAACTAGCTGTGTCCTGTAATTATAATACTTAATGCTACTGTCAACCCAATCCTTCCGTTGACAATCCTTGTTCTCTTCGTACTTAACGCCTATTTAACGTTCACCTTTTGAACACTAATTCTACGTATAAGTATAACCTGAATTAATCAGCAACACAGTTTAATATCTTTTCGTTTAATAAGAAACAAACAGACAGAACTCAATTCGATTACAACTCAACTAGTCAGTAACACTACTACAGCGAACACACTCGAATTCAAACTTCTCTAGTCAGCATAATTCTTCGCGCCTTCCCCTGTCTTCTGCGCCTCTAGAAATCTAATTATAGACATAGCGCGGCCGCCTGCTGATATCAGCCGGTCACGCGCTTCACTAAGTACAACTGAACGTGATACATCTATCATATATACATATACACGTGAAACTAAAGTAAGCGCACTATATATATACGCTAATATCTCGCACTGCAAGACTGTACACAAAACACAGTTCACATTACCTCCTTCCTTTTTCTGGAATTGAGCAAATTAAATTTCAAAATTTGCGAAATTACCAAAATACATGAAACATATATGTATATATCTAACTAATTAATGAACAGTCTTACGATTACTTATAATCTTGACAAACAATCAGCAATAATATTCAATCTGCCCTTCTTGTACTTCACCTCAACATCAAAAGTTTGTAAGGCTAACGCCCAACGCACAAGTTTAGCAGACTTAGACATTGACTCAGTCAAATATGTAAGAGGATTGTGATCAGTAAAAATGAAAATTTTTGATCCAATTATAATTTCTTTTAACTTGTTTAGAGCCCAAACAATAGCATAGGCTTCCTTTTCCACAGTAGCCCATCTCTTCTGGGTATCAGTTAATTTCTGACTGATAAATGACACAGGGCGTTCTATTCCCTTGTCGTCCATCTGTGTTAAAACAGCCCCAACTGCAAAGTCACTACTATCGCAGTACAAATTGAATGGTTTTCCCACTTCAAAAACATATAACACTACTTTGGATCGCACAGCCTCTTTAAGTAAATCAAATGCTTGCTGATGTTCAACAGTCCAATCAATCTTATCAGAAACACGTTTACTAGTTAAATCAGATAAAGGTTTCGCAATCTGTGCAAAGTCCTTAATAAACTGTCTGTAATAATTAAAAAATCCAAGCAGTTGCTTAACTTGCTTCTTAGTTTCTGGGATCTTCAAATTAGTCAAACTTTCAATTCTGTCTGGATTCATCTTTATCTTACCAGACCCAACCACATGACCGATAAACCTTACTTCAGACTTACCAAATATGCATTTTTTCAAATTTAAGGTAACGTTATGCAATCTCATTTGCATCAAAAATGCATCTAACTGCTGTAAATGAATTTTCCAACTGTCAGAATGCACAGCAATGTCATCAACATACGGTTCTGCAAAGTCACTTATAGGCTGTAAAACTAAATTTATCGCCTTAACAAAAGTTCGGCCTGAATTTATCATTCCAAAAGGAACACGAGTAAATTCATACAGTCCATTATGTGTTACAAAAGCTGTCTTCCATTGATCAGATTGTTTTACAGGACAAGTCCAATAAGCACTTCGACAGTCCAAAATAGAAATCACATTAGACTTTCCAACTTTGTTCAAAACGTCTCTGACAATCGGCATCGGATATTTACAATCCACTGTGAATGAGTTAATGTATCTGTAGTCACAGGCAAGTCTTAAAGATCCGTCTTTCTTTTTAACAATAACCAAAGGGCTTGCCATTCTGCTCGATGATGGTTTAATAATGTTTGTTTTTAACATTTCTTTGATCTGACGTTCCACTTCTGCTCGATAAATCAAAGGAATTCGATATGCTGCAAATTCCTTTGTGCCTTGCTCTCTTGTAATACTGATTTGGGTATTGTAACTGCTTTTCTTGAGAGTAAGATTCTGCAAACAATAATGCTTTCTCCGTAGTTTCTTTGAGTTCTTTCAAATGCTTTTCGTGAAAAGGAATTATCTTGTGCCATTTCCTCGGGTTGTCTATTAGGTCCATTGTCATTCTCCTGAAGGCGACCTCTTCTCTTGAGACTGGAGTGATAGGCACTCTATCCATCACCAGACTCCTTGCCTTTAGTTGACACTTCTCGCAAGACTTACAAAATTTCACAATGTCTCTTCTCATCTTTGGCCATACAAAAGATAATTTTATTCGTTCTCTTGTTTTCTCTTCTCCTAGATGTCCTCCAAATACCGATTCATGTGCCAATTCCATCACTTTAATTCGTCTCTCTTTTGGTAACACTAGTTGATATATCGTCTGGTCTAATATCTGATATTTCTTATGCAATAAACCGTTGATCACACAGAATTCAGATTCTTTCTCTTGTGCTAACTTCCACCACGGCTTCAACGATTCATCCTTTCTCTGTTGCTCTTCGAACTTCTTCGAATCAGCAATCTGCACCTTTTGTTCTTCGTCCATCTCTTCATCTCTATACAAGTCTCCTATCCCCACATCACATTCATTGTCTTCTTCAGTTTCATTTAATGTGCCATTCTCGCATGCAGCCATCTCTTGCTCATTCATCTCTGCTATTATACCATCTCGCGATAGGCTTCGTTGCTCATTACTTTCGTTTTCCTCATCACTTGAACTTTCAGTTTCACTCTTCTCATCAACATCTACCATTTCCTGTTTCCGACTCTGCGCTCTCGTCATTACATTTGCTCGTACACTCACATCTCCTTGTATCGTTTTAACTTTCATCTGTGGTACGGCTTTTAATTCGGCAATTATCTCTGGATGCAACAAGAATCTTTCTGTACTGCCCATCTTTGCAATACTAGCACACATCAAGGTGACATAAGGTGTAAGTGAACACTGGATTTTACGCGGAAATCCCTCTTCTTTCACGTCACTATCACACAGTCTAACATCCACTTTCACTAACTTCGCAGGAATGGCATCTCCTGCCACACATTGCAAATTCACTTTTCCAATTTGTTCCACCTTCATGCCTTCCAGTAATTCTTCACTAATCACCGGAATCTCTGCACCCGAGTCGCTCAGTGCTTTGGCTTTCACTGGCTCTTTACCGTCTACTGCACGAATTTCAACCTCGACATATTGCAAGAACGATTTCTTCAATATTCGACTGTCATCTTTTCCTATGACTTCTCTCTGAATTTCAGCATCCAATAGAATTTCTTTTTGAATACCACATTTCATTACTGACTTTACTTCAGTCTCTTGGTTTTCTTGACTCGCGGTTTGATTATCTGTATCACTAACCACTTGAATCAAATTCACCCTTGTGTGTTCTTGATTTCTGCTAGAACTAGTTGCTGCCACTGGAACTGGACAAAATTTAACCAAATGTTTGTCTGAACCACAGTTGTGACAACGCTTCACAACCATGCCTCGTTGTTCATTTCCTTCATTTCTCTTATACTGCGTAAACGATGTGTTGCCTTCCCTCTTGGCAAACGGCGCTGACGATTTGTTAAATCCCTGACGACCAAACGTCACTTCTCTGGTCTCATTGGGTACAGGGACACTAGCCTTGACTTCTTTACCAATAAACTGATTCCCTGTTCCTGGATTACTTTTCCATTTTCCACTCTGGCTTTGGTTTACGGAACGTTGAGAAGGATAACTGTTTATATTTGGGATCGCAAACCCAATTCGATTGTTTACATGAATGTCTGCTAAGTCTGCCACTGCACTAGCTTGGAGACAGTCAGTTCCTTCCTTCGACAATACAAACTGTAGTGGACCTGGCGGTAAACATTCTTTTAGCTTATCCGCTACCAGCAAATCAAAGAGCGTATCATACTCTCTGTTCACGTTTCGACTTCTCACGTAATAGTTTAGCAAGTTCTTCAGTCTTGCCGTAAACATCGTATAAGTCTCTTCTGTTGTCTTCTTAGCATCCACAAATCTGGCTCTGTATTCTCTCGAAGTCAATTTAAATTCTTTTAATAAGTGCTGCTTGACTCTATCATAATTGTCTAGATCATCGTATGACAATCTATTCAGAACGGTTCGAGCTTTCGGCGTCATCAATGGTAGTAATAATTTCACCCAAAACGGCTTCTCCACAGCAAAGCTACGAAATGCGTTCTCGACTGTTTCAAAATATAATGGCACCTCCATCATATCAGTTGGCATTTGAGGCAATACATGCTTCATTGCATCACCTATTTTCTTAATTTTTGACACCAAAGTTTCACTTTCTTGCTGTTTCCTTCTTTCTGCTTCTCGTTCTTCTCTCATTTGCGTTTCTTTCAATGTCAATTTTGATTTCTCCAGTTTCAGACGTTCTTGTCTTTCTGTCTCTGCCTTTTCCAAACTTTCTTTCTGAAATTTGAGTTCTTCTTGTCTTATCTGTTCTGCGCGTTCTAACTCTAACGTTCGCGCTTTTTCTTTTTCTTCTTCACGCATTCTCTTTGCTTCAATCTGTTGCTGACGAACCTCTTCATCACTTTTTCTAGCTTTTTCAGATTCAATCATCTGCTCCAGTCTTCTTCTTTCAGCATCTTCCCTATCTCTTTTCAACTGTTCTAACTGAATCTCAAACTGATTCTTTTGCAATTCAAGTTCTGCCTTACGCACTTGTTCTGCTTTATCTTCTCTCTCTCTTTGCAGACGCAATTCCTCTTGCCTTGCAAGTTCCGCTTTCTCTTCTTTCTCTCTCTGCAGACGTTCTGCTTTCTCTTCTTTCTCTCTCTGCAAGCGCAATTCGTCTTGTCTTACACGTTCTGCTTCTTGTCTCAACTCTTTCTCTTCTTGTCTTCGTCTATCTCCTCTTTCTTTCTCTTCTTGTCTCAGTTCTTTCTCTTCTTGTCTCCGTTTCTCCTCTCTTTCTTTCTCTTCTTGTCTCCGTTTCTCCTCCCTATCTTCTTTCATCATCATCCACTGCATCAACATCTCCATAGACATAGGCGCAGGAGGTTTTTCAATAGCCTTTTCTACGGCACCGCCAACGGCACCTTCTTCTTCGACTTCTTCTTTAACCCACACTTCAGCGAGTTCATGTATCATGTCACCACGTGACATACCTTCTAATTGTTCTTCCTTAAAACCGGCTTTCAACAAACGCTGTTTTAGCCTTTCCGTAGACATCTTCTTAATATCTGCTTGTCTTTCAGCACTTAGTTTCTCCATCTTACTTGTTTACTTCGGTGATTTCTCTTTTCAAAGAAGTCACGGTTTTTCTTGTTGTGTGAATCGATAAACAAACGGGATTTCTTTTATATTTGTTCGTGGAAAACAACGAAATTTTTATACCGTTTCTCGTGTTCCACCGTCGTTGATATCGTAAACTCGTCACACAGCACACAACGCGTAAATTCTTCTAACACCGTTGTAAATTCTTCAATCACCTTCGTAGATTCTTCTATCGCCTTCGAAGAGGTGATAACGTGAATTTTTATCCACTGTGAGTTTATATCCACCGTGAGTATTTATTCCACCGTGAGTATTTATCCACCGTGAGTATTTATTCCACCGTGAGTATTTATCCACACCGACGCTGCCACCAATAATGTCAACCCAATCCTTCCGTTGACAATCCTTGTTCTCTTCGTACTTAACGCCTATTTAACGTTCACCTTTTGAACACTAATTCTACGTATAAGTATAACCTGAATTAATCAGCAACACAGTTTAATATCTTTTCGTTTAATAAGAAACAAACAGACAGAACTCAATTCGATTACAACTCAACTAGTCAGTAACACTACTACAGCGAACACACTCGAATTCAAACTTCTCTAGTCAGCATAATTCTTCGCGCCTTCCCCTGTCTTCTGCGCCTCTAGAAATCTAATTATAGACATAGCGCGGCCGCCTGCTGATATCAGCCGGTCACGCGCTTCACTAAGTACAACTGAACGTGATACATCTATCATATATACATATACACGTGAAACTAAAGTAAGCGCACTATATATATACGCTAATATCTCGCACTGCAAGACTGTAAACAAAACACAGTTCACAGCTACAGACTATAGAGCAAGTGTGTTTTTGCAGAAAACCCAAGTCAGTCCAGCGTTACAATGAAAAGAAAATATAGCGTTTATGTAAACACAACTAGAGTCCTAGCTAGAGCTTCAGTGTTTCTTCCATGGAAAAAACAATCAGAATCATATTCAGTGTTGATTTTCTAAATGAAACACTCGCAGACTTTCAAAGTTTGTTTTGTGAATATCGATCTTAAACCTTTAAAAATGGAATCTAGTTGTAGGCCTACTTCTGATGAAGGCTTCAAATACATCGCGCCTACATTGGGTGCAGAAATGATTAGCAGTCGATTAGCAGAAATTATATATTAAATTTTATTACAACACACGTTTTATTAGGCTAGAAATGTAACGTGACCATAAGCCCACATTTTATTTACGTCACTGTAGGCCCTAGTACGCAAAGAATAACTATCAGCAGCATCACAAAACTGGTGTGATCGAATACCCAATTGGATCCTTGTGGATCATACAGTTACAGGCATGGGCCTACTATAAGTAGCGTATGAATTTGAAAACACAGGCTGTTAATGCTAAAACCATGCAATGTTTAGCATCACATTATTTTCAGAACACTATCGCGGACCCCCGCCATATCCTTCGCGGACCCCCAGGGGTCCGCGGACCACAGTTTGAAAAACTCTGCCTTATGTGGATTTGATTTGGTGGGTGGATGCATATGCGTCTAGTGCGTCCGCCTGCGGGCGCCCCTGAAAATTACGTTCCTGAGTATTTAAAATAAATGATGACACAATCAATATGAACAACTAAGTTAAGGTAAAGACACATCGATTCATCAGCAGGCAAAGAGGCATCGCAGACTACTTTGAAATAGTGTAGATTTAATAATAGTTATAACATGACAGGGTGTCGTCTCTGGCTAATAATCGACCGGCTTGTCCTCGGTGACTCCTCACCGAGAGGCGGCAAAGCTGATGAAGGCAGATTTAAGGGAACTGTGGTTTCTAGAAAAGCTTCCTGCCTACTCTCTTGCAACATGGTTCTTCCCACGCATTTGTCATCTGCTAGTCATCTCGAGACCTGCAGCCAGGAACGCAGCATTAGGTGAAATAAGAATATCCAACTTAGGCAGGTAGCACATATGTGATTTTTTAAAGAAGTATCGCTTTGAAAAATTACTTCCTGCTTCGAGATATATAGCCTATATAGACCCTGTTTTTTTAGCGTGTTGAAAAAGAAAGTTTCGCCGGTTGATGAAGCAAGGACTGTAGTCAACGTGATTGGATAATGATACTTTCCGGCTTCTCATTTCCGGGTGTATGATCAGAAATGATCATGAGGACATTGGACACCAGACCGCCTGAAAAGTATCTCTTTGGCCTTGAACGTATTAATATAGCGTCTATTTTTGTTATAAAATTCGGCATTAAACCCATTGCGAACAGTTTCAGGATTCAGTAGATTTAACTCTTCGGCGAATTAGCAAAGACAGCTTATCTTGACTTAACTACGGAGATCTGCAGTAGAGATAAGGGAAATAACTGATCCCAACTAAAACCTTTGCACAGTAGTTTGATATTGGACAAGCTGCTTGTTATTTTCCATGTTAGTTTAACAGCATGCGTGCGACAGCCATAAGGATTAAGGATGTTTGCTATTTAGTTATAAATGTACACGCTTCCATATAGGCCTAGCAACCGTAGGGCCTTAACCCTGCTAATTTTCTATGAATAGATCGGGCGACATCCTCTACCACCTCTACCATAGGCCTATGGATGTTAGAGGAATCGGTTGTGAGTGCAAAGGAGCTAAACAAATAGCTAGATAAGATCTACTGGCGTAAGCTTGATTCCATTATTCGGATGTTGCGAATGGAATGTAATAAAATGCAATGCCATACAACCCATCATACATTGACCATCATATCAGCTCCGATTGCATTAGCTCTGAGAACCCCCGTTAGCGCTGGATTGGTGTAAAAGGCTTAGAAGCTTTCACTAGATGTCGCCGACAGTATAGAACATGTCCTGACCAAGTCGTCATCACCACATTTTATGTTAGGATATCTGTCTCTTTTCTAAGGTCCTGAGAAATCCGGGCCCTATATATTGCATAGATCACTTCCGCCAAAAAGTCAATAGTATATACCCTCCGACGGAGTTCTCGTCATCGCGTCTTACCCAAAGCTAACGATTACATGAAGAAAACGTTCATTGTCAGAATGCCGTATTTTTATTGACATTTATTGGCATTAATTGTTTTTAGATGGATATACACAAGAGTGTGGACTGGCAGCTGGTTAAATAAAGAATATACTTACTTACTTATGTATATTAGAAGTATTTGTCCCTCGCTACACTTGTGAAGTGTCTCTCAGAATATAGCGCCAGTTTTGCGGGTTCTGTGGAAAAAGTGCGAAAGAACCAGGGTGCAATTTGAGGTAGAACTTCGCTTTCACTTGCTCAGATATTTTGTCCACACTGGCATGCACTTCATCAGTTACTACGCTAGTAGCTTAGTCATGGCAAAGGTATTCGATTAGATAGAGCACATGTTCATTAAGTACCATGTCCTATGACCTTCGACTTATAGCCTCGGCGAGTTGAGTGAATTTCAAATAAGATCAGTGGCGCTTCTTCCTAAGACCTTCATCCCAATCCAACCACAGGCGCATCCTGTGCAAATGGCTATCTAAAGCAAGTGGTGACCTTGACAAATGTGGCTGCAGTTGGTCGCACAGTTGTATCATCAGTGTCATCTACATTAGGCTAAGTAGGTTTGGCTCTTCTTTATCTGCTGTCTTTACCAACCATGTCATCAGGTTAGAATTATTCCCAAAACGAAATTCAGACAGGATATCCGTGACTCTGTCAATATCAAATGGGTGGTTTTCATCGCTGAAGAAGTCTGCATATCACACGTTTTCGCCGATCCCAGGAGAGTTCAGCAATATGTATCGATATCCCATATTTACTGTAGCCTACTAGTAGGCCTAAACGTGATAAATTATACAATAATCATCGTTCATCCAAATTCTAGCTTCATCGATCATCCAGCTTCTAGTGTCAGTAATATTTTCATCAATCGTCCAACTTCTAGTTTTTTACTATGAAAAGTTTTCATCGCTCACGCTATGTAAATAATTTCCGACGCTAAACCACACGTTTTTCGCTTTACTCTCCTGGGATCGGCGAAAATGCCTGTCGGCCGACATGTTTACGTCATAAGTCTTGATCCATTGTCTTGATCACGTGGATCCTACCAAAAATATGAAGTGTTAGCAATGCAGATCACGTGGAAAAAATATGGTGCTTTTGTCCGACCTGTCCCCATCCAATTACATTTTCGATGTAAAAGACCGTACTACAAATATCTCTGCGATCTTATGCATAAACCACTCTCTGCCCGCTCTTGTCGTCCTCTTCGTCCCGCCGTCAGATTTGATCTCTTTGTCCCTCGATCGCGAAATTCTTTGGCCCAGCATCGGGCTTTCGTTATATTGAGTCCCTCCCTATGGAAAGACTTTCCCCTTGCAATCCGTAGTAGGATTCAATGAGGGGAACTTATGAAGTCGTCGAGATGTAAGAGCAGAATCTCTGAAAGAAAACTCGCGATGTAAAGAAGAACGAAATTGTAAGTTACGTGAATCATTATGTAACACGTTCAGGTGTTTCAACAAAGTTGCTTATAAATACAGGTAATAATAGCTATTATACAATCATTTCACAAGATGTCTAACCTACTTAAAAAAATTGTTCCCATCGTTAACAGCCTTTTGAGTGGTTTACTCTTCAGTGAAACGGAAGATAGTTATACCACCGTGCTGAGCTACACCCACTATCTCATTCCTTTCGACATTGTAATGTGTATCATAGGTAATATCGAACTGCGGACCAGTAAAATCCAGGAGATTAAATTCAGAATCTAAAAGCTCCATTCTGTTAGTCATATCGGATATCAAAATTCTCCCACAGATATCTGCTATTGTCACTCTAGTAGGCCAAAAAAGATCACCAACTGATGATTGATATTGACGAATAATTCTCCCAGTCATGTCGATCTCTGTTAATTCTGCTTGATATTGCTTGTTATGAGAAGCCATTACAATGTTTCCATTTGATTTTTGAAGTACTCTGTCATTACCCTGGAACCAACCAATATCTGGGGACAACATTATTTCATGCTGCAAGGAAGCATTCGCATCATATATGCTTAGTACGAGAGGGTCCGAATTTTGGGGTGGCATTGAGCGGATCATTACGCTACCATTAGCGGATACCGAGATGCTAGAAAATGGTAGCCTCAGATCACTAAGCCATGGCGATATGTTAAACTCGTGTTCCTTGACTTTCTTAATGCGCCAGACAGCGAGGCACTTCCATTCGTCGTTTTCTGTCTCCCATCTCATACCTATTGCGTACAAACTGTTTGACACACTGCAAGCTGCCCATCCCAACGGAAAAACATGTATTTCTGCAGGCAGCGGGATGACATCTTTTACATCTACCAGATTGTCGCGGTTGTAAACATTAATAACTTTGCCTTTGATCATAAATATTTCATCCTTAATTGCAAACACTTCATCGACTCCTGACGGGAGCGGAGACTGATGCAAAATTTCCACACGAATCGCCTTCAGAGCTAAACGAATTATGAAAAAATGACATGTGTAAACAAATTTTTTCAGAAGGCGAAATAGAATTATCGAAATACATACATTTAACCGTGTATAAACTAGTTAGTCATTTGACTGTGCTATACATGCTGCATCAACGTGAAGTAGAATATACAATGAAACTGAAACAGTTAGGCCTAAAACATGAAACGTCAACAATGAACTTGTGGATGCCGTGTGTTCATTATAGTTTTCTGTGTTAGAAGAAATGCAAAGGATATAGAAATATCGGACGTTATGAGGAGACCATAGACAAATCAGGTTGAGTGCAATATTAAGATCACTCTGAATAATTTTTTATTAAATACTGCCAATAATCGAACACAGAGTCACGGATATCACCTACTTGCGTTGAAATGATGATGATGATGGTGGTGGTGGTGGTGGTGGTGATGAAGATGCTGCTGCTGCTATTGATGCATGTATGTATGTATTTATGTATGTATGCTTATATGTGTATATACATAAGTATAAAGTATACATTCAGATCCTTAAATATGGCCTTTAAAGTTCCTCACAATGGTGAGTTTTCGCGCTGACTAGCCTAAATGACGTTAAGGTTAATTTTGGACGAGTTCATCAGTACGCATAAATATTCAAATACGATTGCTGGCTTGTCAATCGAGAGGTTGGGGTTTAAATCCGCAGCAAACTTAAATACACAGTAGGAATAAATCTGTGGTTAGATATCGGCTTCACTGGCGCCAACGAGGCAGTCAAGGTATAAAGAGCACACTAAACGCAAACTGTCAGTGGGAAGGACAGACGGCAAAGGAGTGAGTTGGCAACCCGCCATAGAATGCCGAGGACAAGAAAGAGGAAGTCGCTAACACTTCATACAGGCTTCAGAATTACGCACTGACCGTAATTCCAACCAATTTCGTTTATTGTACGCATTGAATAAAGGTAATTTGTCTATTATATAGACTAACCAGTGCCGTCTAGAATTCTATGAATTGCATTTCGAAAGAAGTTGGTCCCAAGAATGATGTTCCATTGCGAGCAGACAGTTTGAAGTCTGCTTATCACAAGATCAGCTTTTTCTTTCCACACACTTTTGGCCAGCTTCATACCCTTCACTTCCATAGCTACGGCTTTAACGAGGATACACTCAAATAGTTCCATCGGTAGATCTTGCAACTACAGGTGCAAAATATCACATCTGTATAAGCACTTCTTTATAACTCCTCAGCATAAGATTAGATCAACGGAGTGGAAGGAACCTTTAAGACGATTCCTAAACACCACAGCTATCCAAGCATAGGACTCTTTCAATATCAACTTACATTAGGAGGTTAAGCTCAATAAAAAAAATGATGAGGATGAAAAAATGGACGCAGCATGACATGACTTCCTACTTACTTCACAGTTCTTGCTGTTTAAGTGACGCGTCGAAAATTTCAAAGAAATTTAACAAGCAAGGTTATACTTATCTTTGGCAAATTTTTGGCTTCGTATTAGTAGACCTAAGCAGCTTAAAAATATCTTCTTCCAAATAAACTTTCACTAACTAGTGTTCCAACATTTTCCAGCTGTTATCTTTTTGCCTAAATGTTTTACCGGAATCCCTCCAAAGATTGCACTGACAAAGAATTAAGCCACGCAGATTTCTCTCAGTATGCTGAAAGCCATGATCACAGAGCTACATTTCGAACGCAACATGTACTAAAGAAAATGACCAGATTTCGCTAAATTAAAACGATCGCTAAGACATCTGTAGAGTATAAACTCGACTTTGTCTTGGGATATGACGAATTGATGTCTCAAATCTTTCCTGCATTCTTAAGTATCAGTGAATCTATTTTACTATAGGGATGAAGCAGGAAAAATATCGGACTATAAACAGCAATTTTCAAACAATAATTAATGTTTAGATCTAAAGAAGATTTGTGACTTGCATTTTCAGTGCCACGCTGCTTACCGTTGTGTCGCTCAATGGGTTAAGTTTGGGACGTTTAGCAGAGGGTTGCTGATGGAATACTGCTGCAAGAGAAACAAATGAAATTCTAAATTATCATGTTTTAATTATTATTAAATTTAGTATTTAAGGCTATAATTGAGCTATGCAAAGTAATGATTGTGTGCTTCCGCGTACTTTCCTGAATATGCATTAATAAAGACAAAACTGAGCTAAGATTAGCCTGAGTCAGGGCCGTATTAACTTAGGTGGAGGCCCCAAGACACCGCCGCGGTGAAGGCCCATTATAGCACGCCGAACTTTCTACCAGTCATTGATCAGTTGTTACTGCTTTGCAACATCGGCTTGGTGCATACGAGCTTATTTTGTCTCGGTTTGGCTGCCTACGCCTATTGGATGTGCTTTCATCACAAGAACTACTGGCAGCGGCGTCGAATCTCGTTGAGATCGATAAAGACGACTTGTTGCATGCTTAGGAAATGAGCTTGTGCAGTTTATTGACTTTTTGGACACATTCAAGGAGTGTACAAGGACGAACAAGCTCAAGATGTCTCTCGAGAGAATTTCATGTATCGGCTGATACTCCAGAAATAAGTTCAGAGATCATGTCCTAATGTGGAGATAGCACTCCGCATGTATCTGGTCATTCTGGTGCTGATGGTCAGTAAAAACACTTATTTATTGAGGTAAGTCATCTGTTCGGACGCCCATGAGCATTACGAAATGCTTCTTATAAACAGCGCGATTAATTCATCGAAGGAAGCAATATCTATACTGCCTAAACACGAAGAACTTCTTTGAATATACTTACAGTCTGAGGCGTCATTCTTTTGTTCGTCATTACTGGATTCACTTGATGTTCGTTTCCTCGACATAGCTTAAGCCTTAAGCTATGTCCTTAAGGGAGCAATATACTTGTTTGATCTTGTCACTTGTCAATTTGGCTACCGAATAAACGAATTTTAAAATTTTAATTAAAAATTGCATTTGAATAGAATCTGCCGAAGAACAAACGTTGCCTCTCGCCTCTTAGTTAAAGTTCATATTGTGACGTCACAAAAAGGACGTGATGTCATATAGTTCGTACTCATTAATACTATTATAATTATTACCATAGATGTTATATAAACGGACGTATATTTTCTTTCTAACATCCTAGAGAAGATAGTAGCCCTTCAGCTTACCAATTATTTTGATAGGAACAATCTGATCCCAACCTTCCAGTCTGGGTTTGTAAGGGTCACTTCACGAAGACCCTATTTGTGCGCCTTCTCTCAGAAATGTATGGGGCGATTGATAGATCGGAGATGACCCTTTTAGCGCAGTTAGGTGTTAGTGCCGCGTTCCACACTGTCGACCACAATATTCTTCTTGGGCGGCTTTCTATCTCACTTGGTCTTTCTGGTGATTTTATTAATTGGCTTAGCTCCTTCCTGCAAGATCGTTCCTTCTCTGTAGTCTGTGGGTCCACTAAGCCTGCATGGTTCCCTGCCCCGTATGGCATGCCCCAGGATTCCGTCTTGGGTCCACTCTATTACATCATTGTACTGCTGACCTTGGTCCCCTCCTGGCGGCAAGCGCAGTACTGAGTCAGTTGTACGCGGATGACATTCCTGACATATCTGCGCTGCCCGGCGTCAGCACCCATACCTGCGGTCCGTGCCATGAGCCGGGCTGTCGAGGTCCTGGAGGCCTGGATGTCCTTCAACCGTTTGTGCCTAAATTCTGCTAAAAACCCAGTTAATCTGGTTCGGCACGTGCCAACAGATTGGCAAGATTGACTTAGAGGCCCTGGACCTGGAGTTTCCATTGCTCACTTTCTCATCTTCGGTCCGAGACCTTGGTGTCATACTGGACCAAGAGCTGACCTTTGCGCGAAACATAAACCTGCTTTGCCATAATTGTTACTATCAGCTGCGCCAACTTAGAGTGGTATCTCACTCTCTAACCTCCACCGCCGCTTCCACGCTTGTCCACTCATTTGTCGTATCTCGCGTTGACTATTGCAGTGCTCTCTACCTTGGTCTCCGAACGGTTCGGAATGGGTGATTGGACCGGGTCCTACGCACATCGGCACGCCTTATTAGTCGAATCCAGATATTTGGCCATGTCACTGAGTGCATGCGGGATGTTTAGTATTGGCTTCCTATCCCAAAGCTTTTGCCTTTCTTGTCTCTGCCCTGGTGTGGAGCTGCCTTGTGGGAGACCCCCTGTGTATTTGCGAGAGTATTGCCGCTCCCTCTGAACATCCAGCGCCGTGGTTCTCTGCGCTCTTCAAAGCAGGCTGAGCTTCTGGTTCCCCGTTCGCGGACCATCCTTAGACAGCACCGCGCTTTTTCCATTGCTAACCCTGCAATCTGGAATGGGCTCCCTGTAGCGCTTCGCTTGGTCCCAACTACCCATACCGCCACATTTTACTCAAATCTGAAGGCTGTATTTTTCAGTCGGGGTTGGGTCTGGAGGGTTTCTGAGTAGGTAACCTTGAAGAGGCGCTACATAAATTCTCCGTGTGAAGGAATGAATGAATACTATAACGATGAAGAGAAAGAGCCAATGCAAATGACCACGTCTATACAGAACTCCGCTGAAGGTAACGGTAACGCACTGTTTTAGCCACCTCTGTAATTATACTCCACATAAACTTCATGGTAAAAGAAACACTTATCTACACGTCTTCACAGTAACACACACACGCACACACACAACCCGTATAGTCGATAGACAAATTTTATTGCAACACAATGCCACACAACTGAGTGTGACAATGCATGCGCGACGGAAGCGCCCCTTCATGTTTATGCAAAATGCATCATTCTTCGAACTTTAAGTGTTAGACCTATTTCCGCTTCAATGAACGCCACGCCATTGAAGGTCCCGAGTCCTGACGTAGCGCCCCGAAATTTTAATCTCTGAAATAACTATAGATCTTAGACGGATTATATCATGTATTCACTACCTGCCTATAAGCTGAGTTTCTCATCTCACAAGATATTGGAATTCATATGGCGTCCGTTATGTACTTTATTATGTAGACAACTTACATGTATGTATACACCATGCGTATGTCTTCTCTCTTGCCATCTGGTTAGCATCTTCTTTGTTTCTTCTTTGCCTTCTTCTTTGCCTTCTTCTTTGCCTTCTTCTCCAGGGCATTTTTTAACATGTTGACTGGTGGGGAAATTCCCCACCAGTCCTCTCGAATTCCCCACCAGTCCTTGCCCTTTTCCCCACCAGTGAATTTTGCCCTTTTTAGTCCCAAATAATTATTTTTTGTCATACTGTAAATGCAAACTACAGCAGTCGTAAAATCTTTATTATTTATATTTCATTGGTCACCAATAGTCTGCCACAGTAGACGTGAAATCTTTGAAACTTATATTTCACCAGTAGTCTGCTCTTTGCTGTTATTTACGTCTTCGGTGTGTTGATATTTCTAATGATAAAATTATTTTATCATTTAAAAGCGAAAACTAAACATAAACTAAAACCGCAAAACTGAATTTTGGTTAGTGGTTACGATAAAGCTAATCTCTAGGGATTTGGATTTATCCAATTTACGCAAGAATAACATTGGTTAAATTACAAGCATGCCGAGTAAGCTTACAGAAAGAACCAAGAAACGCAGAGCAGATTTGCTTTTGGATAGCGCTAAGAAATGTCAAAAGCTTTCAGATTTATTTGGCCAAACTCGACAGCAAACAATTAAAACTAGTCTGCCAACAACCAATCAGGAAACAACAGTTAGGCCTACTCACTTTTAACCTGTGCGAGTAAAGAACCAAGCCAATCGCTGACTGTTGCGAGTCAGGCAGCAAGCGAAGGCGAATCGTCAGTTGTAGCAAATGATGTAGCAAATGCAGCAAGTCAATCGTCAATGATTTTGTGAGTCTGAATGTTATTCCATCGTCAAGTAGGTATAAGTCTTCAACACGTGTCAACGAACTTATTCAACTTACCGAAGCAGGTTTATCAATTAGGCCTAGTCAACCGAGAAGTTTGACATCAGTTAAGCGATGTAAAGTTCAGAACAAAAGAAACAGTGTTTCTTTTTACAAAAGAATAAAACTAGACTTGAATAGTTTATTAAAGAACAACAACGAACTATAGAGATATTTGACGCAACTAAAGATTCAAAGAAGCATGTGCATGTGTCTTGTAAATTGTGTCTTCAGTACATAGATGACCCCAAAAAGTATTTGAGAAACGGCACTGTGCCCATCGTGTCAGAGCTGATGGTGAAGATCGTTTAAAGTTAATAGTAGATCATTAGCAATCTGAAGCACACAATGCCGTTAAAGATCGAGATAAACTGCATAAGGAATGGGAGAAGGGAAACGATAAGCATCCTAGGCTTAAAATCTTGAAAACTCACAGAGTCACATATTTTCGTACATCGAAGAATAAGACGAATGTGCTGCATTCTGAGCTCAAAGATGCCAAACAGGTTCATCGACATCATGAAGTAGGCCTACGTTTCGCTCAGCATCAGGTACAGTTGATGCGATAGCCTATTGCACGGCTGTGTGGAATAAACTAGAGCAAAATGGGGACCGTAAAGAGAAGGCTGAAGCTCGAGGTTTCACAAAGACTTGGACAAATTTGGATATCTGCATTAATGAGCGATATCCTGGATGTAGGCTATATCAAACATTACAGAAACAATTTCAGCGAGATGATCTTGTCCTTTGTGACATACTGACATGCAGAGATGGCGCTCTTAGGAAGCTTCAACTGATGAAGAATGGACTGTATCCAGGTTAAGGTACTTGTTAAAACAGAAAATGGCTGTACTAAATGTTTCTTGTTTATTAGACAATTATATAATAATAATAAATATTAAATTAATATTAAATTAAATTATGACATTAAATAATAAATTAAATAATATAAAATATTATAATATATAAATTATTAGTAATTATTGCTGTGGCCCACAGCTCAGAAAGGTTTCTCTGATTCAGTGCTTTTTGACTAAAAATTACACGCGAAAAATGCCCTTTTAAAAAATTCCCCACCAGTGAAAATCTCTTAAAAAATCCCCTGTTCTTCTCTGTCTTTTAACTTACCTTTTTCTTTGCCTTCTTCTTTCCCATCTTCTGTATCTTGCTCTCTGTCTTCTCTCTCGCCTCCTCTTTTCCCTTCTTCTTTGCGTTCCTCTGTTCCTTCTTCTTTACCTTTCTACTTACCTTCTTCTTTGTCTTCTTACCTACCTTCTTCTTTGCCTTCTTATTTCCCTTCTTCTGTATCTTGATCTCTGTCTTCTACCTAGTCTACCCCTTTGCCTTCTTCTTTGTCTTTTTACTTACTTTTCTCTTTGTCTTCTTCTTTGTCTTTTAAATTACCTTCTTCTTTGTCTTCTTCTTTGCCTTCTTCTTTGTCTTTTTACTTACCGTCTTCTTTGTCTTCTCCTTTGTCTTCTTCCTTGCCTTCTTCTTTGTGTTTTCTTACCTTCTCCTCTGTCCTCTTCCTTACCGTCTTCTGTGTCTTCATCCCTGTCTTTTTTACTTACCTTCCTCTTTTCATCTTTGCCTTCTTCTTTGCCTTCTTCTTTATCTTTTTACTTACCTTCTTCTTTGTCTTCTCCTTTGCTTCTTCTTTGTTTCCTTCTTTGCGTTCTCCTTTGCCTTCCTCTTTGGTTTCTTCTCTGCTTTCCTCTTTGTCTTATTACCTGCCTTCTTCTTTGCCTTCTTCTTTGCTTTCTTCTGTATCTTGCTCTCTATCCTCTCTCTTGCCTTGTCCTATGCCTTCTTTTTTCACTTTTTCTTTATCTTTTACTAACCTTCTTCTTAGACTTTTTCTTTGCCTTTTCCTTTGCCTTCTTCTATACATCGTTCTCTGTCTTCTTTCTTGCCTTCTGCTTTGCCTTCTTCTTTGCATCCTTGTCTGTCTTTTTACTTACCTTCTTCTTTGTCTTTTTACTTACCTTCTTCTTTGCCTTCTTCTGTATCTTTCTCTCTGTCTTATCTCTTGCCTTCTTCTTTGTTTTCTTCTTCGCCTTCTTCTTTGTCTTTTTACTTACCTTCTTCTTTAACTTCTTCTTTGGCTTCTTATATGTCTTGCTCTCTGTCTTCTCTCTTGCCTTCTCCGTAGCCTTCTTCTTTGCGTTCTTCTGTAATTTCTTCTTTGTCTTTCTACTTACCTTCTCTTTGGTTTCTCCGTTGCCTTTTTCGTGTGCCTTTTATTTTTTTCTTTCTATTTACCTTCTTCTTTGGCTTCTTCAGCATCTTTTTCTTTGTCTTCTCTCTTCCCTCGTCGTTTGTTTTTTCTTTGCCTTCTTCTTTGTCTTTTTACTTACCTTCATCTTTAACTCCGCCTCAGGTTCCAGTATGGAACCTGTGCCGGTCCCAAGCCCGGATAAAGGAGGAGGGTTCCGCGAAGGGTTTGCAGCCCTCCCGGGTAAAACACCTTTTGCAACAGAAACGACACAGAAAATATGTTGAGGAGATCGCGCCTGCGCTGGCTAGGTCATATACACCGATCGGACAATGAAAGAATTCTCAAGCAGACACTAGATTGGACCCCGACGGGCTGGAAAAGAAAACGCGGGAGGCCAAGAAAGACTTGGCGAAGCACGATCATACTGGATTTGGACGGCGGCGGAATGACGTGGGAGGAGGCTGAGAACACTGCGGAGGATAGAGTGTTGTGGAAGAGCTGTGTCGCCCGATGCGCTGTCAGCGCTTGGAAGGACTAAGGTATGGTCATCTTTGCCTTCTACTTTGCCTTTTTCTTAGTCTACTTCTGTATCTTTCTCTATGTCTTCTCGCTTGCCTCCTTCTTTGCGTTTTTTGCCCTCTTCTCTGTCTTTTTACTTACCTTCTTCTTTGCAATATTCTTTGCCTTCTTCTGTTGTCCTCTATCTTTGCCTTCTTCTTTATCTTTTTAATTACCTTCTTATTTGTCTTCTTCTTTGCTTTTGCTTTCATCTTTGTCTTTTTACTTTCCTTCTTTTTTGTCTTCGTCCTTCCCTTCTCCTTGCCTTCTTCTTAGTCTTTTTAGTTGCCTTCTTTTTTCCGTTCTTCTTTACCGTCTTCTGTGTCTCCTCCTTTATTTTTTTACGTACCTTCTTCTTTGTCTTCTTTGCCTTCCCCATTGCCTTCTTCCTTGCCCTTTCCTTCATCTCTTCACTTAACTTCTTTTTGTTTTCTCCTTTGCCTTCTTCTTTGCCTTCTTCTTTGCCTTCTTCTTTGTCTTTTTACTTACCTTCTTCTTTGTCTTCTCCTTTGCCTTCTCTTTTGCCTTCTTCTTTGTCTTTTACTTACCTTCTTCTTTGCTTTCTTCCTTGTCTTCTTCTTTGCCTTCTTCTTTGTCTTTTTACTTACCTTTTTCTTTGTCTTCTTGTGTTTCTTGCTCTCTGTCTTCTACCTTGCCTTCTGCTTTGCCTTCTTGTTGACTTTCTTCTTTGCCTTAGTCTTTGGCTTTTTACTTACCTTCTTCTTTGCCTTGTTCTTTGCCTTGTTCTTTGCCTTCTCCTTTATCTTTTCACGTACCCTCGTTGTGCTTTGTCCTTCGCCTTCTTCTTTGCCTTCTTCTGTGCCTTCTTCTTTGTCTTTTTACTTACCTTCTTCTTTGTCTTCTTCTTTGCCTTCTTCTTTGCCTTCTTCCTTGTCTTTTTCCTTACCTCCTTCTTTGGCTTCTTATGTATCTTGCTCTCTGTCTTCTATCTTGCCTTCTACTTTGCCTTCTTCTTGGTCTTCTTCTTGGCCTTCTTCTTTGCCATCTTCAATGTCTTTTTACTTACCTTCTTCTTTGTTTTGTTCCTTGCCTTCTTGCTTGCCTTCTTCTTTGTCTTTTTAATTACCTTCTTCTTTGGCTTCTCCTTTGCCTTCTTGTTTGCCTTTTTCTTTGTCTTTTTACTTACCTTCTTCTTTGCCTTCTTCTGTTCCTTCTTCTCTGTCTTTTTACTTAGCTCTTACTTTGCCTTCCTCTGTATCTTTCTCTCTTTTTCTCTCTCGTGTCCTCCTTTGCCTTTTTCTTTGTCTTCGTCTGTTTACTTACCTTCTTATTTGGCGTCTTCCTTGCCTTGTTCTGTACCTTTGTCTTTGTCTTTTTATTTTTCTTCTTCTTTGCCTTCTTCTTTGTCTCTTTGCTCATTTTTTGCATTCTTCTATGTCTTGCTCTCTGTCTTCTATCTTGCCTTCTTTTTTGCTTCTTCTTGTCCTGTTTCCTTGCCTTCTTCTTTGCCTTCTTCCTTGCCTTTTTGTCTTCTTGTTTGTATTTTACTTACCTTCTTCTTTGCCTTCTTTTTGTCTTTCTATTTGGCTTCTGAAATTTTCACGACTTTAAAGTAACTATTGTGACTTCTTTTAAAATTTCGCAATAATTTGTGGTTTTTGTTTTGGGGAGGTTTTTCTTGGTCGAGTTCAGTCGTAGACAAAAAATACAGGCCTTTGCGCACGAACTTGAACAGCTAACTAGCAAAGAGTTTTTGACAAGATAAGAATTTAGCGAGGAAGTGTCAGTCGATCAGCCAACCAGTCAATGAACTACATACAATAATGCATGTAGACGGATATCACAAAATGCATCATGCGCATGCGAACGATAGCAGATCATTTTAGGCCGATGTATCACCAACAACATATCAACACACGCACAATCACACATTCAAGTTAAGGCAGGCAGGCACACACACACACCACACACACACACACACACACACACACACACACACACACACACACACACACACACACACACACACACACACACACACTCACACTCACACACACACACACAGTCACACACGCACACACACGCCACACGAACACACAGACAGTCACACACACACACACACACACACACACACACACACCTACACACACACACACACACACACACACACACACACACACACACACACACACAAAGGCAAACATACAGACAAGCAGGAAAGAGAGTTAGGGAAGGTTACGTCGTATCAGACTTTTGCACTGGTCTATCTCAAGGTCTCCTTTATTACATCTGCCAACCTCGTTCAGTTCCTTCAATTCAGCTGTACAGCTCTAACTTATCGGCTAGCGTGTCTCATAAATCATAAAATGTCTTTCTGATCGGGAATTTGAACTCACGACCTATGTCTGACAGTCCAACACGCGAACCACTAGACTATTGTATAGCTTTAATATAACTTTTATAATGATTACCATCACTGTTAATAATGTTTCACCTGAAAAATCGAATAATAATAATAATAATAATAATAATAATAATAATAATATTAATAATAATAATAATAATAATAATAATAATAATAATAATAATAATAATAATAATAATAATAATAATAATAATAATAATAATAATAATAATAATGGGCCCTACCAACAAAGAAGGTCTCGCCTTCGTTTCAGAAATCGGCCGCCGACTGACGGCAATCACTGGCGACGCCCGCGAGACAGCCTTCCTCTTCGAAAGCATATCAATAACAATTCAACGATTCAATGCAATTGCATACCAGGGCACAATGTCAGGATTGCCAGGGATCGAGGACCGGCGGGCCCATCCAAGCTGGACATAACTTTTCACGATAAACTGTTCACTGAGTGACGCTTAGATGGCGCTTCAGATCATAATAATAATAATAATAATAATAATAATAATAATAATAATAATAATAATAATAATAATAATAATAATAATAATAATAATAATAATAATAGTAATAATAATAAATAATAATAAATATCAGTACCAGAGGTAGGCCTACCTAAAAGCCTGAGGGATTAGAGCTGCCTTGGGGCAAAAAAATAATCATAATGATCATAGGCCTAATAATAATGAGTATCATTAATAATAGTGTATAATAGGGTATAAAAATTGGTATACCTCCATTTTTTAGACCAAAGTTGCGTCACTGAGCGAGGGTTCTTCGAACGGGTTATTATACTTCGGTGTTAATAGGTAGTTAGTCATCGTTACACACTGGTTTAAAGTGAGGACTTACCAGAGTAGTTGGTGTTCTGCTTCCATAGCCTGTTCATGCGTGTGCTAGGATCCTGGTTTCGTACGAATGACAAGATGATCAACGTCCTTGTGTTTCAGCAAGTTTTCCTGATGCCTGGACTGTACATGAATATGCATAGGCCCCAGTTCGTATCGAATCGCCTGAAATGTTCAGCTTTGATATGCATAATTGACAGCCTGAGCTGTTTGGTCCTTCTTAGGTTTCGTAGATGGAATCGCCGACGAAGTATGTATTTCCGCACAACACCCTTTGAATTCTTTACTTTAGACATTGATGAAATTATTGCACTCGCCAAGTTTAAGCAAAAATAACTGCTGTTTGCGACAAAGAACAGCGTTCGTCACTATTACGTCATAGGCCTATGACGTCACTAACTAACAAATGAAATGAATGGATTAATAGGGATTATTAAAACAATTACGTAACCCAACGCAGCGCTATCGTTATTATTTACTACTAAGTCGTGCTACGTACAATGTATAACCGGAAATTAACACAATAGGCCTACGCAGCCTTCAGAATCCGAAACAAATTAGACGCCTAATATCCTAAATTTTGCCCATTTTCGAAATATCAACTATCACAAAATTGACCAAAGCCTACAGTATCAAATGGAGCAAACTTCCTGATTTTATTTGCAAATCCTCATCACCATTGATCTTCAAATCTAACCTTAAAACTTATCTGTTTAACATGTATTATGATTAGTCTATATAGGATGCTGCATACATTTTCAAATACATCTATCCTTCCATCCATCATACATACCTACGCATGTACAATGTACATACGCACGTGCATACACTCACATACACAAATACACAGACACACGCATATATACATACGTACATACATACATACAAACACGTACATACGCACGTACATACATATGTACATACATTCACATATATTTGCTTAGTGCTTACATATACATACGTATACATACATACAATGTCATGCATGCATTTTTATCTTCATGCTGTAGGCTAACACACATGCGATTTCTTAGCCTCAGCTAATAATTTATCAGACTTGCACTAGAGAACAGACGTGTGTAGTCGAGAGCCAATCAGTTATTCCCCTCTGTTTTTCTACCACCACCACCACCACCACCACCGCCACCGCCACCGCCACCGCCACCGCCACCGCCGCCGCCGCCGCCGCCGCCGCCGCCGCCGCCACCACCACCACCATCTTAGACTGGCCCGGAAGCTGACTGGTCTTTGCCTAAGCAATTTCCTCTTGATAGAGCAGTTATGAATAAGCTGGTTCTCTCGACTCGGCTTTTACGTGTTTAATATTTCGCAGAGTTTATGATTATCAATAGACCATTCACGTCTGCAGTCCACACAATGGCACGAGGCCACACTAACTTGCTAAGCGAAATTCACGGCTCCTGTGCCTGGCCACCAGACAAATGCTGGTCTGTGAACGTTCTTCTATGAACTTGTCATGAGTCTATCGTGTACAAGGGAATATGAATTAACAGGTGATAAATTAATTATTTGGTAAATAAATTTTCAAATAAGAAAATTATTATGATAATAAAATTATCAGGTAGGCGTAATTTAATTATTAGGCGTCTAGAAGATCAATTAATGGAATTGTTTGGGCAACAAAAAATCAAATAAGGAAGTTATTGGATAAAGGTGATAAATTATTAGGTGAAATAAATTATTAGGTGAAATAAATTATTAGGTGAAATAAATTATTGGGCAAACATTTTCATTTGTCTCGAGAGTCAGCTATGGATGCAGGTGTTAGCGACTTCACTTTTCTTAGCCTTCGCATATGAGGGCGGTTGGCCAGTACCCTCGCTCGCCGCCTCATCCTCCCATTGACAGCGTATGATCAGTATATAATTGCTGAGTTTGCTAGGGGTCACAAGTGAAGCTGAAATCTCATAACAAGTTTCTACTCTGGCAGGGATTTGAACCCCGACCTCCAGCCAGTCTTGTTGTCCTCGAGACCAAGGTCTTGGTCTAGAGTGCACTCGAGTTCGTTTTTAAAAGTCTTGGTCTTGGTCTTGGTCTTGAGACCAAAAGACTTGGTCTTGGTCTTGAGGTTCAAAGTCTTGGTCTTGGTCTTGGTCTTGAGGTTCAAAGTCTTGGTCTTGGTTTTTCAAGACCAAGACCGAGACTTTTGTCAATATGAAAGTCATTAACAGAAAGCAAGAATTTTAAAAATTTATACAATATAATTTATGCAATTGCTTTAGTATTTACACGGTGTGAATGAGGATTTACTGTAGTCTTGGACAATTATTTTGACTTCCGGTTATTTACCATGGAACGATTTAAAAAGTGACTTACAATTTGCTGCTGTGTGTACCAGCGATTTCAGCACCTGTAGAACGTGGGCTATTCTTTCACATGGCAGAATTTTTATGAGGTCCCACAGGTCATATCTTGGTCAGAAAATTCTGAACGAATTGGTTTTTATAAAATGCAACAGGCATTTGGAATAACATTTCGCATGAAGAACTTTTGCAAATAGGCTACTAATTCAGAATTCTCTGCAGTCTGCATTTAGAGTTGTTTTGCTTGAAAAAATAAAAGACTCGTGTTTTCATTAAGACAGCGAGTAGTCCGACTTGACTATTCTTTTTAGTAAGGAATAGCAGTCTGGATATGATTGAGTTTTTGGGTCTCAGTCTTGGTCTTGAGTTTCAAAGTTTTGGTCTTGGTCTTGAGGATCAAGGTCTTGGTCTTGGTCTTGAGGTTCAAGGTCTTGGTCTTGGTCTTGGTCTTGGTCTTGGTCTTGAGGTTTAAGGTCTTGGTCTTGGTCTTGAGGTTCAAGGTCTTGGTCTTGGTCTTGAGGTTTAAGGTCTTGACAACAAGACTGCCTCCAGCACGCTAACACTTAGACTACCTCGCACCAATAATATACTGTAGGTCTGTTTAAAAATGGAGTGTTACGGTGCAGGAGAGTTGCTGTAGTAACATTTAGGTGATGGCATACATAGAATCCATTGGCTTGGTTCTACGTGTCAGCGAGGGCCTACTGATAAAGATCTTTCCGGCAGCATTTGCTTGTCGAGAACTGCCGGTTCTTATTCAACTACATCAACATTTCGATTCTCAGGAGCTTCTTTAACGACATGTGATTTTACGCCGACGAAACGTAGAAGTGATGAGTCAGCAAGTTTTAAACCGGCCGGAACGTGCCTTTCTAGCATACTTGTATCACGCGATTAGCGGGAGCCACAGCCTTTCTAGGCTAGCGAGGAGACGCTTCCAGAGGTTTCTAATGGCTCGATATAAATTCCCAGGTATACGCATAAATTCCTGCCACGTGTGTGTCTGCCAAGAGGAGACATCGCAGGTACGTTGTAGAGCGCAACTGTCGAGACTCGTCAAGTGTCGGCTGACCGTCGAACAGTCGACTTAAGCGCAGTCACTTGATAAGCTTAGGCAAGAACAAGAATCAGGACTCTTCGACGACCGACCGACGGGTTCGTCGTCCACCACCAGACGGAGCCACTTGCTAATGACAGCCGACAAACTAAAGACTCCATTCCTTAGCCCTCATAGATCTATTCGCCTCCAATATTGCAACGCCAGCTTTCATTGATATTACTGGTTATTTAACATATACGTAGCGTCCATACAAAAAACTGTAACGTCAACTTTATTAGATTTTACTGGTTCTTTAACATCTACATAGTGTCCATAAAAATTGCAACAACAACTTTCGTTGATATTACTGGTTCTTTAATATCTACATAGTGTCCAGAAAAGGAATTGCAACGTCAAGTTTTCATTGATACTCCTGGTTCTTTAACAACATTCACATGGTGTTTAGGAAAAATGGAATTGCAACGCTAACTTTTGATTGATAATTATCAATCAAAAGTTAGCGTTGCAATTCCATTTTTCCATGTGAATGTTGTTAAAGAACCAGTAGCCCTATTATAATAGGGCTACTGGTTCTTTAACAACATTCACATGGTGTCCAAAAAAGGAACTACCCAAAACCAGAGCAATAACCCCGAAAATTTATAAGCATAACTTAATCATACTTTTGTGTTTTCAATACACATGAAACATCTGGGCTCTAGTACTCTCTACTATAGAAGTTTAAGAGTATTTATTTAAAATTTTACATTAATTTATTCTGTTTGAGATCTGCCAGTTCTTAATCAACTATATCAACATTTAGATTCTTGAGAGTTTGTATAGCCTAAACAAGCGCACGAACGTGATTTTACGCTGACTAAAAGTAGAAGTGATGAGTCATCAAGTTTTCGACCGTCCCGAACATGCCCGACACGTAGATCCACCCCGTCGGCCCTGAAACCTATGCCATCGCAGCAACGATTCATTGAAAGCCATTAAAGTCAGTGAATAGAAATACATCATACTATGACACCATTTTAAAGAGTTCGTTCCTAAAAGTTTAACAATTAGTAAATTAATAAATAAGTAAGGACATGAAAGTTAAACTCAACGTCATGATTCATAAGGTTGTGCTCAAGTTATTTGAGTTTGCTACTGGTTCGTTTTTCTGGACATAGTGTATTATCCCACCTCCTACTCCTACTCCTCCTGTTCCCTTTCCCTGCCCTACTTACTCCGCTTCTTCATTCTATTCTCAATCTCGCCCCCTTCTCTTCTCCTCCTCTTCGTCGTCCTCTTCCTCACCCACTCTTCTTATCATCCTCCTCTTCATCTATTCCATCTACAGTCTTGTTACCACCATTAGTACAAAATTATATCAGCTTATACTAATATGCATTTATGTTGCAAGCATAGCGATAGTAGGTTATGTGTTAGGATATATATATATATATATATATATATATATATATCATAGACTTGAAAGCATATAAATACATACTACAATATATATGTTAATATATATCTGTCAGCATGGATATATATATAACACATGAAGTGTTGACGATGGCGATCTAAGAGTGCCTAGTGCGTTGCTATAGCTTCCTGCAGTCTGCAGTGATGACTATATGACATGAGCCAATAGGCTTATACTTGGACAATGTAGGCCTATATTATAGGCCTCCTACAGTCTGCTTTGATCTTGGTTATTAAGCAGCTCACTATACAGCTACAGAGCTACGTCTAAGCTATAGTGTAGGCCGGATTAATGGCAACCGAGAGAGATTACGACAATGTATATACATATACACGCATAAAATGGATTATACACACACACACACCTACACACATACACCTACACACACCTACACACATACACACACATTTATATATATATGTGGGTGTGTTTTTATATAGGGTCTATATACGTTGTTCATATGTTTGTGGAATTATCTGTCTAATATAGCGCACGTATCATTTGTTAATTAAACGTCCAGTTTGTACAGTATAAACATTGATATATATATATATATATATATATATATATATATATATTTCACAGTCCATCGTGATAAATATGTATAATCTTTCATCTGCACACGTTATATATTATATATATATATATATGTTGAGCGTTTATTGTATTAATTGGATATGTACATATATCTAGATATACCTGCGTATATTAATTGCATGGATACGGTGAGATGCTTGTATATAAAGGTATTTATGTTAGGCTGTGAGTGTGTAAGAGCCTTAATGAATTGTATACAGAATCGCATTGGATCAGCGACCAAGCGCGCGCAGTGTCGGCTTGTTCCAAGCGCTGTTGTTGGTTTCGAGGGCGGTTGTTAGGCAGGTGGTTGGCGTACCTGCAGTCACGGTTGACAAATAATACCTGGCGTAGGGTTTCTTCGACTCTCTGTCGCTCATTTTGACGGGTCAGTAGAAGTCTCGACCTTCAAATTTTTCAGCTGTTTGCTTCGCCGCGAATTAGGAAGAGCACATCGATGAAAAAAGTTTGGGTACTCAATAAACGTACTTGTACACAGTAATAACAGTATCAAATCGAAGACGAGTCCAGTTGGATGCCAGTTCTAGATATGAGTATGCAAAATAAGAGCAGTGGAACGGGAGAAACGGTTACAGTAACATTTCCACATACTAGTACGCAGTGCGGTTCAAATTCGTTATGGCTGCATGAAGTGCGAGAAGTTGAGACCACTCGCTGCGATGTCGGACCTCTTGTAGTTCGAAACATCATCTACAGCTTTGAACTTGATGCGTCAGACGGGATTTATCGAAATTAAGTGAGATAGAGATTCGAAGTTGCGAGTTAAGAATTGAAATTCGCGAGACAAAGGTTGGATTCACGAGCTGGAGATTTGGAATTATAAGCTAACGTGTGGAGTTAGTTAGCTAAGATTTGGAGCTGTTGTTTGCCAAGATATTTGAAGTTAGCGAGTTCAAGATTTTAAGTTTGAGAGCTAAATATTTAGCCAGCGAAATTTTAAGTTGACAAATAAAGATTTAGAGTTGGCAAGTTAACGTTTTAAAGCTCTGCGTCAAAAGGAATTGTGGCGCTACAGAAGTTAACTGAGTGAATTGGAACGGAATTGGATGGCGGAAGTGGCAGTTAATCCTAGTCGCGGTCTGGCCAACAGTTCGCTTTCGAGGCCTTGCAGCGAAAGGACGTTCGATGGAAGACTGCGGCAGTTCGAGGAACTCATCAGGAACGCCACTCTACAGGACACCGACGTTCCATCAGAGGAGAGACGACATCTGATTACAGGTGGGACTAAATAAATGAATGAAAGAAAGAAAGAATTAATTAATTAATTGATTGCAATGTAAAGTAAAATAATGCACTCATTTGTAAGAAAATAAATAAAGGAATGAATGAACACTTTAATACTTGGTGTCGCGTGTGGAGATCGACGACAACGACGAGATGTCATCATCATCATGATAATGATGTCGTTGCGGGTCGAGATGGAATGATGACGGACAAAAGCCAGTCTCCACTTGGGCAACAATGAAGGCAGCGAGGCCCAGGTGTAATCGGACACCACACAGCCAAGGTGTAATAGGACACCTCGCGGCTATGGTGTAACCAGACACCGCCCGCGCTGCAGGCGAGCGACGACCCGCGTATCGAGGAGCAATCTGACACTAATTGACGATAGCTTGACGTGGGGAGGGGGGCTGACTGATGCACGCTGGAGTTCCTACTTAACAGAAGGGAACGGATAACACGGGACTTGTACTGCTGACGAACGCGACGTGTGAACATCGGTCGAGCGAGAAACATCGGGAGGAACGACCAGCGGGGCGGCAGAGTATAGTCCGTCAGATTCAGAGACTGACGCGAAAGAACGATCTGTAGTTAGGCTGTACGAAGCAACATTTGAGAGAGTCCGATTTAATATCTAAACGCTTTAATACTACGTGGAAGTTCCCGTAGAGTTAGTGTATATATATTTGTTTCTTTAATTAAATTCATTTATTAATTAAACAAAGTTCGTCGTGAATCTTCTATAGAAAAGTTAGGCACGTTAAATAAAAGTGCAAGTAAAAGAACAAGCAATCGAGGGTCGACATCAACACACGGCAAACAATCGACAGGGCGACCTTCGATTGCGACATTGGCGCAGTCGACAGGATCTTCAACTGAGGACGTCACGACGAAGAACGGAACCGGAAACGGAAAAGAGGAATCTCAACAGATCGGGACCAGCGGCGAATACAACCCTTCGCAACTGGAGAAATCGAGTGCCGGACTCCGGAGACGAAGGACTCGAAGGAACCGACAGCAACAGGCAAGGACGAGGAACAAGAGCGCCGACGGACGACCGACCATCGCTAGCAACGACGGACGGGAGTGGCAACGGAGGACAGCGGATCAGCCAAGATACCAAAAGACGGAACACGCTCGACGTATCAGAGGGTAAGTCCTTACTGGTAGTCGTGGTAATCTGTGAGGTTGCGGTTGAGGTCTGGATGAGGATTGGTGTGCGAATAGCCGAGGCTTTTGCGTAGCTCCTTTTGCTCAGTTCTGTTCTTGTTGTATTTGTGGTAGAATTTTAGGACGTTGTTTTCTTTGATTTCTGACCAGCGGTGACTCTCCTCTAACTTACTTACCTTTTTCTATTAGTGAGCGGACTGTTGGAAGATGGATAAGTTGTCGGCATGGAAAAGAATGATGGTGCGGAACATACCCCATCACAGACTAGTCGCATATCTGAGAAAGATGGGACTAGGAGAGGAGGAATTGGATCCCATGAATATGAACCAGCTCCGAGAGGCTAGCGCTGAAATAATTGTTTCTGGACGGGAGGCCCCGCCAGAAGTAAGTGAGGAAGTAAGCGCAGGTAGCCTAGATAGCATTATTAACACGACAGTGCAGAGGCAACTAGTCGAACTCAAACGACTAAAATACGAGAGAAAGGAAGTGGAGAGAGCGGAGAAGAGAAAAGAAGAGGAGGAGGAAAGGCAGAGAAGGATCGAAGAAGAGAGAGAGAGGAGACTAGAAGAGGAAGAAGAAAGGCAGAGAAGAGAAGCGAGAGAGGAAGCGGAGAAACTGAGGAAAGAAGAAAAAGGGGAAACGGAGAAGCAGAGGAGAGAAGAGAGAGAGGAAGCGGAGAAGAGACTCAGGCTGCTTGAGGAGAGAGCGGAGAGGAGAGAGGAAGAGAAGGAGGAAAGGCAGAGAAGGATCGAAGAAGAGAGAGAGAGGAGACGACAAGAGAAAGAAGAGAGACTGAGGCTCCTTGGGGAGACGCAGGCTGAGAAGCTCAGGATAAGTAGAGAGGAGAGCAGGCTGCTTGAGGAGAAGCGGGCTGAGAGATTAAGGTTTCAGGAGAAGTTGAGGAAAGAAGAAAAGGAGGAAACAGAGAGACTCAGAATGCTAGAGGAAAAGCAGGCTGAGAAGCTCAGGCTTCAGGAGGAGAAGCAGAGGAAAGAAGAGAAAGAGGAAGCAGAGAAATTAAGGCTTCAGGAGGAGAAATTGAGGAAAGAAGAAAAGGAGGAAACAGAGAGACTCAGAATGCTAGAGGAAAAGCAGGCTGAGAAGCTCAGGCTTCAGGAGGAGAAGCAGAGGAGAGAAGGGAAAGAGGAAGCAGAAAAATTAAGACTTCAGGAGGAGACTTATGTAAGAGAGTACATGAAAGTGTATATTACAGGGCTCCCTGTGACATCGTCTCTAATAGATAGCGGGGCCGAATACAATTGTGCGCGAGCAGAACTAATCAGGCCGCTCAACCTACCTGTGGTCAAGCAGATAGAGGTGAAGGGGCTGAACGGTCAATCAATGATTGTGGACGTGGTGCGGCTGAGACTAAAGGGGTCTCAGACCGGCGAGGACAGGGAGGGGGAGGTAAATTACGCCCCTGATGTTCGGATATGGGCGGCACTCATTAAAGACCTTAATGAACCGTTAATTATCACGCCCACTACAGCCGACTTGCTGCGCGAGACAGCGTTGTACTCGAGTCACGCGGCCAGCGCTCCTGAAATAGACCAAGTTTCAGAAGCGCAGGCGGTCGCAAGGACTGAGACGAGTGAGGAAGAGGAGAGAGGGGAGGAGGTAGAGGGACTTAGGGCGCTGATAGGCGAAGATTACTTCACGGTCGCTCAGGCAGACAGTGAGAGTGTAGGAGAAATCAGTCCCGAAGAAACGGATACTGAAGAGCAGTTCTTCAATCCTGAGATACCACCCCCACCCAAGGAAGACACAATAGTAGGCAGAAACAAGATGGCTGCTGAACAAGCACAATGTTCGACACTAGCACCATTCTTGGCCCACGGGAAAATTGGGGCGAAGAGCTTCTTCACTGAAGACAATTTGCCCTTTCATAAAGACAAAATAGCTGGGCATTCTGTAAAACAACTGTGCTTGCCTAAAGAGAGAATAGACAAAGTCATCATCCAATCACCGGAAGCGCGAGGAGCAAAGAAGGAGGGCCAATGGCAAGGCCCGGCCATCATCGCTCAGGTGAAATCGCCCTACACATACCTCGTGGAAATAGGGGGCAAAAGCCGCTTACTACACGCAAATCGGATTCGCAAATATGACGAAAGAATACAGCAAGCATTGATTAACAATTGCTCCATTCTGTTCGAGAAGGACGAAGACTTCGGTCATGGGGAAGCGGGGGGTAGCTTCGTCACGAGGCAGACAAGACCCAGTGCACAAGTAGACCCTATTGCCGTTGCACATGTAACGGTACCCGGGCGGAAACAGCTGTTTAGTCTGTTAGACAGGTTTCCAGATGTGTTCTCGGACAAACCAGGTTTCTGTCCCGTCCTAGAACACACAATCACTGTTAGCGCGGAGTTCAGGCCGAAGAGTTTGCGAGCCTATAAGGTGCCGGAACTGCTCAAACCGGAGATGGAGAAGCAGACCCGCGAACTTTTGGCCCTAGGTATTATCACTCCCTCACATAGTGACCTGGCAGTACACTCGAGGACGTGGCCGGATCACATGAAACACCTACAGAAATACTTAATGACTATTCAACAGTCGGGTCTGACCCTTAACATTAAGAAGAGTTCGTTTGCTAGGCGACAAACAACGTTTGTAGGTCACCTGATCGGATCAGGGAGCATTGAACCGGATCCTATGAAAATCGCAGGGCTAGGGAAAATCCCTCAACCCGAGTCCAAAAGGGACATACGGAGATTAATTGGCTTCTTCAGTTATTTTAGGAACTTCATCCCTAACCTGGCTGAGACAGCCAGAATTCTCACTGACTTGACCCAGAAATCGGTGCCTGCTAAGATACCCCGGCGAATTGATCACCAAAAGGCGCTAGATAATCTTACGCACGATTTGAATAACACTGTATGTTTGCAGACAATTGACTACGGCAGAGAGTTTGGTCTATCGACTGATGCTTCAGACGAAGCAGTCGGTTGCTGCTTATTCCAAATTCAAAACGATGGAACAGAACGGCCAACATGTTTTGCCAGTTCTAAATTAGATGCTACGCAAGCGCGTTGGTCCACTGTGGAACGCGAAGCGCATGCTATGATTTCTGCGTGGAAGAAGTTTAGGGATTGGATTTTTATGTCAAGAACCACCCTCTATTCTGATCACACCCCCTTGACTTTCCTAACTGCTTCTGCGCCCACAAGTGCTAAACTTGCGAGAGGGGCTCTGGCCCTCCAGGACTTCGGTATTTCCTTTGAATATCGACCTGGGGCGCTGAATATTCCCGCTGATCTTTTGTCCAGACTATGATTGAGGAAGAAGGCGGACTACCATGTAAGGCACCGCGACAACTGTAAATAATAATTACTAACTGTACTGTTATTTTGTAATTTTCATGGGAACCACGAGGACATGGTCTGGAGGAAATCGGCGGAGGGAACGACATCATTCTCAGCCGGGAGGCGAACCAATGACTGGCTTTGTCCTCCCCCGGGAAGGGAGGTGTCGCGTGTGGAGATCGACGACAACGACGAGATGTCATCATCATCATGATAATGATGTCGTTGCGGGTCGAGATGGAATGATGACGGACAAAAGCCAGTCTCCACTTGGGCAACAATGAAGGCAGCGAGGCCCAGGTGTAATCGGACACCACACAGCCAAGGTGTAATAGGACACCTCGCGGCTATGGTGTAACCAGACACCGCCCGCGCTGCAGGCGAGCGACGACCCGCGTATCGAGGAGCAATCTGACACTAATTGACGATAGCTTGACGTGGGGAGGGGGGCTGACTGATGCACGCTGGAGTTCCTACTTAACAGAAGGGAACGGATAACACGGGACTTGTACTGCTGACGAACGCGACGTGTGAACATCGGTCGAGCGAGAAACATCGGGAGGAACGACCAGCGGGGCGGCAGAGTATAGTCCGTCAGATTCAGAGACTGACGCGAAAGAACGATCTGTAGTTAGGCTGTACGAAGCAACATTTGAGATAGTCCGATTTAATATCTAAACGCTTTAATACTACGTGGAAGTTCCCGTAGAGTTAGTGTATATATATTTGTTTCTTTAATTAAATTCATTTATTAATTAAACAAAGTTCGTCGTGAATCTTCTATAGAAAAGTTAGGCACGTTAAATAAAAGTGCAAGTAAAAGAACAAGCAATCGAGGGTCGACATCAACACACGGCAAACAATCGACGGGAAACCTCCGATTGCGACACTTGGAAAACACAAATGGATAGAGGGTTGGTTGGCTGGAAGACGTTATAATTATATTACAAATTTTCTTACAAATGAGTGCATTCATTCATTCTTAATTTTGATAATTTACATAGGGCCTCTTCAAGAATGAATAAACGAGCGAATCAATAAACGAACACAGGAACTTACAAATTAATGAATGCCTGTAACGTATGGATAGAATTTCATCTCAGATATAATGTGAAACATCAGTGAAAATCCTTAGATGCGCTACCTAAACATTGTTAAAGGATTTTACTTTACATTGCATTAAATTCATGAAACTAGTGCTCAACGTGAACGTTTATTGTCATGTTAAGGTTTTGTAGTGCAGGAGTTTATTTTAAGGAACGCATTAGAAATGCAGTCTTGAGTGCTTTCTTTGGATGTAAATGCATGGGCTCTTCAAGTTTCCGAATAGCTCTTGCTAATCGTAATCGTAAACTCCAAATTTCCAAGGCTAAGTGCAGGGCACCAGCTTATTCAAGAGCGCTGCGTCGTATCAGAAGAGTTAATCCTAATGTAATTTGATGTGATGCAATGTAGGCTTAATACAATGCAGAGTTAAAGTGACCTAAAATGTTATGTATTTTAGGCTTGATACAACGAAGAGCAGGTCTATTGTACTGTAATGTAGCTAACACAAATTCAATTTAATTTCTAATATAGGCTATGCTCAGTGCCAAACAAAAGTTGCGTTGTGAATTTAATTTTTAGGCGATGCTATATAAATAAAGTCCGCAAGAACCAGGTTGTTGGGTGAGTTTCTGAGCTAGACCAGAATACGAAGGACCCACTCTGAATGATTTCCGTTGGCGTTGAGTTTCTTTGAACTAGAGTTCTCGAAAGGAGCCATCCTAACAGCTCTTTACGCTTCTTTATATTTCGTGTTCTTGCTCTGTGTTTTTCTTTCCAAAAGAAAACCTGCGATTCGACGACTTCCATGATTCTGTTCGCGAGTTGTTTGGTGAAGATGTCAAGACGCGGGACATTGAGGCCATCTTTCAGAAGATCCGCATCAATCCGGATGCCAAGGTCGACTGGAGCGAAGTAGGTCTCCGAATGACCGTCTATATATAGCATCGACCATAAGAAGAATTACCGTATGGACCTTGACTGAAAACTTCGCCACTGCATGCTTGTACTCTGGCAGTGCCAGTTCCAAGTCTGGATTAAGGAGGAGGGCGACGCTAATGATCTTTATTAGCACAAAACGTCGTTAAACTGAAACTAACCTGACTGAGCGAGGAGTGGCCTTTCGGAACTGGACTGGGAGACGGATATTGAGTGAAACTAAATGACTGATATCAATCAATCAATCAATCAATACAATTTGTTGTAATCAATCAATAAAGAATTAAGTTAAACGAATCTGGAATATTCTAGTAGTAGCTGTTTTTAGTTAAGTAAGACAGGACTTAGTAAAGCAGTCAACATAAAGGTAAAATGAAGAAGGCAACAATATGAAGTCAAGAAAGGTAAGTCAAGATATGTAATACAACGGTAGACAAGGTAAAGCAGGGCATGTCGAGGTATGGTAAGACATGGTGAGATCAAATGGAGTAATAATTGCTCAACAACTGTTCTTAGAGGGGTTGGCAATCAGCAACCAAAGCCTGGCTCCAATGTAATGTACTCATAGAATTTACTTGGCGCCATTGTAGAACCATACGCGCGTCCGCGTATAAAATTATATATATTATAAATTATAAATTTATATATATTTTGGAAGTCTTAGTTGTTATATGTTGTTGCAGTTGTTCGGCTACCATGACGACGGTGACCAAGACGACCCAGGGACGCTGAATCTGGAAGGAGGCAGGGTCTTTGCTGTTGCTCAGCGACGCAGGATTGGAGATGCCGCAGGTAATTGTTGTCAGTGGAGGCTCTTAGAATAGCCGCTATATAAACAGCTACAAATTATACGCAAATTATACGCACACAATGTCATGTATTTATGTATGATATTTATGCATGTATGCATGTATGTATGCATGTATGCATGTATGTATTGTTACGAGTTCATCCTAATAAAGTCTCAAACAAACTCGTATCTAGTTTAAATAGGTATAATTCTCCAAACAAAATAACGATACATTACCCAACCGTAGAATGACGGTGGAAAACGGTTCGCTCATCACTCACGGAAGAACGCCAAAGAAAACCTGATCTTCAATGCAGCAACAGGCTGACGACCAGTAAAGTAGACGCGTAGAAAGACGTCAAACACCAAACGTGTAAATCTTCACGAAAGTAACTTAATTACCATGCACAGGAAGTACTCGGACAAGACTACGGCCAGTCGGCAGTATCATCAGAGACTTCAGCCACACACCCTATTCTCTATCCTTATATATAGTAGCTCTTTCCCCGGTAGAGGTCTCTTATTAGCCAAAGAAAACCAGTCAAGCAGGACTGTTACCCATCCTAGAACTAGTCAGTCATGGGATCATAACAGTATGTATAAGTGTATGTATGTATGCATGTATGTATATATGCATGCATGTATGTATGTATTTATGTATGTATGTATGCATGTACATGTATGTGTGCATGTATGTATGTATTTATGCTTGTAAGCATGCATACATGCATTTATATATATACGTGTGTGTCTGCGTTTACATAAGTAAATGAGTAAGTAAGTAAGCTACAAATTATACGCAAATTATACGCACACAATGTCATGTATTTATGTATGATATTTATGTATGTATGCATGTATGTATGCATGTATGCATGTATGTATGTATAAGTGTATGTATGTATGTATGTATGTATGTATGTATGTATGTATGTATGTATGTATATATGCATGCATGTATGCATGCATGTATGTATGTATTATGTATGTATGTATGCATGTACATGTATGTGTGCATGTATGCATGTATTTATGCATGTATGCATGCATACATGCGTTTATGTATATACGTGTGTCTGCGTTTACATAAGTAAATGAGTAAGTAAGTAAGTCTGTATGTATGTATATTTGTATGCAACAATACATCTACGTATGCATGTTTGTTTAATGCATGATTTACGAACCCATCAAAGCTAGTGATAAAGCTATAATACTTTATCTAACCCTCGTCGTCTTGACTGCTAGGAATATTTAGCCGATATCATATCGAGTGTTGACATAAACCAAGACACCACAGATGTATTGATAGAAGTTGATAAATATCGGGCCCATCAAATAAATCCATCAAGTGTCACAATACAAAATAAACCTTTTTAACCTAAGCGGCTTTGCTTAAATTAATGAATTGTTATCATCTTATCGTGGGGCGTGGTGGCTCAGTGGTAAGTTCGGCGCCTTGTGACCGAAGGGTTGCAGGTTCGAATCCCACTCTAGTCGCTGCGTACGGACCATGGGCAAGTCCTTCACTCGCAATTGCTCGTGGCGCTTCGGCGTGAAAATTCCGGCACAGTATCAAATGCTGTAGTCGGGAGCGACTCTGAGTAGTAGTTGACTTCGAGAGGCGCTATAGAAATATCCGGAATAAAAAAATAAAATAAAAGATGAGGCACTCTTTTCCAGCAGAAGTAACGGACAATTCTGCGGTATTGGATAGTAGACTTAGGTTTCGTGAACATAGGCCTAGTGTAGATGGAATGAAAGGATGGCGAGAGAGAGAGAAACGGAAGGAACAGTGGATTTTCCCAGGAACTGCATTTTCCTAACAACTAGCGTGCATTATTTCCGGCACAGTATCAAATGCTGTAGTCGGGAGCGCCTCTGAGTAGTAGTTGACTTCCGGAGGCGCTATAGAAATATCCGGAATAAATTATGTGTTGCCTAATTACAAATATCACATTGCTGTTGACCTATAAACTTGTGCACTACAATCCAGTGATATTTGAACTCTTGAATAAGATCAATGCAATCGTCTGCAGGTAATCGGAAGAGAAGAGACGTTGCCATAGTGATCAACTTCATCGCTCCTCTCGACTGCTATGTTACGGTGTCGCAAAAGGGCACACTGAGTGTCTGGACAACAAAAAACGTATGTCAGTCAATGATACGTACTCGGTTTAACATTTACATAATTGTCATCACGGACCTATCATAGATAAGGTAAGATACGATAACGTAAGTTTGGGTAAGTTAATGCAAGCAAGATTACGCAAGGCAAGGCAATTTAAGGTAAAAATATGTCCCATAATTATAAGGTAAGAAAGAGCAAAATACGATACGATTACACAAAGGGAAGGCAAGATTAAGTAGGCTAAAGTAAGGCAAGCAAGGTAAGGTGTGGTAACACACGTAAAGTAAGGTAAGATAAGGTGACGACAGGAAACATAAGGTATGATTAGATATATAGGTAAAGTAAGGCAAGGTTAGGTGAAGTAACGCAAAGCAAGGTAAAGCAAGATGTGGCATAGTTAAGTTAAGGTAAAGTAAGGTAAAGTGAGGCAAGATAAGATAATGCACACCTTTATCAGCATTACAGTTCTCAGCCACGAGATCCTGGGATTGAAAACAGCAATCTAACAATCGGACAACCTATACTAGCAACTTACTGGCGTTACTATAGAGAGTTTTTAAAACCTCTCGAAAGGTTCTAAAAGGCGCTATGCAAATATTTAAGTACATGCATACGTAGAGATACAATAGAGATTCAAATGGATACATTCCAAGCCACGTGTAATTCTTGTGTTTTTCTTGTGTTTTCTTCTTCAGTTTCGACTGCAATCGTGCATCGATGTCTGTGTAAGTGACGTCTTTATTAACCTATGCATCTAATTTAAAGAAGCTCAATTAATTCATTAAATTCAGTCAATTTAACAGATTTAATTAACTAAAAGTAACATGTAACTGTAATTGTAATTAGTAATTTCTATTGCGCCGGTGTCTAATGAACAAGGCATCAACCGATGTCACACTAAAACCAAGCCGTACTCAGGTCAATATCCAGAAGATCAGTCCGTAGGATCAGCCCGCATATTGTATATTCTTCTTGTATTGTGCAGCCTTCCACAATACGGTAATCGTGTATTGTGCTTGTACTTTAATAGTGGCCCTATATGAATTTAAGAAATGAAGGAATGAGAATGGATTAGGAACTGGAATTGTTTACAAAACTTGTCCACACTGTCTGAATCGTCAAGATGTTTCCTCTCTGGGTTCAAGCCAACTCTGAGACGGTCACTGTGAAGCAACATTTACGCCATAGGTCGATCTTCTCATGAGCCATATAAATTAAAAAATGGAAAAAATAAATGAGTAAAATAGATCCTCGATTCCAGAATACCTTTTTCATTTGCCTAGTGTCTGTATATGGCGCACGTGACTGTTATAAACGAAATGAAGTGAGGTGTTTTATAATAGTGCAGTGTCATGTTTTCAGGACAAGGCGTGGGTGACGACGGGAGATTATCTGCCCAACATTCGTCGAATGGCCATCTGCCAGGAGCGTAGCATCAGTCTCGTGGACGTTCGAGCCACTGGAAACGAACAGGTATCGTCCGGCAACACTATACGCTCTCTGTACCAGTCCCTCTCATGATCAAAATGTATCGTGACTTAATATGATGTACTCTGTACTTCAAGCCACTGCGTAGCGACCTGACCTTGGACAAGTTGCTCACCCACAATTATCGTCTGCGAGGAAGGCGACGGAAAACCACCTCAATCACCTCAGCCCCGGATGGCATAAAGCCAATGAACCTGCCTTCGGGCAGAGAACTCATCGTCATCATCACCACTCAGTACTTAGACATTTATATAGCACCTTATGACATCTGTCTAACGGAGAGTACCTGTCTGAGGCGAGAGACAGGTTTGCGAAACTTCGCAATGCTGAATAGACCGCCGCGTTGTAGAATGGACCAATGTGCCGCACTATATACATTTTCAGTTAAACATTCAACCTATGGTCTTCCGTTGCTCCAAAATTTTCTGTCTGGAAAGGTTGGTCAGCTGTAAAAACAATGACTTTGAATTGAGTGGTTGTGAAGTGCTTGCAGGGGTAAAGACACCGATCTAGGATAAGAAAGTATGAAAACACGTTTATCTATGGTTAACGGTGAGAATTTAATGCGGTGAGCTGAAGTCTAGTCTTTATTCTTAGCAAGTTGAAGAGTTAGTCAACTACTAAGTGAGATTAAGTGTTCATGCGGAGACCACTTGAGCCGTAGACACTGTCGCTGTGGACCCTTGAGAAGGTGCAAAGACTCACAGTTAAGTAATAGTTGAGACGGTTCACCATAAACACTAAACGGCATAAGAGTGTGTGGCTAACTGACAGGAAATAAATTCAGAGAAAAATTTTATGGCAAAGATGTCAAAATCTGGAAAGTCTGGTTTCGTGCAAGTCATCGTTAGCATAAGCCAGGCCCGTTTAAAGGTCGTCGTAGGCCCTAGGCACTCTTACATTCGTAGACCTCATCGACTTAATGTGGGAAATGACACCTGAAGATGTGATTTTGCTAATGCAAGGAGCCGCAGAGTTCACGGCTTAACTTAAACTGTTTTCAGTACAAAGTTATTAAATTTGAATTTTCTTTAATTTGCAATTGTCCTTTTTCCATTTTCTCCGTCAATCATTCAATATCCCATTTTCAGATTTTCAGACTCGTAGGCCCCTGAAAGTTTCGTTGCACGATTATCAGGCTTTACATTTATAAACGCCCACTGTTTCCGACTATCTCCACTGCAAAGATATGCGCCATTCATTCTGGTTTGTACATATACATTACATATGGCGGCTTTAGGGCTTGACACTGATCGACTATCGCCCATTGCAGAAGCATTTTCCCGTGCATTTAACATCTGCACGTAGGGCTGTTTCGACACTGGTAAAGACTTGCTGGCATCGAGAGTATTCAGTACACTTCTCCCATTAATCGGTCTATTATCAGCAGCAGCAGCAGCAGCAGCAGCAGCAGCAACTACATGAGCGATGGTTGTCTTATGTCTTAAGAAGCACCAGCTTCAACTACCATTCAAGTTAATGATGACGATGATGATGACGATGACGACTACGATGATGATGACGACGATGAAGAAGAAGATGAAGAAGAAGAAGATGATGATGACGAAGAAGATGAAAACAAGAAATTGATGATGATGATGAAGATGATGAAGATGATGATTAAGATGATGATGATAATGATGATCATGATGATGATGATGATGATAATGATGATCATGATGATGATGATGACGATAATGATGATTATGACGATGATGATGATGATGATCATGATGATGATCATGATGACGATAATGATGATTATGACGATGATGATGATGATGATGATAATGATGATGATGACAATGATGATGATGTCGATTGGTTTGTATTGTCTTTGAGCAGCAGCAACGCTTTACCGTGCATCCACTGGAGAGTTCGATCCAGTGCGCGGTTTCGATCCCATGCAGCAGCAACTCCCATCGAGACACCATCCTCTATGGAGACGACGAAGGCTTCGTCGGCCTACTGACCATCGACGCCAATGACCTCACGAACCACAAGAACAACCTCAACCGAAAGACAATGGACATCACCCTTGACCCCAACAGACTCTCAAGGTCAGACCATCAAGGACGCTGTGAAAAGGCGCTATATAAATTTTCATATATATACATACATGCATGCATACATACACATATACATAAATCATACATGCATACATACATACATACATGCATACATACATACGTACATAGATACATGCATACATACATGCATACATGCATGCATACATACATGCATGCGTACATACATACATACATACATACATACATACATACATACATACATACATACATACATACATACATACATGCATGCATACATACATACATACATACATACATACATGGATACCTACATACACGCATACATTTATACATGCATACATACATGCATACATACATACATACATACATACATACATACATACTTACATACATACATACATACATACTTACATACATACATACTTACATACATACATATATAAAGACACACACATGCATGCATTGCATACATACATATATCAATCAATCAATCTTTTATTAGGTGTCCAAACGAAGCAGGTAAACACTTCAAAACAAAAAAGGCGAGTCAACATACATACATAGGGCCTACATGTACGAACAACGCATACATACATAAATAAAGAAATAGATATCGGCCTAGACATGATACAGACATAAATACACAGGCCTTCATACGTTCAAGTCTCACGCTCAAACAGCATCGTGAATTATATACCTAATTATAATTAATCGTCAACATCACCATCTTACAATACAATAATATACAAAGGAATACAAATATTATTTTGATATTGCCCTCCTTAGAAAGTTCAGAAGTGCACACGACCATACGACAGAACATCGATGGCGCTGGGTCACTACGCAGCGGCTTCAGGTAGATTTGAACCTGCGACCCTCCGGTTACAATGCACCGAACATACCACTACACCACCGCGTCCCGCGTCTTCTCTGGCTTGCTCCTCTCTGGAGAGTTTCCGTTTCCATGACACACAGCCAATCGTCTTTTTTCTGGGCTCTTCTCCAAGCCGTTTCCAGCCGAAGGTCGAGTGGGCGACGGGCGTAGATCCACTTCTACCATTCTTATTTGTAATAAATAGTACAATTATTCTATTTTCAATAAGTAACAGTGGAGATCTCCTCTGGGTAGCTAAATACATTACTTTAGAGTAATATATCACTAAATATGCTAATAATATATATAGTAAATAATAAAACTATTAGATATAATTATCAATAAATTATATTTGTATGTACCATTTTACAGCCCTCGGTATCGAAGGAAGTTGCACAATGGATGGGTTTCAAAGGTATGCAGATTTTATTTACAAATTATCAGATAGGCGCTATATAAATATCTAGGTACCAGGCTTATTGGAACGTGCTTTACGTTACCTCACTTTACTTTACCTTATGTATCATACTTACAGGCTGTGTTTTGTTGGAGAAGAAGTACTTTCTTAACTCGCCCTTCATCGTTATATATACCTTACCCTACTGAACCTTGTCATGTCGTAGGGCTACCTTCTGACAACGCTAAAGTACTTTCAGGACTTACCTTAACTAACCTTAGTTACCTTATCATATTGCTGACCTGCCTTCAGACCACGTCATTTGAGCTAAAATAATTTCAGGCCCTAACTTAACTAACCTTAAGTTACCTTATCTTATCGTTGACCTACCTTCAGATCACGTCATTTCAGAGAGTAGCTTTGCATCACTCTGCGTATTTTGTTGCAGGTAAGGTACTTTCTCACATTACCTTATAGTTTCCGATGTTGCAGGTGAAGTATTTTCCGCACCTGCGTAGCTTTGGGTCTTGTTCGGCTGATACTTCGGGTTCATTTTTTCTTGACTGCATCGACGCAATAACAGACGAAAGGTAAGAAGAGGCAATTATTACTATTAAACACAACTTCAACGCACAGTTATTTCGACTATCAGGTCATCAAGAACATCGGATATTTTGACCACATGTTTGAGGCAAACATATATCGCCTTCCCTATGTATAGATACTTCAAAGGAACTGGACTATATCAAAGGGCGTTTTAAGTACCTTTTCGAGGTTCTGTAAAGGTACTCTACAAACATTCATTTACATGCATACAATTGACTGCTTATTTGTAATTGTGTCAGCGCGCTCTGCTCATCGCTTGTCATTTCGTTCTAAACTTAAAATTTACCTCTTTCAAATTGCTTATCCACCATAGACTACCTCTCTGTCTTGCGGACTGATCTTCTGGATATTGACCCGATTACTGGCTTTGGTGTACCATCGGTTAATGCCTTGTGCATTAGACGCCGGCGCAATAGAAGTTACTAATTACAATAACAATTACATTTCACCACCAATAATGTCGCCCATATGATCGTAATTGTAATCTGACATTTAGAAAGCGCCACTTAAAGAAAGAACTCATCAGTGGCGCTCAACTGATTATGTGATAAATGTCATTATCATAATTATGATGATAATGACGACAATAGTCATCATCAAGCCGGAAAGGATAATAAAAGTGATTAAAACGACGACGTTAGTGACTGAAACAAATCGTTGTTGTTTCTGTTTAAAAAATTGTCATTGTTATGCTATTGTAGTTCATGTCGTTGTTGCAATTGTTTAGAGAGGTGAAGGGATTTTCGGTGTCTAAGGGTGTGAATGCGTTCGACTTCTGTCCTAAGGCGAACCTGATAGCGACCGGGGGCGTCGACAAGATCATCCGCGTCTGGCATCCTCACATCTTCACAGCCCCAGTGGGGAAGCTGATTGGACACCTGTTCACCATTATCGACCTCATCATCAACCAAAAGGACCAACACATCATCAGCCTCTCCTCAGCCAGGGTCATCCGCGTCTGGGACATTGCTTCGATGGAGCTCCTACAGGTTGGCATTCTCTTCTCTCAGCAACAGTAGTTCTCTTGAAGAGGCGCTATATAAATCTACGAATAAAATATATTAACTACGTCAACTCGTTGATTCATGTCTTCTCGATACCATGTTGTAATTGTATTCAAAGATTTATATAGCTCATTTTCAAGAGACATTCATCAGTGATGGTAGCTTTAATTCTAACCATATAACCGCAGTCGAGCATAGATATTTCCTGCTTCACATAACGTACTCCAAACCTGTGTTGCAAAGTCCATCTCAGATGCGGATTAAATCATGTTTGTCTGCGTCTCAGATCTTCATGGACAACGATGAAACTCCAGGAGAAAAGAAAATCTACTCGATATTCTACAACGAGAAATACGAACATCTGATCACAGGTTTTACCCACACGTCGTTTTAAATCCTTCCATCTGAAGTCTTAGAAAAACCAGACGACGACGGATTTTGTTTCGTCAATGTTTGCCTTCGCTTCTTTTGTTGTCTATCCTTTGTGTTTATTCACCGCTAAAAAAATCGTTCCTGTCGTCGTCGTCATCATCATAATTATCATCATCTTCATAGTAATCATCACCATCATAACTAGTAACATATTTCTATTATCATAAATTCATGTCTAGATACAGATCTTCACGTTTCGATCTTACTTGTCCCAGACAGAATTCGCCTTAGCAGTTCATCTGAATCTTAATTTAGGTTCGAGCATTTTGAAATTGTGGCCTTTGACGAGAACCGTTCAAGACCAACTTCAGATTCCTCACACACACGACCGACCAATCACTCAGGTACGTCGATGCGAATTATCGCTTCAGTTCTAATGGTAATGTAACGTAACTTTCAGACATATAAAATCAAGAACGCGATAGCCAGGTCGTTTGGTTCGTTATGGTACCAGGTCAGTTAACGTACCGGGGTAGTCGAAAACTTGAAAGTTATAAAGCGCTACCTAAGCGCAGGACACCAGCGCTGCGTCGTGTCATATGGAGTTGTACAGATAATTATTAAGTAAGTGACTAAGCCAGCCAGCCAGCCAGTAAGTCAATCAGCCAGTAAGTAAGTAAGTCAGTCAGTCAATCAATACATCATTGATTGTATATCGTGTCTACCGCATGAAGAGTAAACTTCAATTTTAAGAGTTTATAAGACACAGAAGATGCTTAATGTCAGCTACTATGCGATCTTCTTTTTTTAATTTTGTCCGCTAAACAAGAAATGTCTGGTATCAAGAGACAGGTACATGTACTAATGCATCATTGTTTATACCTGAACAAAATATGATTCTTTTCAAGAATCCCTTGAAGTTTATAGGCCTATTTCACATATTTTTCAGTTGAGTTGCTTCAATAGAGGCCGGTGTTAGGCCACAGTATAAACCGGGAGCTTTAACCTTACCCTGCTGCACTGTGTTTAAGATCTTTACGTTTTCATCCCACGCAGTTCCCTTTGGTTCAAATAAACTCTCATGAATTGATTGATTGGTTTGATCAGTTGATTTATTGGTTTGATCAGTTGATTGATTGTGCATCGTGTCGCAGGTGCTTTTGAACAAGATGCTGAGTCAGCTGGTAACCGTCTGCACTGAGTCCAATATCAGGACATGGGACATCCAGATTGGACGTCTTCTCCACTCCATTCCGTCGGCACACGGCTCCGACGCAGAGATCAATGCCCTGGCCATCGATCCGACCGGGTATCGATTAGCCAGTGGAGCGATCGATGGGTCGGTCAAAGTGTGGGATGCCGGATCTCTCCAGGAGCTCAAGTGGCGCCAGGGAAGTTGCAGCATCAGCAACAGCAGTAGCTGTGTGGCGCCTGAGGATGATGTCCACGCAGTGGTCAGTCTGAGGTATTGCGTCATCGATTGCGTCAGATGCATCGTCGTTGTGATGTCCAGTAACTGCGTTCGAATCCTTGACGTTAGTGTTAACTTCTCATTTCGATTTTTATGACACCTGCGGGTGCGCTATGGTGTAGTGGTTAGCGTGTTTGACTGTCAGCCAAGAGGTCGGGGGTTCAAATCCTCGCCAGGGTAGAAATTTGGTTCGAGATTTCTGCTCCACGTATACGCCCCCTAGCCAGCTCAGCTATAATGTGTCTAATCGAATTAAGCCCAGCCAATAGGATACTTGATTCTAATCTAGACTAGCTTAATCTACTCGATATAATTACGGTAGTATTATGCAAGAGAAAGAAGAGACTGACTTACTGACTGAATGGCTGGCTGGCTGACTTACTTACTTAATTACTTACTGGCTCACTTACTGACTGACTGAGAGAAATACGGAGAATGAGAGAGAGAGAGAGAGAGAGAGAGAGAGAGAGAGAGACAGACAGACAGACAGACAGACAGACAGACAGACAGACAGACAGACAGACAGAGACAGCGACAGAGACAGAGACAGACAGAGAGTGCCAAGAGAGAGACAGAGAGAGAGAGAGACAGAGAGAAATAGAGCTTTGGGATTGAGAAAACCTTGTCTTATCTCAGCTTTCCGCTGCACTCTATTATCCTATACCTTCCAACCTAGTCTGCCTCAACTTGTCTTAACTTGCCATGTCTTTCCTTGTTTTTGCCTTGTCTGAAATCGACAGATAAGATAGAAGAAAGGAAGCGACTAATCGTGTGTTTCTCTGAAATTCAGGACAGCAAAACTTCTCGCGATCTTCCAACACTCAAATTGTTCAACTTTTCTGCCGTTCAACTCGAATCATCCTCACCTCCTCAAGGCCTTCGAAATCCTTCTTTAACTCTTCCTCCTCTCTCTTCCAACGCATCCGCTCTCAAACAAGGCCAGGACACGAGAACAAACAACGCACAACGGACGGAAAAGTACGAGCTGACCTCTGCGGATCTTTTAATCACCGACTCGGAACAGATCTTGGCCGCTGGGTCAAGCAGCGGAGCTGTTCTACTGTGGAATGTGACACAGATGCAAATCGAAAACATGTAAGCCAGTGTCTTATAAACACAATGAACGAAAAAGCGAACTTCTAAATCATTGTTAAATTAACTATCTAAATAATAGAAAATTAATTCAGCCTAAAGATATTTAATCATGACTAGAATAACAACTAAATTTGCAATTATAATGCAGTACCTGTTAAGTTAGCGTAACAAAGCTAACAATGACACCTTTGTATAGGAAATACCTTTGTAAACGGTGTTTTGCAAAAAGGGCACAACGTCATATGTCATTTTCGGCATAATAAAATGCACGGAGCAACGCATTCTGAGCATAAAATCTATAGTTAAAATACAGTTAATAAAATCTGTACTAGTTTAGCTAAATTTGACTTATATTGTACGGCATATTACCCTTTGCCTTCATGCCATGGTGCCAAGCCAAAAGACTGACACTTGGTCAGATTTGTTACTCAACTCTTTGCTTTTGCAGTATCCAATATTACCTTAGCTTAGCTTACCTTGCCTTAACTAACATTATCTCAATTCATAAAACTGGCCTGGAAAGTTCTTTACCTCATGTAATCTCCCTTTATAGACTGAAGTTCAACGAATCTTAAGCTTCGGCAGGTCCGTATCGAGGCAGTGACTTCCTAACCTCATTACGACTAACCAATAAACTCTTGCAGAGCCCAGATACCTGAAACTGAGAGGACGAAGATGAAAGCCAAGCAGAAGTCCAGCCGCAGCAACCGCAAGAGCGCCACCAGAATCCCTCGGACGGTCCTAGCCACCAGATTCCTCAGCCGATGTTGGGAGTACCAGAATCTTTCGATAGAGAAAGGACATCCGCAGACGAAACACATCGACTCTGCTTCTGGTATTCAGAGAGCTTAGTATATCATGCTTGTCGTTATCATGACTGTCGTCGTTGTCATACTCATAATCATAGTCGTTATCAGCGTCAACATAGCACAATGTTTGATCATTATTATCGTCAACTTCCTCTTTCTTATCTATTGTCGTCACCTTCGTAGAATGGTAGTAGTGTAGTGCTTAGTCGTAACCATAATCATCGTCGATATTGCTTCCTCCATCTCATCATCATTATTACCTATAGCGGAGGCAGCAGATTGGTGTTATTATGTTTGAGAAAGGTAAGTGAAATCTTGCGAATGCATTGCAACTGCATTGACCCAGATGGAAGACGTGTCACGTGACTTTGACCTATTTCGAAGTTGTATTGCGCGACTTGACCCAATTTTAAGCCGTATTGCGCGACTTGACCCAGTTTGAAGAAGTATTGTTTTGACTTGACCGATTAGAAATGTATCATGTGATTTGATCCAGCTGGAAGATTTATAGCTGTAATTATTATTCAATTTATCGCATATAGCTTCGGTCAGAATCCTCCCTTTCAAAGATGAAGTTGATGAACACAAAGCTGATTCAGGAACAAAGGAAAGCTTTTCTTCACTTCCGGTTAGACCGGAAACCAAGTCATTTGACCCAGTTTTAGTCACGTGTCACTCGGACGCAGTTATTCGCTTCTGGAACCAACAGGTTCGTTAGGTTTCGTTCAGGGGGTATGGGAATTGATTGCTGTTGTTGCTGATAATGATGATGATGATTGTGCTGATGAATGATGATGACAGCAACGACGATGGTGACAACTGATGTGATACAATGCAATGCAGCGCAATATCATAAAATGCAGAATAATATGATGATGGCAATTATGATGACGACGCTGAAGATGATTGTGATGATGATGATGATGATGATGATGATGATGATGATGATGATGATGATGGTGATGATGATGATGATAATGATGATGATGATGATGATGATGGCGACGACGACGATGGTCACCAAAGATAACGATGACAACGAATACGATAACGGTGACAATTGCCATGATGACGATGAAGAAGATGGTGATGATGACGACAACGTTAACTATGACGATGACGCTGTTAATGATTATTGCAACAACCATCACAAAACGATTAGGAAGAGCAAAGACGGGGAGAGGAGAAATTAACTATATTGCATCACGAGACACTGACATGTGTGACGTATGAATTTCAGGGCTGTCTCTTGGGCGATGTATCATACACGCGCGGATCAAAGGTCACCGCATGCACTAGCGACCTCGTGTGTCGGCGGCTCTACACCGCCGATAACAAAGGTTACGTAACGGTCTGGAAGATGGAAGAGTTCTTGGAAAAGATGGAAGACGTGGATCGCGTGGAGCAGGTATGACACTCACTGAACAAGTATTTGCCTAGTAAATTAGAGTGCACCAACACCACAACCGCTATTGTTCTTCTCTTTCCTTAGAGATTACATTTAGCCTCGAGTAAAACTAAATTAACAAACAACATACAATGGATTGATGAACTTACGAAGGAATAAATAAATCTGTCAAGAAATTTAACATTTTAATTAACAGTATGTTAAAAGTTAAACAAATAAGTAAACAAACAATAAAGCGCATGAAATGCTTGAGGATTGGATCGTGGCGAGCAGCTGGTCTCAGGGTTTGCCGTTTGTCTGAAGGTCTTGTCGTGGAGGGCGCATCTGACAAGAGTCGTCCAGATGGTCTACGTCGATGAGAACAAGATCCTCTTCACCGCCTCCAAGGACTGCTCCGTCAGGTATGTATGCAACTGAACAGCATTGATATAGCTCACTTTAACTAAGTGTATGACTGAATTGTTCAGGCGACAGTCAAGGACGTTTGCACAGAGCCATAACCTCCAGTATAGGGTTCTCGTGCCGCCGTTCTTGAAAATCTACTTGAAACTCGGAAGACAGAAGTTAGAAAAGATTAAAATTTTGGTATGCCTAGCTCAGAAGTATAACTTCTCAGCGAAGGTGTAAAACATTGAGTACAAAAACATGGATAGCAAACTGCTGATGAATAAAAATTTCGACGACTAATTAAACCTAAGTCGTCAAAATGTTTGCGTGATATTTAAGATCGATGATTTTGGTTACTTTTGCCCTTCTCAAACTCCGCATCATTCATAAAATCGAGTGGTACCTACTAGCTGCGTTAGATTTCCGTCAAAGAGTTTTCTCTCCCCATTCAAGATTTCGTAATAGGTCACTTCCTTGCAGAGCAATGTATTTTATTGACCATTAATATTGAACCTCATATAGTTTAGATCATCCAGAAATTGAGAAATAGGTCGGTTATGCAGACGTTTCTAAAAGCCCAGTTCCTCCAGCTGTACATGTTTCATCGCAGGGTGTGGTCCTCAGAGACGGGAGCATATCTGGGGTACTTCGGCCAGCCGCAGCAGTTCGACTTCCATCCTCTATCTGACCCTGCCAATACCTTTTCTACTTCACTGCCTTACGACATCACCGAAGGTCCGCAAAGTCCGGAGAGAAAGATCTCTGAGTCGATACGAATCCAGCAGAGGGATGAGTCCAGACATCTCGTCGAGTATCCCCTCGTCTTCGATGCACAACGCTGGATACCGTTCCGCAGGTCGGCATACCTGAAGAACCGCGGCGTTGGTCGAATAGCCAGCAACCTTGTTGCTTCGTCCAACCGAAAGTTCTTTGAAGCTCTCAAGAAATCGACCGTCAGTTGTATTTCTCATGATGTTTCTCTGATCGTCATCGTCATCCTCGGCATATCGTCACTGTCATCTTTGACGTCATGTACATCGTCGTCATCATCGACGTTATCGTTATTGTTCTGTTTGACGTCAACTTCAGTTACGTCATCTTATCGTCATTCACGGAGTTGTCGATTTCTTACTTTATCCTTTAATTCGTCCTTTAGAATACAGTTACTGAAATAGTCCGACAAATAGAAACCTCCCGTTGAGTTCTAATCTTTCTTATCTGTTCTAATCTATAGTCTATTAGTCTGGCATAACTCATCAGAGCAAAACATATAACTATTAAGGTACATGAAACTGAAACGTGATTTGTAATATAAGAAATTGCCCCCCCTTTGGAATGGAGTTGCGTTTGTCGCTGCCGGGTGATCTGCCTATGTTCTACAAATCGCTTAAGAATCTTTTTCTTTGGTCGTGGCTGGACTGGGAGAGCCTCTGAGTAGGTTGTTTTGAAGGGGTGTTATATAAATTCTCAGAATGAATGAATGAATAGCGTCTTCGGATATCCTTTCCTTGGGGTAAACTTATAAATATAATCCATCGCAACGATATAAGAAAGTGTATCTAACAGTAGCCATGATAAGGAATTGTGCGATCGTAGGTCCTACCTGTAGCTCGTGTTACAATATTAGAAGGTTTTATTGAAAAACTAATTACAATAACGTTTTTTCTGGTACATCTTTTTAAGGTTGATCGGATTCAGGTTTCAATTGTATTAGCCAGAGACCGAGTAGCACAAAAGTATTGCTTAATCGTTGTTGTTTCCTTGTTTTACTTTTCAGCCGCGTAGAGGATACGTTGACAGTTACGTCACTGGTGACGTGAGTCGGGGCGCCATCTACCGCGCTCTTCCGGTTTACCGAATCAAGACTCCAGTAACAGTCAAGACTCCAGATCTCTCCCTTCGCAAACTTGGCGACTATTCATCTTACTACTGTTCGAGTTTCGACCGCGTGCCAGCGGTTACGATACTGGACGAGAAGAGCGATCCAGCACCAGCACACTGCGTTTCAGATCGTTCTCCACAGCACAGATCGAAGAGGAAGAAGGGAAGCATCGAGAATTTAAGCCATAGAGGATACTTTTCACAGAGATAGTCCTTCCAGTGTAGCATTGGACAGCCACGTTTCTTCAGCCTACAATGAACCCACGAATGGCTACCAGCTGATATCAGTGGTGTGGACTTTGACTGAAGCCTTGGGAGTGAAGACTAATCTAATGATTTCTATAGCGCCTTTAAAATAATGCACGGGATGTATCAGTCGATGGTTACTTAAAGTGAAACCATAGTCAAAGTCATAGTTCAGAAGCTAGGTCTAAAATAGCGCTACAGAAATCTACGGCTTACCCAGGCCCGCTAGAGAGAGGGGACAGAGGGTGCAAATGCCCAGGGGCCCGGCGAGTTTTAGGGGCCCGGCCGTCCGGGCCCGCAATCAACTTATGAAAAATATTGTAACCAGTTATACAAAGTTTATGATTTATGCCTTTTTAAATATAATATTACTGAATAAAGTCGTAGTTGTATATTATAAATATGATATCGTACGGTGGTATACTCGCACTTTTTTTTATTTCAACTTGTTTTTTTTCCAATTTTTTCATAAAGCCTAAAGATAGTTTAGGGGCCCGTGACTGCTCTGCCTAGGGACCCGGAATTTCTGTCGTCACTCCTGGGCTTACCAGCAAATTCTATTCCTATTTAGTATCCCCTGTTCTGTCTTTTATCCTATTTGCAGACGATATCAATGCTTTTTATTCTCACAGATCATATCATACTTTAATTCAGATAGCAAAAGCTGAACTTATAGCTGTAGCTGAATGGTTCTCTGCCAATAAACTCACTTTGAATTTAGAAAAAAACCTGCCTTTATTCTCTTCAAGTCACGTAGGAAGATGTGTTCCCCCCATACTTCTCTGAAGATTTTCATAAATTGAATCTCCATTTAATAATCAGGTTAACTCTACCAAATTTCTTGGAGTTCTCGTTGTTTCTATAAAATAACCCGAGCATACGTCGACCATACAAAGATCAAGCCCAAGTTTTTGCCTATTATTAAATAGGCAAAAACTACATTTTCTAAACAGTATAACGCTACATTTACACAATGATACTAATATGTAATATCTACTCTATACAAGGTGTTAATATGACGCTATATATACATAAGTATATAGTAGGCGCTATAAACGACCAGCTAACTGCGTATTGCATTTGTGACGTAAACAACCGAACGGAAAACCGCGGGTTCGAATGCGGCCTTTAAACCGTGGGCGTGTTGTGTAATTTCTAAGAAGTCGAGGTGTTTTACGATTAAATCAACTTTATGGTATGTCGAAGAATTATTTTTAACACATACACTCAATAGTGACATAAGAATTAAATTAAGCTTCTAATTTCCCAACGCTATAAGCTAACGCTGGAAGCCTATGGGAGCGCCCAAAACAAAGATATTAGAGTAGGCCTACTCAATGCAGTGGCGGCGCCAGACAGTTTTTGTAACCAGGGCATAGCCAGGGCAGTCATACAAGTAACCAGTGCAGAGGGCGATTTATGGAGAGCGCGGTTGCGGGAGCTTAAGTGGTGACCGTGTAAGCTCGCGCTACTGCGCTTGCTATAAATCGCCCCCAGCATTATTATATTTGTCTATACTAGTCAGGAGGTCAGTTGAACGAAGCCCCGGAAGCTGAACGTTTTTGGACATTTGTCAAGCAAATTTTAACATTTCAGTGATTTAAGTAAATTTATATCTCAGGATATAACAAATATGCCCGAACAAATTCTGGACAGGGCAAAATTTCTGGCAGGGCATCGACCAGGGCAAAGGCTTTTTAACCAGGGCATTTGCCCTGGCGCGCCCTGGTGTAGCGCCGCCTCTGACTCAATGGTGCCCTACCCATCCACAACAATAACAACAACAACAACAACAACGACGACGACGACGACGATAATAATAATAATGATAATAATGATAATAATGATAATAATGATAATAATGATAATAATGATAATAATAATAATAATAATAATAATAATAATAATAATAATAATAATAATAATAATAATAATAATAATAATAATAATAACAATACAACGTTTTAATGCGATAGCTTTCAGAGGCACTTTCCTGAGCCAGGAATTAGATGAATAGGGCTATTCCGGACTTTTTATAGGCTACATTAGTTAATATTGAAGTCCCTGAGGGATCTTGTATACCTCGGTAGTCCCCGGCGCCGCCGCCATCCGCCGCCGCCGCCGCCGATAAGCCTCCAAGTCGAAACCAGTCGCTAAGCTATCGACTGCTAGCGACTTCGTTTACTTAATATTTTGCTTGTTGTTTTAATCGCGGTTTTAAGTTTCGCTTTGACGAAGACATCAGCAGCAGGACATGAGCAACACTTATAATGCAGTACAATACAATATTCGTTTGTTGAGGAAAACAAGCTGATTGGTACAATATACGAGAAAGAGTTTGCTCTATTAGGAAGAGTCCTTATAGAGAATTCGGGGGAAATAGTTGTTGTTTTTTTTGGTAAAGTGAATTTAAGCATTCTATTACGAAGATGGTGTCGATGATTACAAAGAGGAGGGTAAGTGCTGGAGTAGGCCTACATGATTCTCCTTCTCTGCTGTACTGTCTGAGAGAGGCATGCATCACCAGTTTCAGCCAACTGGTTGGCCGTAAGATCGGGTACTGCTATAATTCCTCTCTTCATTCGATTTACGTATCAAGCGCTCAATTTCACGAATTCGCATTAACATTAATTTTAACAGTCATCGCGATGTCTGTCTCCTGTCTCCCATGGAGCGGAGCCCATATTCCAATATTGGATCCGTATTGAGCCCAAGTGGCATTCATCTAATGCCCACGATAATGATGGCAGTCATAGCACGGTTAGTACATTATGCGGCAAAATTATATTGTTATATTGTCAGCCATACATGATTATCTGAGAAGTCGATAGCAAGTCGCTAAGTCAGTCGATACGTCTAAGCGACTTAGTCAGTCGATAAGCATGTGACTTAGTCGACTGAGTCGCTAAGTCAGTCGCTAACTCATCAAGTCATGCGCTAACTCCTGAGCGACTGACTCCGGGTACTATACCTCAGGGCATAAGAAAATAAAACTTATAATAATAATGAGGCCTGATTTTTCAGACATTCAACAACAGCTCCTAGCATAATTTTTTAGACTCCTGCGGGATTACATGTAGACCTACCTCGGGAAAAAATAATACCTCTAAGATAGGATCCTTCAAACTCCATATCCGAAATAATATCTGGACTAGCTGTAACCCTTGAAAAATCACGGTATGTAAATTTAGTAATTGTCGTTATTATTAAGCATTTAAACTAAACACTTAATTAAACACTTACAACAACAGTATCATTTAACAGTCGGTCAGCTTGTTGCCTACATTGTCAACGTACAGGTGCATTGCTGTCTTAATAAATTCCCTTGGAGGGGGAGAGAGAAACAGACAGACAGACAGACAGAGTTGACGTCATCATAGAGAAAGCGGGCGCCATTCAGGCGGCTGACTGGTGTTGTTGTGACTTTTGTGATATGGGTGGCGAGCCGGCGTGAGTGAGTGAGGGAGGGAGGGAGGCCTACAAGCCCTGCGTCCGTGTATGAGGCGACCTTGGGTTGGCCCATAGTCGAAGTTACGCGACAGACGCAATAACAGACGGGACATCGGATATTATGTTGTTTGATAGCCGAGCATTTAGGACTTGCGCAAGGCGACCGAAATTATGAAACCGATCATCATCCTCGTTTTGGCCAAAATTTTTGATGTCACGATGTCTGCTCTTCGTGTTATCGATTTTCTTCTTATAGTAATAACTGATATGTTAAATTAACGTGTAACTTCGCAGGTGAAAATCACTTTTTTTTATGCGAGGCTACTTACACGAGGAGAGGTTCTTAAAGTGTTGTTCAGTTTCCATACACAAAGGAATCAGAGTCTGTATGACAGCGAGCGTGAAAGAAACGGTCTCTATGTTACTTCCAATTTGGGAAAGAGCACGGATTCCAACGATGGCTACGAATCATATTTGGAATCAGATACGATACCACCAGCAGAAATGGCAAACCTCCTAAATGTACTTCGAGGAAGTCTGGGACCGAAGAGTGACAGCGCGATGCTTTTAAGGATTCCCAATGATATTCCCCATCGAGGCGCATCAGTGGAGTGACGCATGACCATCTGCGCGATATATATACCCCCACTTTACCAGGAATTCTAAACTTTATCGAACTATATATGCTCACTCCAACTTCCGAAATTTTCAATAAAATTTATTGGCTCTGTAATTTGGAACAGCTTTACTCCATCCATTCAACAGGCGCACAATCTTCAAAGATTCAGAACTCTATTACCCCTTCATCTAGTAATTGATACGACTTCCAATTAGCCTCCCTAAATGCTGTTTAGTTGTTAGTTAAGTCGTTATTTTTTCTCTCTTCAGTTTCCTATTATTCTCTCTTTGCTTATCTGACAGTGTTTAATCTAGTCCCCCTCTTCTGGGAGGGGAAACAAGGTTCCTGGGGGACCAACCAATTTCTTGTCTTGAAAGAGTTTCTGACCTTTTCAACTTTCATCCATACTTTTTAAACTTTCATCTTCAAAAAACTTGATGACCTTTTTAAGTCATTCTTCCTACTTTTTACACTTTTTCTACAACTTTCAACCTTTTCAACCAACAAAACTTTTTAACTTTCATCTTCCAAAAAAGTTGATGACCTTTTTTTTAGTCATTCGTCCAACTGTTCACATTTTTTCTATAACGATTAGGCATTCCTCTCTCAAAAAGTATAAGACTTACCTCTCGGGGGAAAACCGTGTATCCTGGGGGGTGGGGAAAATTTCCGTCCCCTGAACTTCTCTACACTATAATATTGCTAGCCTCTGGGGGGAAACACAAATCCTGGGGGACTTCCCCCCAAAGACGTCTAGATTAAACACTGCTTATCTGACAATAGTCAGTATTGCATACCTACTTGTTATATTTGCATCACCATGTTAAATCAAGGTATTAACCGTGCTGCTAAATAGGTGTCCCTGCTAGAGGGAGTTTAAATTACCCTACTGGGTCTTCCTTGTCACTTGCTTGGTTATAAAAGATCACCACTGTATGTACCTGATGTGCGATTACAATAAAGATTGATTGATTGATTGATTGGTTGATTGATTGATTGATTGATTGATTGATTGATTAAGCACTAGACAGCACCGTAACAACAAGAGGATATTGGAAATGTAAACAATTCTTTATTGTGATTGTGATCGAATATTTCTATAGCAACATTTCAAGAGCAAACTAATCTGGGACGGTCTCTGTTGTGCTAGCTTATTATGTTAAAAACAATTAAGAGCTGGAGTAGTATGTATGCCCATTGCATATTGTTTGTACCTACAGATGTGTGCCATCAGCTGATGCCTTATGTTTTAGACACTAGCACGAGAGACGTTACTGACTAAAAATGAGATTTGTAGGAGCGTTAAAGCCTAGAGGTAACGCCAGAGCACTATCTCTGGAGTTACCGCAATTTATGGAATGCATCCCCACTGGGATGCATTTCCTAAATCATTAATTTCCTAACCAAATGTCTTTTAAGGACTACCCTAAAGTGCTAAGCTCCTAAAGGCAAATTTCTTAAATAACGTTTAGTAATGCATGTGATAGTATCTGATAACTATTTATCTTGTTGATGATAAGATAAAATTATGAAATTAAGCAGTTGATAGGAAATTTAAAAAAAATTAATGACTATCTTGCATTTATTGTTCCTGTTACTGATTTTTCAGTTGAGAATTTCCTCGCAGGTGCAACGAACACCATGACGGAGACTGGAGATGATCAGATGCTGTGCCAGCTGTGCAAAAAGAACCTGACAGGAATTTGTGGTATACTCCACCAGTCCAAGCTATTCTGCTTTCCATGTTATGATGGTTACTTAGCACCAGATTGCGAAACTTGCCATACCACCATCACTACCAATGAAAGAGTAAGACCAGCAAAGTGACAACAGTTAAATAAATTCATTTGCATAGAAAAAATGTGATTTGAATTTTAATCTTATAATTTAAGCATTGCAGCTGGTAGTTAAACGTTTGGCTGTGTTTATGTTAAAGATATTCTGGACTGATATATATTTTGTTGTTCATTAAACAATGATTTGCTGTTACACTGAGGACTTTACTATGTGAGATTTTGGTCTTTTGGGGTCTGCTCTATGTGGCAGGTAAGCACTCTACCCAGCCCACTGCATGTATGATATTGTCGTAATAGATTAAATAAAATAAAGCCAATTAATAGATGATAGCACCTGAGTTGTAAGAGGAATCTAGTCTTATGATGTGATGGGTATAGGCAAGCTGAAAGAGATGAGTTTTAAGCTTATTTCTTGATAACAGGGAACTCACAGAATGCACACATTGCACAGGTGTAGGCAATGAATTCCAAAGCCTTGGACAGAGAATGTCAAAGAGTACAACGCCTTTTGTTGTGTGGTGGATCAACAGTCAAAGTATCCGTTTATTGAGTGCAGTATTTGCTGGTATACGAGAGGTGATCAAGTAGCAGAGTTATTTCAGCTGATTTAAGTTTAAGGGAATGGGGTTTCACCAAATGATTGAGAACTTCAGACTCTCCTGAATTGGGAGGATTTTCCACCAGGTGTTTTGTTACTGGCCTGGGATTTATGTTCCGTGCTGCTCCAATGAGTGAATTGTTATTCTGCTCTGAGGTTCTTTAATGATGATGTATATCTAGTCAGGTAAACTAGCCAGGTAAATATATGCATGCCTACACACATGCACTCGTCTAAGATCTTCTTTATCTTTGTACAACGTTACTCTAGTGCACTGGTATGAGTAACAGTATAAACAGTAAATATTGACTACCAGAATGTTACGTTTGCTTTATGGGATATGTCAATAAACGATCTATTGATTGATGCTTAGTGTGTGCGTGCATGCGTGCATATGTACATATGCATACGTACCTACATGTATGCAGACACACATTCATGTTTACATATATGCCTACATATATACTTATGTACATACATGCATGCATGCATAATATGTACAAGTGCTTGAATTCTGCACTGATGTAGGATCTGACGTACAAGGAAAGACACTGGCACGACAGGTGCTTCTTCTGCTCCATGTGCAAGGCGTCTCTCGTGGATAAGCCTTTCGCTTCCAAGGACGAAAAGATCTACTGCGCCGAATGTCATGGGAAATACATCGCTCTCAAGTGTGATGTCTGCCAAAAGATCTTCAAAGCTGGTATTCAAATTTAAATGTTTACATATAGGCCCTAAATAATGTAATATACCATGTAATGTAAAGAAATATAATGTAGTGCAATGTAATGGTACATAAGATAACACATTAAAATGACAATAACAATAAGAGCAATGGTAGGAAATATAATAATAGTAATAATAATAACAACTCTACACCCTTTGGATTGTATCCTTTGGGTTAAATAGTTATCGAAATAAGAATAAGGTCCATCTGTGGCCAGCATCATAATGCCATTGCATTTGGAGGCATGGTTTTGTGTGTGTGGGGGGGTGGAACTGGGACGAAGCTCAGATAGTCAGAGATCACTGTACTTATGTATTCAGAGATCAATCAGAGATCATTTCAACCCTCGCATAAAAATCATAATAATAATAATAACAACTGACCAATCCAGAACAATGCTTGTTTATCTTTTTTTCACCATCCAGAGGGATCTTGTCTGCCTCGTGTTAAAACAATTAGACTACACCCTCTGGATTTGATCCTTTGGGTTAACAAAATCCATAAAATTAATAACAGAATCCCTACAATACTCCCAGCCCAAATATCTTTGCGAACTATTTACCATACAGCCAACCCGCTCTACCCGATCATCCTATCTCAATCTTTCACGACTCCCAGTGACTACTCATCTCAAGTTCTCCAACCAAACCCGACTGCACCGCGTCTCTAGAACTATCTTCCGTCTGAATTTGAGCTGCATTTAAACTGACTGAGGACCAGAGAGGTGCTATATAAATAACATAACATAACATAATTCTTTATTGTGTCTCATGACATCTATTGTCGTTAGATACATAAAAAGAAATGCTATGATTCATGGACGTAATTTGCCGGGGGACGAGGGGGTATCCCGAAACACCCACTTTTTAGACTGGAGGGTGTCGTAGCCCCCACTTTTCGTACCCATCGGTTTTCCCATTATTATTTTCTTGGAAAAAGCCCTCAAGACTCAAACAATTACAGAGCATCATCACCATTGTGATCACTATCATCATCATCTTCATTGTTGTTATTGTTATTAGTGGTGGCATTATTAGTATTGTTAGGCCTATAATTATTATTGTTATATATGGACTATAAGCGACTCCGTTATAGCTATTTAACTGTCGTGAAGGGGAAATTTGGTACCCACACTTTCCAGACCAAGGTTATTCCCCTTCTCTGAATGAATTGTATTGTTTTGTATTGTATCTGAATATTTATAAAGCGCCTCTCACAGTGTTCGCTAATCAGAGGCGCTCCCAGTGTGAAACACCCAATGGATAGAAAGTGATTTTAAGACAGCGGAACGAGGCATTTGGGCCACCAGCTAATAAAGAGGCACGGGTCAATAGAGGGATTTGATTCCAAAGAGCAGGCCAATGCAAGAAAAGGCTCGACTTTTGGCCATAGTAGGCCTAGTCCTGGTTCGTGCGACAAGAAGATCGTGGCGGTTAAGCGATCGTATTGGACGGAGGGAATTACGTAGCTGAAGCTGGCAGACGAAGGAGGTCACAGAGGTACTTTGGTGCCAAGCCTGTATAAGACCGAAGGACCAAACTGAGAACCTTAAGCTGAATCTGAGCAGTAAGGGGAAGCCAATGAAGATGATCGAACATAAAAGAGGAAATATGAGACGAGCGAGGAAGTCGGGCTAATAATCTGGCCGTAGCATTTAAAACAGTCTGGAGGGGGAAAGACGGACTTTTGGCAGACCAATCAAAAGAGAATTACAGTAGTCATTTCTGGATCAGATTGAATGATTGATTGGTTGTGTTCATCAGGTACGAAGATGTACGAATCCAGTGGGAGACAGTGGCACGAGGAGTGCTTCAACTGCCAGGGGTGCCACACGTCCATCGGCAGCAACTCCTTCATCCAGGAAGACGACCACTACCCCGTCTGCGTGCCGTGCTACGAAAACAAGCATGCACTTCGGTGCACAAAGTGCAAAGGCGTACGTGATCAGTTGTTACTTGCAATCATTAATTTATTTATTTTGTTTGGTATTTATTGTTGCTCTTGTCATGTCCGTTTAATGAATGTGAAGCTGAGGGGTGAGATAAATATATATGTGCAAACACCTTGTCAGGGTTGTTACATTTGTATTGTATTGTATTGTATTGTATTGTATTGTATCTGACCATTTATAAAGCACCTCTCACAGTGTTCGCTAATCAGAGGCACTCCCAGTGCGAAAGACCCAATCAGTAGAAAGTGGTTTTAAGACAGGGGAACGAAGCACTTGGGCCACCAGCTAATAAAGAGGCACGTGTGTCGAAATTAGCAGAGGTCTAAACGCACTGGCGTGTGTACACGACGGGCGCACCACATTCTTCACAGAGTGCACTCAGCAGGATCGAACCCACAGTCGTTGGATTACAGACTATGTGTTAGATAAGATTTCATTAAATTATTTTATGTATGTATTTCAACACTTAACGAAGCACCTCACAAAAGTACTGCGAAGACTACGTTAGCCTTAATAGTATTAAAGTTCTGTAGGAAGAAAAAGCTCATTCGTACCAATGGCAATGACATCTTGTGTCCGGCTTGTGGAAAGATGTAAAATGATTCCAAGTGGAGATTGTCAGGGCTCGGCGTTCTCACTTAAAATTCCCGCCTGTTTCACTGGGATCGAGAGCTGACATTTTTATTTATGTTGAACACATTGTTGCTGTTTTGTACAGGTGTTGTAAATATGAAGTGAAATCTTAGATATTAGTAACTTTTGTCCTGATTTTGTGACCATGAAGTATGTACTTGTTGAACAATATTGTTTTAAGCTGACATGTAGTTTCGTTCTATGCAAATTGACGAACTAATCAATCAATATGAGATGATAGTAAGAACATCAGCCATCAACTTGGCCTTGAACATGTGCATTAGTTGAAATTGTATTAGATTACTAATCTTAGATCAGACTAACTTAGATTACTTCCATTTGTATTGCATTACACGTCAGTATGGCCACTGCTCAAACTTAATCTTGAAGGATTTGATATTGTGTCTGACGACCTTATTTATACCTTTCGATATCGTTTTCTGATTGCAGGTGATCGAGATGATCAATAAGGAAGGTCCTCCTCAGTACAAAGTCGCACAATGGAAAGCGTCTTTTCCGTTTCACAAGGAGTGTTTCTGCTGCACTAACTGCAACAAACCCCTTGGTGCCGAGAAGTACACGATGAGGGACGATAAACCGCACTGCATCGACTGCTTTGGAGCGCTTTTCGCCAAGAAGTGCTGCACGTGCGAGGGACCGATAACAGGTGAGCAAGCGTCTGCAGTCTGAGGGTGCATTCGAATTCTTTCCCGTGTAGGCACTCAGCATACTATCGTAGCAACTCAGGAACATGCAGCTGTATTTTTGTAGTATGATCTGAGTACACTATACTGTGAGTATCCTGGGAACATGCGTAAGTTTATTTGAGCTTTTCTATTTGAGCCGGTTACGTACTGTTTTGTTTTAATGTAAACTATTTCTAGTCAAAATGTTAGGTGATGGTTATAATGTTGTCTTATTATGGAATGCACAACTTTTATAGGACCAACAGCCATACCTAATCGTTGGGGAGAGGCTGGCGATGTGTTGTGTTTGCTATGCAATTGAACGTTTTGAAATCAGGGTCTGTTGGGCTGTGTCGATAATTGCTTATGGATACAATCCTACTGGTTGAAATGATCATAAAAATGCTAGGGCTGGTCTGAAGCCGTGTGCTTATACACACTGTTTAGGCACATAACGCTAGACAACTTGGATTGATGCGGTGGGTTTGTCTTATTGATGCTATAAATAACAGTGGACATTCCACTTATGAACTGCTTGGGTACTCCCATTGTCACTTGAAATTCCCGCCTGTTGTAATTTTCACTGGGATCAAGAGCTGACATTTTTTATTTATGTCGAACAAACATGTACTTGTTATTTTCGTGTCTACATGTATATGCTTACGGTGAACAATAAAAAGCATATGAGACAGCTACTAGACGTATTACTGAGTTCAAGACGTTCTTGGATTTCAGCCAGGCTTCTCCAATAGAACATGATTTTTTACTACGATTTTCACTTGAAAGCAAATATTGATTGATACCTTCTGCATTAGAAATCAGTAGTTAGATTAATTGGTGAAATAAAGTTGAGTTGCATTTACATTCTGGCTTTCAGACGTTGATGAATCAAAGTGCAACATCACCGTTGAGGAGCGAAACTGGCACAGCGACTGCTTCAACTGTCAGAAGTGCGGAAAAAACCTTGCTGGTAGAGAATTCCTTACCAATGGCAATGACATCTTGTGTCCGACTTGTGGAGAGATGTAAAATGATTCCAAGTGGAGATTGTCAGGGCTCGGCGTTCTCACTTGAAATTCACGCCTGTTGTAATTTTCACTGGGATCAAGAGCTGACAGTTTTAATTTATGTCGAACATATTGTTGCTGTTTTGTACAAATGTTGTAAATATGAAGTGAAATTTTAAATATCACTAACTTTTATCCAGATTTTGTGACCATGAAGTATGTACTTGCTGAACATTAATGTTAAGCCGACATGTAGTTTCGTTCTATACATTATTGCACAGTAAAGAAATCATCTGGTTTTCTAATATTTCTATGAATATCTGTCTTATTGTTGTAATGATTTTGGTTGTCTTTGAATAAAAGATTGTTGGCTTTCCCAAGCCATTTTCTATAATTTTGCTTTCTTTTCAAAATCGGACCTACACACCTCACGTGCCCCAGTTCTGCACTACCGATGAGCAGGAACGGCAGTAATATTGAAGCTAGCGAAGGCATTGCGATTTGCGAATATGGCTCAAAAAGGTGCATATCAAAGGGTATGCACCACGTGCGAGATTATAAATTAACCTGAGGTATTTAGAGACGGTTGTAGTTAGTTTAGATAAAATAGGAACGACCTGAACTGATATTCTGAGACAGAGAAGAGACGTCACAAAAACGTACGAGAGATGGCGACACTGAGAGATACAGCCGTGACCTCACAAAAAAGAAAGGTAGAGAGCGACAGAGAGATAGAGCAATGACGTCACAAACAGGAAAGCTAGGCCTAGAGGGCGACAGAGAGATACAGCGGTGACGTCACAAACAGAAAATGTGGAAGGCTAAAGAGAGATAGAGGAACGATAAAGTGCAACACTAACAGGAACGATAAAGTGCAACACAGAGAAACAGCAGTCACAGAAGTGACGTCACAGCAGGAACGATAGAGGGCGACACAGATAGATAGAGCAGTGACGTAACAAACAGGAAAGATAGAGGGCGACACAAAGAGATACAGAAGCGACGTAACAACCAGGAAAGGTAGAAAGCAACAGGGAGCGGGCAGTGCCGTAACAAACAGGAAAGGTAGATGCTGACACAGAAAGAGCTATGACGTAACAAACGGTGAAGATAGAGAGCGACACAGAGAGAAACAGCAGTGACGTCACAAACAGGAAAGATAAGGGCGACCGTGAGAGAAACAGTGGTGACGTAGCTAACAGGAAAGACAGAGGGCGACCCAGAGAGATACAGCAGTGACGTAACAAACAGTTAGATAGAGAGCGATTGAGAAAGACAGAGAAGTGACGTCACAAACACGAACAAAAAGGGCAACACAGAGAAATACTGGAGTGACGTTACAAACAGGATAGATAGAGGGCGACAGAGAGAGAGAACAGTGACGTAACAAATACTAACAATAGAGGGCGACACAGATATATACAGCACTGACGTCACAAATAGATAAGATAGAGGTCGACAGAGAGGTAGAACAGTGACGTCACCTAAAGTAAAGATAGAGGGCTACACAGAGATACAGAAGTGACTTAATAACCAAGAAAGATAGAGAGCGACACACAGAGATTTATAGCAGTGATGTCAGAAACAGGAAAGATAGAGGGCGACAAATAGAGATACAGCAGTGACGTCACAAAGTGGAAATATTGAGGGCGTCAGAGAGAGTGAACCGTGACGTAACAAACAGGTACGATGCAGAGCGGCACAGAGACAGCAGTGACGTCACGAAAAGGAAAGATAGATTGCGACAGAGAGAGGTAGAGCAGTGACGTCACAAACAGGAACGATAGGGTGCGACAGGTCACAGAGAGATACAGCTGTGACATCACAAACAGGAAAGAGAGAGGGCAACTGAAAGAGAGATACAGCAGTGACGTAACAAACAGGAAAGATGGAGGACGACACCGAGAGATACAGTAGTGACGTTAGAGACAGGAAAGATATAGGGCGACACAGAAAGAGCAGTGACCAAACAAACAGAAAAGATAGAGGGCGATAAAAAGAGATACAGCAGCGACGTGATAAACACGGGCGATAGACGGCGACAAGAGAGATACAGCAGTGACGTAACATACACACAAGATATCGAGCGACTGAGAGAGATAGAGCAGTCACGTCAGAAACACTAACAAAAGAGGGTGGCACAGAGAGATACTGCAGTTATGTCACAAAAAAGGAAGGATAGAGGGCGACAGAGAGAAGAGAGAGAGAGAGAGAGAGAGAGAGAGAGAGAGAGAGAGAGAGAGAGAGAGAGAGAGAGAGAGAGAGAGAGCAGTGATATAGCAAACAGGAAAGATAGAGGGTGACACATAGAGAAATAGCGATGACGTCACAAACAGGAAACATGGAAGGCGATAGAGAGAGATATAGCAGTGGCATCACAAACAGGAACGATAGAGTACGACACAGAGAAACAGCACTGACGTCACAAAGAGGAAAGATAGACGGCCACGCAGAGAGATAGAGCACTGAGGTTACAAAGAGGAAATACAGAGGACGACACAGAGAGATAGAGCAGTGACGTCACATACAGGAAAAATAAAGCACGACATAGAAAGATACAGCAGTGATGCCACAAACAGGAAAGACAGAGAGCGCCACTGAAAGATACCGCAGTGACGTCACAAATAGGAAAGATAGAGGGCGACAGAGAGACATAAAGCAGTGACGTCACAAGCACGAAAGATAGAGGTCGACAGAGAGGAACAGCAGAGACGTCACAAAAAGGAAAGACACAGAGATAGAGCAGTGACGTCACGGAAATGGAAAAATAAAGGACGACATAGAAAGATACAGCAGTGACGTCACAAACAGGAATGATTGAGAGCGCTTCTGAAGGATACCACAGTGACGTTACAGAAAGGAAAGATAGAGGGCGTCAGAGGGAGTGAACAGTGACGTCAAAAACAGGAACGATGCTCCGTGCCGCAGCAATCACGTCTCAAACAGGAAAAAAGAGAGGTGGAGCAGTGACGTCACAAACATGAACGATAGAGGGCGACACTGAGAGATTCAGCAATGACGTAACAAACAGGAAAGTTAAATGGCGACACAGAGTGGTGCAGCAATGACGTCGAAAACAAAATGATACAATACAATACAATACAATATTCGTTTATTTGGTAAATACAGGCTGACACAGACGCAACTGGGACACTGGGAGATACAGCAGCGACGTTATAAGCAGAAAAAATAGAGGGCGACATAGATACACCAGTGACGTCACAAACAGGAACGATAGAGTGCGACATAAAGAAACAGCACTGATGTCACAAGAAGGAAAGATAGAGGGCGACACAGAGAGACTGAGCAGTGACGTCACACACAGGAAAGATAAAGGACGACATTGAGAGATGCAGCTGTGACGTCACAAACAAGAAAGCTGGAAGGCGAGAGAGCAGTGACGTCACAAACGAGAGCGATACAGGGCGACAAAGAGAGATACAGCAGTGACGTAACAATCAGGAAAGATAGAGCGCGCCGCTGAAAGACACAGCAGTTTCCCCATATACAGAGATACAGCAGTAAAAGGACCATTCCCTCCCCTGTCCTTTCCCTCCCCTCCCCTCCCTAGCCTTCCCTTCCTTCGTCCCTTCCCATCCCTCCCCTCCTCTCCATGCCTATCCATCTCCCTTCCCTCCCTCCCTTCCCCTCCCTTCCCTTCCCCTCCCCTTTACTTCCCCACCCTTGAAGCGGGGTGAGTTTTAGCGAATTTTCGGAGAAAGAAAACTGGTTTCTTTTCAAGGGTTTCGTCGTAAAATTCACGAGACTGACTGACATGATAATTATTGCGCAATAACTGACTTTTTCTCAAGTTTTACTAGTTACACTACAAGATGGCATAACATTACTGGATTGAATTCAATTATATAAGGCTAGTCTTTACTTGGATCAAGTATTCTATTGGCTTAATTCGATTAGCAAATCGAGACAAGATCAGATTAGATCAGACCATAGCGTATTAGATTAGATTCATTTACAATAAACCAGACCAAGTTTTATACCTCGAAATTGTGCGATCGTAGGCCCTACCTGTACTTAACTCGTGTTACAATTTTCGAAGGTTTAATTGGAAACCAGGATGGGAATTGTCGGGAGTTGGAGATTCAATTACCTAGTCTTTCTTAGGACCCCTCAGTTTAGTCTTCATTGCACACTCCGAGGTTGTTTCCAACCCCTCAGTTGTGCTAGTGTGATTTAGCATACCGTACTCTGAGTCTCTGACAAAGGAAAGAAATTTTCATAGTGTATCATGTATGTATTTTGGGATTTTCTCAACAAACGGATCGATTTTTAGTCGAGTCTGACTTGCAAAACTGCTAGCGTTGAAATCAGCTGCTTTCAAATTTCGTTAACATCAGTTTGTAAAATACGGATAAATTTTTCAATCCCCCAGTCTTTTTTCTACAATTCTCACACTGTGAAAAAATAATTACAATTACCTTTTTCTGGTAGGCCTACATATTTCTAAGGAGGGATCGTTGATCTTACTCGGGGATCATTTGTATTAGCCAGAGACCGAGGAGCACAAAAGTATTGCTTAATTATTGTTTTTTTCCTTATTTACCTTGCAGCCGCGTAGAGGATACATTGACAGTTACGTCACTGGTGACGTGAGTCGTGGCGCCATCTACCGCGCTCTTCCGGTTTACCGAATCAAGACTCCAGTAAAAGTCAAGACTCCAGATCTCCCTTCGTAAACTTGACGACTACTGTTCGAGTTTCGACCGCGTGCCGACAATTGCGGTTCTGGACGAGAAAAGCGATCCAGCACCAGCACATTGCGTTTCAGATCGTTCTCCACAGCACAGATCGAGGCGGAAGAAGGGAAGCATCGACAATTTAAGCCATAGGTGTTACTTTTCACAGAGATAGTCTGTCCAATGTATCATCTTGAGCCTGCAATGAACCCATGGCTGGGTTTCCCTACGTTTCTTCGGGGTGTTAGTACGTGATGTTCTTTTGAGTTAAAACCAGTGAAGTACACATCTCTTTTGTATATTAGTTCAACGTTTATGAAATATTTACAGAAAATGACCTTATCTGACTGTTAAAACTTCTGACTATATCTACATTCTCGGACGTCAACCTAACTTCCAGACCTGGAGTCCTATCATCTGTCTCGGTCGTCGAGGACAGTTGTCGTTCCAGTCCTTTCCTCAACAGCGGATTCCTCTTGTCTTCGTCGATGATGTCCCTTGTCTCGACCCTGATGCCTTCCGAGAGTGAATCCCGACTCCAGAATTCGCCCCTTTTTTGTTTCGGTCCTGTTCCTGCCCCTTTCGCCTATTCCGTCCTTGAATCATCTCATTCTTTACCGCTGGTTTATTTATATCCTCCTTCCTCTTTGGTCATTTCGAATCCGATACCCGCTACCGTTAGGCGCATGACTCTGCTCGGCAGCTCCTGCCGCCTTGCTGGTCGACTCCGCCCAGCCATAGCTGGTGAGAACAGCTATGCTTCTGATTCATTTACCAGCTATGGACTCTATTCGTTTTCAGTCCCAGTCCACATAATATTCTAGTCGTTTAGGCTAGGCCTACCAGCAAATTCCTATTTATCATTTTTATATTACCTTGAGCATGTCTCTTTTTATTTTTAAATTATTCTACTGCCTATAGTGTTCACATAACGTGCCGTTAGGCCTATCTATACATTTTCATATCACAGTCGTCCTCTTTCAATACAGTTGCGTAAAACCTTGACAACTCTTTTTAATTTTAGACAATCTCCGATGCACGTTCATGTCGTTTAGCACACCTGACCAAAAGCCTTTTTGCCCCGCAACAAAATACACGGTGGTCATAAAACAGGCTCACATTTAACCATGTAAAAGTACATAATCCAGCGTTCATAAGGCACTTGTATCAAATAAGCCTAAGGCTCATTAAATAACTTGTATATATTAATTAATTATAGGGCTTAGAATAAGTTAGACAATTATAGTGGCGTTTAACTACAGAGAATGGTGCTGTCATACATATAATATCCATATAGTCTGTGTCTGTCGTAGGACGCTACGTCACAAACGGTTTCTGTTCTATTGTGAAAGAGAAACCGTTTGTGACGTCAGTACTGCCGTCTTGACGACGGCGAGACAGAGCATTTTAACCAACGACACATACAGGCCTATAATTATACACTGCCGTCACGTCATAAGATGACGGGCAAATACTCTAGTACAGTGGTTCTTAACCTTTTCAAGGGAGCCGAACCCCAAGAAAAATCCATGACCGCTCACCAAACCCCTCAAGTTTTAACAATAACTTTTTGACTAATGGGGACAAAAGGAAATAAAAAATTGTACCAAAATGTGATACAATATTAATACATTCAATACAATACATGAACTACTAACAGTTAACTAACCGTACCAACACTACCAATTGCATCTTAATGTGTTCTTTGTTGTTGCCGTTTGGAAACAATGTGAGAAATGCGTGGCACTCACACTCACTGTCCCTGAATATGTATATATTTCAGAAGACCTCTGCCGAACCCCTGGCACTGGCTCACCGAACCCCAGGGGTTCGGTCGAACACTGGGTAAGAAACACTGCTCTAGTAATATAATAATTTCTAGCATTGGGAGAGCCGTTGATATGTGGTAATTAAAACATCACGTGATCCAACAAAAAAGAAATTTTCATAGTGTATCAACTGTATCATGTATGTATTTTTTGGATATATATATTATTAGGTATGAATTCCCATAGTAACGCAGGAGGCCAACGAATGGGCGCGCGAGTCGACAGACTTGAAATTACTGAGCAAGGCGGTGGATTACTTGGTTGGGATGGCATCGTCTTTTAAAATACGGCGAGCTTTCACGGGTCACCCAACAGTTCGCTTCTTAAACCCCTCATAAATTGCTCGTCCTCACAATGTTCAGAACAAATGCGCGCCGTTTTTGCATTAAACGAATCTTTTCGGCAGCATCGTAACACCCAAAGTTTTTCTAACCCATCATCTTTAGGAAATCTGTGGAATGATAAAATTTTCCCAGCCTCATTACGCCACGTATTCTTACAACTGGCAACTGCACAGTTCCTAGGCATCGCGGTCTATAATTTCAAAGTTTCTACAAAGTATGACATCATTTAACCACGTGATACTCCAGCTGTAGACAATGCCTTCAGCGTCTTGGAGGTGAATACGTGCTTCAGCATACAGGTGAAGATCAACTTAAAGAAGGAAAGAATATTTATTAAGTTATCGACGCTGTAGAGCTTTTGTGGTCAAACGATCTTATTCCAAGATAAAATGATTAGATTATTTTTACCTCGTGGTATCAGTTAAATGACATGGCAAGTGAGATCTAGTTAGTTTACCACTGTACCACATGAGCTGATTCCTACCCTAAACCATCCGATCCTCTGCCTTCCAAGCTTTCTCGTTATCAACGAAACCCGCCGTATCAGCTGCTCCGCCTCTCTCTAGTCTCTCTGATAATTATAACCGGACTCGGACCTCCACTGGACATCGATCTCTGGACAACCCCTCTGATACGACGCAGCGCTCGTGAATCAGCTGGTGCTTTGCGTTTAGCTTTAGAGCAGCGCTCTAGAAAGTTGAAGTTTACGATTATAATTACGATTACGCGCTTCGATGATTGAACTGATAACATCGAGTGATTTAATTCGATCATTTAACCATGTGATACTCGGCTTTTCAAATTATTTAACAGTGGTGGTTTGGAAAAATCACTAATTAATTTTGAGAAGACCTCAAATTCACTGAGATTTCACTGAGGTTCACTCAGATTTGATATACGAGCATACAGTTTTACACACAAATATGCACTATAATATAAAACTATATATATATATTATTAGGTTTACGTATTAACACTTTAGCGACGAGATTGTAGTAAAAGTTACGGGTAACTAATGCAGCTCGTCGTTATTAACATTCAGTGTTAATTGAACAATATGCGCTTGTTAGAACTGTACGGACTTAGTTAAAGAGCCCAAGCTGACACCCGGCTCTTCAGATGTCTTGGGAAGCCCAGGGGCATGTTTTGCATGGGTTATTACATGGGTTATTACATTTAAGAAATAAAACTATATACCCGTAAGCCAAGAGCACACGATCGGATATTACACAAAGCTGAAAGCGTAATGAGAAAGACTTTCTTGGATAGGATGTTGTATTTGAAGTAACCGAAAATTGTAATTTGCAAACTGCTACTTTGCATGTAATGTATCCCAGAGTGCGCTTTGTCAGCTGGTTAAAATAAAAAAATATACTTACCTACTTACTTACCTACTTAAAGCGCTAAGGAGAGATGCTGTCATGGCAACCAAGAAAATTGATTTTAACTATGACGCCAGTTATTATTCTTAAATAAATGACATCATTTTTGTTTTGGTAAAATATTTCTATTTCTTTGTCTGATAAAAGTATTTACTAATACGCGCAAAAACTATCTACCTGCACACTGGTCACACTATAAGTCCCAATTAGTTGCAAATATTACTTTTACATAGTAAATTTAACCAATAAGAAATCGTAGAATCCCCCAAGTGGTTATAAAAGATAATTAGCCCATGCGTGTTGGAATACAGTGCCGGTGTCGCACTTCAACTTTCAAATTCGACTTTGATCACCTGTTTCTCGTGCATGCCATTGGTGCATGCCACTGCGTACAACTCGTATATAAATCATCACTTTCTTGTCTTTAGAAAAATGGTACTTCCTATCACACTCGTTCGTCGTGCAGATTTAACGAAAAAAAGCGGTCTTGATCTGATATCATACACCATCATACCTACAGATTATACAGTGCTTTTTTCTAGAAAAAAGCATCTCTCCTCAATAAACACTGAAAACAGTTCAAAAACACTGAAATTAAATTAAAATAAATAAATTATTTTTTACTAGCTGAAAAGGTGCCGGAACGCCGTTCCGGCTCGTTCCGGCTGAAAAAAGCCCTGAATCTGTAAACGGGTGGTAACGGTCATTTGGACAGATCCTCCACATACTGTCCTTCCTTGACGCCAAGCCTGACAGAGATGGCGATATCAGCAATGAAGACAATAGAAGTTTTCGTTTTATTAGATGCTTGGTGCATAAAATCCTCTCGATTTAAAGTCATTCCATCCTCTCTGTTTGTCTGTCTGACTGCTTCTAATGACATCAAACTTAAGCATACTGTAATATTAGAACATTGCAGATTACCGGAATGGGTTAGGAGACCAAATGCTCTCATTAGCGCCCACGGAAATTTGTGGAAGATGGGGCAAGACGCGATAAACTGTCAAAGGTATGGTGAAAACACAATGCCCGCATATCCATGGGCATTAGATAAGACCCACGTGGGCTTTATACGGAGTTACGGACCACATTTGGGTCATATTATCAAGTATTCGAGTGACTCAGTAATGTAAATGTCTGTTTTGTGAAGTGAGTAACGCAGTTATTTTGTAACCAGAACAGGATTCAGCAGAATCCTTAGTAAATACATTTATACTAGCTGTAACCCGTGAAAAATCACGGTATATAAAACAATTATTGCAGTGATAACAATTAAGCTTACTTCCCGTTATATTATGACGTCATATAATAGGCCTATAGCCGTCGTTGGTAAAAATGCTCTAAACGCCGTGGTTACCCATGTAACTGCACTGGTTACATGGGTAACCAGTGCAGTTCTCCCACTGATCAGGCGAGCAACAGCATTAATTGAGCAGCTTTTATATCTGGATGTCTTCCAATCGCCTCTCCCTCAACTCGTTCAAAACCCAATTTATCTGGTTTTGCACTCCTCAGCAACTTCAGAAATTTGACTTTGCTCTACTCTGTCAAAGGTTTCCGCTTTTCACTTTCTGGTCTAGCGTTCGCGATCTAGGAGTGACCCTTGATAATTCTCTCACCTTTACTGAACACATTTTAAAACTCACACACTTCCTACTTTCATCTAACGCGCCTTAAATCATTCATGATTCTCCCTATACTCTTAGGGCTCCGTCGCTCTGTCTCATCTCCAATTTTCACTTCGATTGTCCATGCATTTGTCTGCTCTAGACTTGACTACTGCAATTCCATCCTCATTGGTCTTCCCAAGGTCCGTCTTGCTCCTCTTCAGTCCGTTCTCAATGCTGCTGCTAGACTAATTGCCCGTCTTCCTCGATTCTCTCACATCACCACCTTCATGGCAGAAGAACTCCACTGGCTTCCGCTTTCTGCTCGCATCGAATTCAAGGTCCTCATTCTTGTCTCTAAACTTGGTTTTGCTCCAAAATACTATGTGACTTAATTCATCGCCCTCACTCTGCTGCTTCTCTTCGTCCTCTTCGTTCCTCTGACCGTTTGGACCTCCTCGTTCCCCGTGTCAGGACTTCACTGGCTCAACCTAGGTCTTTTACTTCCATTGGCCCTGCTCTTTGGAATGAGCTTTCTCCGTTCGTTCAGTCTTCTATACTCTCAGGTAAAGTCTCTTGCTCTTTTACCTTTCTTAAAACTTGCTTTATCTCTCGGGGTCTCTCGCAGTGGGAGCGCATCTGAATGGCTCTCCCGCTAGAAGCAGCCATCTTGGACGCCATCTTGAAATGATACATTAGGTCAGTGGTTTTCAACCTTTTTGTAGTGACGGAACCCTACACAAGCACTCATTTGCTCGCGGAACCCCGGGGCGTTTTAGCCGTCCATTTTTCCAAGAAATTCAAGTAATTGTAACTTGTATTGTTGATATATAATGTTTAAATTTTAGAATGTTAAACTTGTAATATAAGTTTTTTGCATCTCTGGTGCAGGCTATTATAAATACATACTTTAGTCTAGCGCTCTAGAGTAGGCCTAGTGCACAGAAACAATGTCGGTAAACAACATGTATTTTACTGTATTGTGCCGGCAACCAATTCTGACAGATGGATAGAAGAGTTATAGAAACGCTGCAGGGCTGTAAGTAATTAACTTCCAAAATTTCCTTAACTTGAATTATCCTTAAGAGAATAGGCCTACTAGTCACTACCGCTTTTACCCTTAAGTTTCACCCTAACTCTACTGACGGGTATTGGGACACTCGTCCACGGAGTGCCTTGATACAGCTTCCATCGCTAGTTCCAAGTAGGCAATATATAGTGAGCCCCCTGGGGGTCGGGGATTCCAGATTTCGTCCTGCACGCAACAGAACGGCAACAACGGACCAACAACAATTCGCTTACAGGCGGCCGCATAGCAGTTTCCGGTCCACTCTAGGGTACCTGCCTCTCTCCCCTTGGTCCTCTCTCGTGGTCCTACCAACGTCTGTAATGGTATGTACCAGTCCTCCGCCCAGGCTACATATCAGGTTCTACACAACGGTCAGTTAACACGGTGCAATCACAACTGCACCAAGTGGTTGGCACTCGGCTCGACCCAAGGTAATCTCAGCAATTCAGGGCTATTGTTGGCACATCGACCCTCCCTCTATCCCAAACGGGAACAGGTCGGGGTAATTAAACTAATTCCACGCCAAGAGGGTTGGCTATATCAGAGCGCCTAGTTAGCGTATACCCCGCCGTTTACCCGCGTAAAAATGCAATGCAAATATAAAATGCAACGATGCACTCCCGTAATAATGTTAACTATGTTAACATAGAATTGTGTTTAGCATGAACGCCGGAAAGCTTTTGTGAAATCAGTTGGTGGTTTTTAAATTTAAGACTGCTGTCGCGGAACCCCTGGCCGACGCCCGCGGAACCCCTGGGGTCCGCGGAACCCCGGTTGAAAACCACTGCATTAGGTGATTAAAGTTATATTTTAACTGAATGCTGAGCAATAAACCCTACGGTTAGACACCAAAACCACCTTTCTAGGTTGAATAGTGCCCGAGATATAGAAACTTTTAGCTCCGGGCAGCCATCTTGGACGCCATCTTGAAATTCACCCTTTTCGAATGGTCAGAATAGAGTAGACTTTTACTATGTTAATAAGCATGCCAAATGGTAAAAAAATCAACTGAGAAAACTTTTATATCATTTTTTGGGGTTAGGTGAGTTTCTTTTATCGTATATTGACCCGACTATCTCCTGGAATCGGCGAAAATGTCTGTCGGCCGACATGTTTACGTCATAACTCTTGATCCATTGTCTTGATCACGTGGATCCTACCAAAAATATAAAGTGTTAACAATGCAGATCACGTGGAAAAAATATGGTGCTTTTGTCCGACCTGTCCCCTTGATCTTGCTAAGGGACCTCACTACTACCGCCACTCCCGTAACAGGGAGTTGGCTTACCTACGTCATGCCTTGAATGTCAGAGTGAAGAATTCTTATAAAAACGCAAGGGTAACGGCGTTAGTGACTAGTAACAGTAATTCAAATTCAAATAAAATATGAACGTTATAATTACTTGTAGCCCAGCGTTTCAATAATTCTGTTCTAGAATATTTAAAATATTCTATCCCTCCGTCAGAAATAGTTGCTGGCAAAATGCAATTAAAATGCTGTTGTTTGTTCCTGTGAACTGATCTAAAATGCTAGACTAAAGTATGCATTTATAATAGTCTGCAAAAGAGCTGCAAATCGTGATTATATACTCCAAATTTTGAAAGAGCCACTCGAAAGCTAAACGGAGGGCCCCAGCTTGTTGCTTTCATTCGAATATTTCGATCACAAGAAACTTTAGTAGGCCCTACCTTTTAATACCTTTGTTATTTCTGAACATCAAGCTTGTCGTTTCAGCAAAAATACATATAACGTATATAGAAGGTTATGACTAAACGTAACGTCTGTCTCTGCAAGGATATTATTTCTTGGTAAGTCTATATCGAAATCCTACGACTGTTGCCAGTGGCAATGGATTTTACGTCATCAGTCGCCTTTGTGTCCAAGATTACGTCATCGATCAGTATCTAATCACGGCACCGATGTAGATCACGTGTATCTTGTATCAAATCATTTTTCAGTAATACTTTTCTTTTTTTTACTCTAAGTAAGTAAGTATATTCTTTATAACTACTAACTAAATCCTTTTTCAGTAATACTTTTCTTTTTTTACTCTAAGTAAGTAAGTATATTCTTTATAGCTACTAACTGCTTATACCGCACTTTGATTTACATATAGTTTACAATTTTACATATAGTTTATACAATATAGAGCATTCTTGTCAAAAATGTTTTCCTCGCTAGATTGTCCGCCCTGGGTATTACTCGGTTGAGCAGTCTGCCAGAGTCTGCAGGGCTACGTGGAATTATTGAGTAGGCCTAAGTAGGCTATGTACGCAAAGCCTAGGTCTCTAAGAAAAATAATTAACCAACGCAAATGTTTGCACACTTCTATAAAGAAACAGCAGAGGCGTTGTCCTCTAGCGTCGTACCAATGAACAAGCAATCACTTACTGATAGGCTTAGGATGTATATGTAGTTGTGTACGTACGCAATTGTAATTATTAATTTTTATCGCGCCGGTGTCTTATACGTCATATAAATAATTAAATATATCTCATGTATATATTATAAATTGTCTTTGAGTTCGTATTATGCTCGTAATCAATGTTATTATAAAAAAATAGAAAATTAATTTTGTAAATAAATTGTGACAACAAATGTAGCCATTCACAGTAACTGCCTCGATCTTTACACCCCAGAAAATCTTTAAGATAAGACTATCTTTAAAACTAAATTACTGCATTATCTGATAGAACAAGACTATTGAACGATTATTATCTAGTATTATGGGTGTTCAGTTAAGTTAGTTAGTGAAGTTTATTTCTGACCTACGTTTAATTCCTGTCACTGAATGTCGACTGGCCGTCATGTATTATGACTTTCTCATTTAGTAGGGCCTACCATAGGCGACTCTAGGTAGCGGGATCACTGATCCCTTTTGGGTCTTCCCCTGGTAGCCAGTGATGGGCAATAGTTAACTAAAAAGTTGCTAACTTTTAGTTTAACTAAAAAATTTTAGTTAAGGAAGAAGTTTAACTAAAAAAATTAGTTTAGTTAAAACCATAGTTTAACTTAAAAAAATTTAGTTGCTAACTAAAAAGTTTAACTAAAAAAATCAGCAATTTGCAACTATTTTTCCACAGTGAACATTGAACACTGTCAGCAAAAAAACATTTTAACACTGCATGGTTTTAGCATTAACAGCCTGTGTTTTCAAATTCATACACTGGTTACAGTAAACATGTAACTGTATGCCAGAACAGTACACATTGCATAGTTTGAAGGTGAAATTGTCATTGACGCTTTTTGCATTGTAACAGTTCACTTAACCTCTTTTATTGTGAAAATGTTTGTCGTAAAAAGTTGGAAAAAAGTTGGAAAAAGTTTAACTACTTTTTTTAGTTTAGTTAACTAATTTTCAAAATCAGTTACCAACTTTAGTTAAACTAATTTTTTTTAGTTGGAAAATAGTTTTAGTTTAACTAAAAAAATAGTTTAGTGCCCATCACTGCTGGTAGCCCTACACTGTAGATTACATTGTACTGCCATACTTGTCAAATCTAGGCTATGTGATGCTGGTTACAGGAAAATAAAATTGATTGATTGATTGATTGATTGCTGAGAGATGGATAGTCAATTAACTCTGGAGGCGGCAGCAGCTTCAATTATGATGTAGTAAGGAGGAGAGAGTAAGTGGAGAAGATGTGAGTGGGAATGGATAGTCGCCGGTGCGTGGAAGGAGGTCGTTGAGGTTGGCAACGGAGTAAACGGTCGTCGCCCAGAGAACAGTCGCCCGATCCAAATAGTCCTTGTTCATCATAGACATCGAATCACCTGCAGGTAAAATAGCCTATTAGAAGAAAAGGTAAGGTAAGATAATGCTAATATAAGGTAAGATAAGGTTAAGATAAGGTTTAGATAAGGTAAGATAAGATTAAGATAAGGTAAGATAAAGTTTAAATAAGGGTAGATAATGTAAGATAATGTTTAGATAAGGTAAGATAAGGTTAAGGAAAGATAAGGTTATGCAAGGTCGGGTACTTTAGGGTAAGGTAATGTAAGATTAGAAATTGTAAAAATTGTACATTGA
>OY744611.1:20162752-20550752 GCA_963556255.1 Allolobophora icterica | reverse complement strand
CAGGTTTTAGCTTTGCCTGCCGGACAGAGGACATGAGGCCAAAAGAAGGACATGTCCTCCTTTTAACGGACGTCTGGCAACCCTACCTGAAGATGACCCTGTATCCGTAGGATTACGGTACCTTAACAAAGTACGGTCTCTGGACAAAGTACGATGCTTGAAGAAGGCATTTCCGTACAAATTCGTGTGGTGCCTGTTTTTCACTACCCAAAGATGTACTGAATAACATTTGAGTATCGTTTACCTCCCAGGAGATCATAACTCCTCCTCCATCGTCCATTGATCCTGATGTAACGTCCCACGCATCGATATGTCCTCCGAAGATTACCACCTAAAACGACGATTCACGAAACATTTCTCAGTCAATGTTATCATTACAAAATGTTTTCAGGATAGTTTCTGCCAAAATTCCTTATATAGTTTTTTTAGCCACAGCCATGGGCGACGATATAGGGTGGGTCGAGGGGGACATGACCCCCCACCTTTAAGAGTGGGGGGACACGCCATACATTTGTCCCCCCAAATTTTGAAGAAACACCAAAAAAGGCCAAGAAATGTAACTGTGCGTGAGGGTTTTGAGTGACTTTTTTGAGCAGAAGAGGTAAAAGCTCAAGTTTTCTGGAGAAGCGTCCCCCCTGAAAATTCTGTGAAAGTTAGAAGAAATTTTTTCGGGGAACAATTTAGAAAAAAAGAAGGCGAGGAATGTTCTGTACGAATTTGTAAGAAAAAAGGTCATAAACTTTTGTCGAAGATGAGTTTGTATATTTTATCGAAGATGAGATCCGAGAAAAGCGGAAAAGTGTACACGGAGGAGATTTTTTTTCGAAGAAGGCAAAAAGTAGTAAAAAGAGGTGAATGATTACAAAAAGGTCATCAGCTTTTTTCAGAGATGAATTTGGATTTTGTGGAGCTGAATTCCGAAAAAAGTTTTACAATTTTTGAAAAGCTATTTTTGGAGGACATGAATTCCTAAAAAAAGAGGTCATCGACCAGACTATGGCCGACTTTGTCCCCCCCCCCCACCTCTCAGACAAGATCGCCGCCACTGGCCACATCTACTGGTAATATGACGTAAAAGTCATAAAGCTGCTATGAAATCTTTTGTAGTAGAAGAGGCGAACTACATAGCGGGACGTAACGGCCACTAACTTTTTAATCTCACCAGCACAAGGTAGAGGATCGATCAGTAACTCTGATTCTCCTCAAATAGAAAAAACGAAATGTGGTAAAATTCAATTGCGCACATGTTAAATTTCGATTGATTGATTAGTTGTCCATGCAACCAAACTACTCGTATGAACGTAAGAGATATCCAGAGTCTGATTTGATATCGATAATAATTGTACGCGCTGTGTTTCTGAAGATTTTTCATCTATACCTGATCCGGATAGTCTGTGCCTATTATTTCAGCGACGACATTTCTAGAGATGGTGTCTGGGTGGTTCTCGGCCTCAAGATACATCGACACTGTGATGTTTTCCTCTGTAACGAAATATAAATCGCAAGATAAAATGCAAGTAAAGTACTCTGTAACAGTGATTGCTTTCTCGCTGTGAAAACGATCCTGCAAACCTGTCGTAGTAACACTACAATGCTAAACTTTGTACTTTGCATTCAACGCAGGAACACACGATTAAGTTTAGAAAGCTACCTTATGCCGAGTCCAACTAGTTCTTAGCTGGATCATCATATGTTTAATTTCAGGCTATCTGAGCCAAATTAGTCCACCGTTGCTCCGGAATCGGTAGACATGTACCAAAGCCCACTGAAAGTTTTTAATTCATAGATCTGTCGCGCTGCTCGCGCATGTGGTTAACCCAGACTACAAATATTAGCAACACCTAGTATAAGCAGGCCGTATGGGCTCTGCATAAATGGAGTAGTGTCTACCTGGGTGGTTTTCCTCTGGGATAGGCAGCGTGTGTCCTTACCCCGGTTCTCCACCAATTATTACAAAACGGTATCATCAAGCATTGCAAAAGATCTAGCATTATATTATATAATGGAAATTAACTACGAGGTAACTGGCTGAGATTGAGATAATTCGGAAGAGTTTCTACACAAGCAATTAATCTGTTGCCCTAATAATGCATACCGATACATTAATAATTTTCGCTCTCTAGAAACTGTTGCAAACAGAGACTTTACCTTTACCTTTTATTCATTAAGATATTCTCAGTCAAATTATCGACCTATTTTTTACCTTAGACTCTATGATAAATAAGACCTTATAATAAAGAATATACTTAGGCCTACTTATGAATTCTTTGCTGAATTAACTAATGATAAATTTACTTCGATCATAGTAGCGTTGAAGTAATTCTGCGTCTTCAACGGTGATACAAGCCACAGGAATCAGCGGGAAACTTGCATTGTACGTCTAAAACAATTCGTTAACTGCATCAACGTTTGTAAAATTCAAGGAGTATAAAAGGCAAATCTTCCATCGTAGTTGTACTTAGCAGCACCACCTTAGTAACAAATTTCAACCTACGAAGTTATTACAAGGCTGTTGCGTGAAATTATAACACTGCAGGAAGAAATATAGTGAATCCATGTTAAACATTATTATCATACGCGTCAGTTAAAACTAAGGCACTAGAAACATTAGAGGGCTGAGGTTTTCAAGTACAGTTAAATCTTGCGACACAGTGCCGTGAATCCTCTGCGACGGGCGTAGTCACGCGCGGTGGATGGCAATCGGGCATTGGGCAACGAGGCAGAGACGGTCTTCTCATGCGAGAATCCTATAGACGGATGGGGCTGCACCCCTTGGTAGTCCGAGACCGCAGGCTTCAGTGTCGATCTGGCATCTCTAGACTCCTTTGCGCGTCGTTTTCTGTACTAGCCTTCACTCACTGAGAGTTAAAACTCCAAAATCCAATCTCCGCTCAAACTCCCCTGTGTCTGAACTCACGATTAGATTACTCCAAACTGTCAGCCAAATGAGTTCTAAAGAAGAAATTCATATTAGGAACTCTAAACTCAGCTCCGTCTCCTCTTATGCCCAGGTGGTCCTGGTTTCCAGCGTTCAAAGACACCTTATGGCTGCCAAGGCCGTTGACGCCGCCCTCCTCCTTTTTCCAGGCTTGGGACTGGCACTACCTGGAAATATTAGCACAACGGGTTGTGGCTGAATTCCCCTTAATTCATCCTCCAGTCCACTCCAAGTTTAATTCACGTTCTATATAATCCAGTCCAACCCTGTTGGCTAAGGAGGACGCCGGTCTTCTGGAATCGCTGAATGGCAACAGCACTCCGCCCGCGTAATTCGGGAGGAGGAGGAGGAAGGAAAGCACGCCGCCGTAGTGGGTTTGGGCCTTTGGGGGTTACAGAAGCGAACAGCTACTTTCTCGATGCTCTGATTGGAATGTAAGGTTGGAGATTAATCGGTAGTTTCCAATGGTTTCCTGATCCAAGCCCGGCTTCTTCAAGGATGGATGAAAAATTGCACGCTTTTGTTCCGCTGGTAGACATTCTTCGGTCAACGACGAATTGCAGAGCCGCACGAGGAAAGAGAGCACCTCATCAGCAAATTCGTGCAGTAGAAATGTCGGGATAGGGTCAAGCACGCATATTTTCGACGAGGAAATTAGCAAATGCAATTTTAGTTCTTCGCCAGTCATCTTTTCGAACTCACATAGGCAGCTTTCTGCAGTTGAGTATGTGGGTGGGACGAAGTTCTCTGTTTCTTTACGGACATCCAAGACTTTCTTAGAGATGTAGCGCAAGTTATCCTATGCGGTAAACGATGGATCCTGCGACTTGCTTGAACGGCTCAGAAGCGTCGATATATCGTTCCAGAGCCGCCAGTTGTCCTTTGAGTGGCGGGTGATGAGACTCTCCCAGTAACTCCTCTTCTTGTCCTGAGAGAAGGAGTTCTTTTTTCTCAAGAGCCGAACTCATTCACTGTGGTCCCTGTTCAACCCGGTTTTCTTGTAGAGGCGCTCTGCTCGCTTAACTGTCCTGCGCATCGCCCTGCACTCCGAGTCAAACCAGGGAATGAGATGATTGCATCGCCTGCGGACAGAGTGTGTCGGAAGCATGCGATTGACACCAGAGCCTAGCGTAGACTCGTACGGGTTGAACAATGAATATCTCTCCACACGAAAGGTCGTTCTCTGCAAGTAGCTGAAACAGGTGACTGAAACAGGTGACTGTCGATCAGTGGTGAAAGGCCTCTAAGTTCAGTGACTTCCAACCACGGACATACTGGAACCTCTTTAATGACAGGATAGATGGTGGAGGAACGGGATACTGTACGTGAGCAGACCGTGGTCGGAAATTGTTGGAGGCTCCTGGTCGATTGTGACCGAACTGCAGTCATCTCGTGTAATAACTAAATCCTGACAGCCGCCATGCGTAGGCACGGTCACGTGCTACTTCGTATCATATATATATATATATATATATACATAAAAATAATATATATATATATATATCGATGGCTATACACGAGAATAGAGCTGAATTTATACAACCAATTCCATCTATTACAGCATTATATTATATTTACATCAATTATTTCAATTCCTATACACCAGAATAGATCTCGATGAATATACTAGGTCAATGGTTCAACTCTACAGCAGCAACAAATATTCTTCACTGCATCACATCACGTGAAACTAAACTACATTATACTAGGCTACATGATACTGCACAACTTTATGCTGCAATACATTTATGTATGGCACCAGCCTGGTGGACAACAAAGCATATTTGCTGCAGCCTTGAAAAGTCACTGAAGAACAGGCTTATGTAGATCTCTATGTGAGAATATGAATACGTATAGGGCAACTTTAAACCTCGATTTTCAAAGGCAATAAATGCCACTGCGGTCATGAATTTGCAGGAGGTGACTTGCCTGTGATCCAGTGTGAGGACTATAAATAGAGAAGTCGGTGATACTCTTGACCATGGCTGCGATGGCTCCGTGCTTTGAGGCTACTGTTGCGCCATTGCGTCTGTATTGATTGGTAGTGCCGTAATCCACCCACTTTTGATTGTAGACGACGATCTTACCAGGAACCTACCAAAGTCACACACTATGGTACAACGACGGAAATATGATCAGCAAACTGCACCATCATCGTCATTACCACAATCGTCATTACCATCATCGTCATTACCATCATCGTCATTACCATCATCGTCATTACCATCATCGTCATTACCATCATCGTCATTACCATCGTCGTCATCAACCGAACAGGAGTCATATTCAGCGCCAATCACCAACGTTATAATTATCAGTGTCATACATGTAGTTGTCGTGCTCGCGATAAATAAACAGAGTCGTTTTCCACTTATACCAAAACTCACTCATCCATAACTAGAACTACGCATGCAAATCCGATATTTAAGAGGAGCAAGCATATAGACAACTGTTCATCCGTGCATGCATCTATTCAATCTTTTCTAGTTTTCCTTCTCTCCAACACAATCGTCATTCACTCATCCATTCAAACATCCATCATGTTTTTATTTATGCGTCTGTTCATTTATCCATTCATTTCATGCACCCATACATGATTTAATTAATAATTCCATCCATCCAGTTTATACCTCGTCCTTCATTAGTTCCAGTTCATCAAATGACTTGACCACGATGACCAATCCGGTTAGAATTCCATTAGTACTGACTGAAGAACCGAGAGCCATAATAGACATTTTGCGTGGCACAGGAGTCAGAATCTCACCGTACTCCTTTCCGCGAGTCCACCTCGGAACCTGCAACGAATTCCCACAGAACTCTGGCACTTCTGATCACATCACCTGGAATTTGAGTACTAATAACTGATGATGTTGAGGTATATCAATAAAGCCACACTAGACCTTAGGAGTTTCTGGTCTCAGTTCACGGAATTAAGCCTTAAACTCCGTAGTAATCCAGAAACCTCGTTTTCGGAATAGTCTGCTTCATTCTTAATCTGTCCACTGAATGTAGTAGCCTAAAGCGTGATGTCTTCAATTGGAACTGAACGGTGGGTCTGTTGGTGACCTATTCAGATTCAACCTCACATATCCAACGGTTTATGATTTTTAGAGTTTTAGAGTGTGGTGTGTAGGTTTCGTGTACATTTTCATTGAGTCTTGTGTGCATTTTCATTGCATTCATGTGCATTTTCATTGAATTTTGTGCACATTTTGCTGAGATTTTTGTTTGCTCGACGCCATCGAGTTTTCTTTATAATTTTTTTATTTTGGCATGTAAGTTTTGTGCACACTTTTATTAAGTCTTGTGCGCTTTTTTACTGAGTTTTGGTGCACATTTTCGTTGAGGTTGAAGTCTGCTCGACAAGTTATCAAGTTTTTGATTATGGTATGTTAATTTTGTGCACATTTTCATCGAGTCTTGTGTGCATTTCACTGAGTTTTGTGCACGTTTTCATCGAGTTTTGTGTGCAGTTTCATTGGGTGTTATGTGCATTTTCATTTTCATTGATTCTTGTGCGCATGTTCAGTAGGTTTTGTGCACATCTTCGTTGAGATTGTTATCTGCTCAACCCCATGTTTATTGAGTTTTTGATTATGGCATGGAAGTTTTTGTGCACGTTTTCAGTGAGTTTTGTGTGCATTTTCATTGGGTATTATGCGCATTTTAATTAATTCTTGTGCGCATTTTTATTAGGTCTTGTGCACATCTTCGTTGAGATTGTTGTCTGCTCAACCCTATGTTTATTGAGTTTTTGATTACGGCGTGGAGGTTTTTGTGCGCATTTTCATTGAGTTTTGTGTGCATTTTTCACTGGGTGTCATGCACATTTCAATTGATTCTTGTGCGCATTTTCATTCGGTTTTGTGCACATCTTCGTTGAGATTGTTGTCTGCTCAACCCCATGCTCATCGAGTTTTTGATTACTGCGTGGAAGTTCTTGTGCACGTTTTCATTGAGTTTCCAATGGGTCCTTAATTATAGGCTTAGCTTGGAAAGTCTGTCTATATTTTGTGGTTGTTAGTATATGGCGAATGTTCCAACTGTCGATTAGTCTCTCCTAAGGTTTACTTTCAGTTCAGCAGTTGCTGAGTAGTCTCATTAATTTTGGAATAGACTGGTTAGTCTTGTTTTCGTTAAAGTCATTAAGTCCTTTTCTTTGGTTTTACTTTCTATATATTAATATTTTTAGTACGAGTTTTTTTTTTCACTGATCATAGTACAATGGACTATAATTTCACGTGTTCTATATGTACAAAAAGAGTTACAAATTGGCAAAGAAGTTTGAATTGCTCCATTTGTAAATTATATTTTCATGCTTCGTGTGTGGGTCTGCTGCTGAAGTCAGATGAGGTCTCTTTGTCTTGGTTCTGTCAGGGTTGTACAACTTCTGTTTTTCCCTTCAATCACATAGAGGATAAGACAGCCTTTGCTGAGGCTATTTCAAGTGAAACGAGTCTTGAAGGTGATGGGAGATATTTTAATCTGTGTGAGCACATTGAAGAGGGTCGTCAGTTGCTGTTGAACCAGGACCTTGACTCTGACTACAATTTCTATTCTGAAATCAAAATATGTTCTAGTAATTACATTACTTTAGATGAGTGGAGTAAAGATGCTAATATTTTAACTTCCTCTGACAACTTATTGATTATGCATATAAACTGTAGAAGTCTGTTCCATAAGGTAAGAGATGTGGCCATGCTATTGTCTGTTGTACAGGTATCGATCCTGACTGTAACAGAAACTTGGCTATCTGAAGATAGATGTAATGATGTATCAATACCCGGTTATAATTTCATAAGCAAATGTAGGAATGGACAAAATGGAGGGGGAGTGGGATTTTACATTAGGGATGAAATAGTTTTTGACTGTATTGAGAGCCAATGGTTTGATGTGGGATTTGAGAGTTTTGAATATATGTTTATTAAGTTTAAACAGAAGAGGGACAGAGATATCATAGTTGGTACTATATATCGTCCATCGGGCCATAGCGTGGATATTTTCAATGTGGATTTTGATAGACTGTTATCAAAGCTTGACAATCCCAAGAATAGAATTATTTTAACGGGAGACTTTAATTTGGACTTGTTAAAAATAGAGAATCACCGCCCTACACTCACTTTCTTTAATACCTTGTGCTCTCACAGTCTGTTGCCTACCATACTACGTCCAACCCGCATTACGGCTGACACCGCTACATTAATTGACAACATTTTTGTAAATTTCTTGGATGATTCTCAGGATTCACACATATTGACTTATGATATCTCTGATCACCTACCTATAGTATTTAGTACTCCCTTTCGTCTTAACAAAACGTGTCCTAGTCCTCCTAATGAGAGAATAATTAACAGTTCCACCATTGATAAATTCAGATATTTGTTATCTGAAGTTGATTGGTCGCAGGTTATGTCACTTTGTGATGCGAAAGAGCCTTGTGTTGCATACACTAAATTCATGGAAATATACAAGCAATTATATAATACATCCTTTCCCCTTAGAGAGCATTCACTTAAGAATAAAGGCACACCTCAGTATAAACAACCATGGATGACTAGTGGGTTATTGAGATCATGTAAGAAAAAATCTAAATTATATAAAAAATATTTGAAAAATCCAACCAACTCTAACAAAGAATCATTTACCAAATTTCGTAATATATTTAAAAAGACTAAAATAGCTGCAGAAAAAAGATACTATGCTAATAAGTTTATGGAATGTGGGAATGACTTTAAAAAAATCTGGAAAAATATTAAAACTTTGCTTAACTGTGGTAGTAGGTTCAATTTCCCTGAAGTCTTCACCACAGGAAATTCGAGTATCTCTGACAAATTTGAAATTGCAAAAAAATTCAATGACTATTTTGTAAACATAGGACCTGCCTTGGCCTCGAAAATTGATATCCCAGAAAACTGCCCATCATTTGATAAATTTCTCAAAGACTCACGTGTATCTTCAATGCGTATGCTGCCAGTTACGCAGAATGATGTTATCGAAGTGGCTAATCAAATACGGATAACATCAAGCTGTGGAATGGATGGTATTGACCCTTCAGTCGCCAGGGCCACTATTGAAACTATTGCTAAACCTTTGGCATATATTATTGACTCCTCGATTTCCTCAGGTCAGGTCCCCAATGATATAAAAATAGCCAAAGTCATTCCTCTCTTTAAGACTGGGGATAAGTCCAGTTTTAATAACTATAGGCCAATTTCAATCCTTCCTTATTTTTCAAAATACTTTGAGAAAACTGTTTATAATAAACTCATGGATTATTTCAATAAGTTTAATTTATTATCATCTAATCAATATGGCTTTCGTAAGGAACACTCGACCTTCATGGCACTATTAGATATGCAAAATAGGATCACAGAATCACTGGATAAGAATGAATTTTCAATGGGTGTTTTCTTCGATCTGTCTAAAGCCTTTGATACCGTGGACCATCGTATTCTAATAAATAAGCTTGAGCACTATGGTATCAGAGGCAATATGCTTAATTGGTTTACAGACTATCTTGAAAACAGGTTGCAATGTGTGAGTTTTAATGGCGTACTATCTCCATTGCACACTATTACATGTGGAGTCCCTCAGGGCTCCATATTGGGACCATTACTTTTTTTAATTTACGTGAATGACTTACCCAATACATCTAAGGTCTTCAAATTTGTATTATTTGCGGACGATACAAATGCATTTTCCTCTGACAGGTCATTGCAATCTCTGTTTAACAAAGTCAATTCCGAGCTTGATGTAATTGGCCTATGGTTCAAGGCCAATGGATTATCCTTGAACATTGACAAGACTAATTTCATTATCTTTCGTCCAAAGCGGAAGATAATCAATGTTTCTGATTTAAAAGTTACTTTAGATGGTGTAAATATTAACCTTGTGAATTCATGTAAATTCCTCGGAGTCTACTTGGATCAATATTTAACATGGAAGGATCATATAAATCATATAGCTAAGAAGATAGCCAAAAGTATTGGTATTATATCCCGTGTACGACATTGCTTATCAAGCACTACATTACTTAGTTTATATTATACTCTTATTTTCCCATATTTATCCTATTGTAATATCTCATGGGGCTCTAATTATCCATCGTACTTAAAACCTATAGAAATTCTCCAGAAACGAGCTGTTAGGGTAATCTTTCGGCTTCATTGGTTATCTAGCACCAAGCATATTTTCAATAAATATAGGATTATGCATCTAGGTAGTATAAATAAACTTCAAATAAGCTTGTTTATGTTTAGGTTCCACAGACATTTATTACCCTCAAATTTTAAAAATTTCTTCCTTATGGGTAAGGATATACATGATCACAATACTAGAACCTCGGTTTGTTATAGAGGTGATTATGCGAGAACTAGATTAAGACAGTTTTCTATTAAATGCTCAGGTCCGCGAACATGGAACTCGCTCCCAGAAAACTTAAAAATTGTTGTAACTCTAAATCAGTTCAAATCTAGATTGAAGATGTTTTTATTACTGACACAGTGAAAAGTATTTTGGCAGCTGCTGCCTCATGCTTATTGTTCTGCCTTATGTTTCTATTCCATGTGATGAGATAAACTGCTTCTGTGACTGCGTTGAGTTAACACAAAATAGACTGGTAAATGAGCCAGCCGAGTTGTTAGCGGGTCTATTGATCCTTTTCGGCTGACTCATTGTCTCGTACTGTAAGCTCAGGTTATAAATGCACTTTGCTACAAAGAGTTTGTACTATTTTGTTTAACCTAATGTGTTTGTTTATGTAATGTTTGATGAGTCAATAAACTGATTGAACTAGTTGAACTAATTTTGATGGCGACTTCGTTTGAATCGACCACCGATTAAATTTTGTAATTTATAAGGCGAGGGAGCATGACGATGACGGCCGGCGATATAGAAATCACTAGACGAGATCAATCAGTTGGGGAGCAGCGTGTATAAAGTTTGTGGGTTCTCGCCTTGTTGTTAAGTGGATTCCGTATCACGCAACGTTTGTGCGCACGTATCTCCGTCACTGAGCAGTAGAATATGGTACCTGAGTAAGCTTAAAGTAAACGACATCATATCTAGGACGTTGGGATTTGTCCCACTGCCGACTCAAGAGCCAAAGAGCAGGAAATGAGCACCTCCCAAAACTCCACTAACCTAACCTCCTGAGTAGACAGCGTTGAAGGGGCGCTATATAAATGTTCCTTAAATGTTCCTATCGACTGATGCATACGATTCTAAGACATTAGGATCATGTTGGAAAGGACAAAAAATGTCAACCTACGGTTACATTTTCTCCGTGAACATTTTCAAGGCCTTCCTTTTCCATCTCATTTAAAACGTAATCTACAACAGTTTACAGCAGAGGTTTTCAAAATGTGGTCCGCGGACCAAGTTGGGTCCGCGAAGGATATGGCAGGACCGCGCGAGCGTACTGAAAATATTCATTAGGGCCTACGTGTAGGCCTATAATGATTAACATAGCGTGGTTTCAGCATTGTAACCGAAAACTTAGATCGCCACTCAGATCAGCATTAAGTTACCGGCTACCATGCATTAACAGCCTGTGCTTTCAAATTTATACACTAGGCCTACTTAGGCCCTATACGCAAGCTAATTGTATTGTGGAAATAGTCTGCCTGTTATTGTATTTAAATTTTAATTGATACATTTTACTTTTTAATAGCATGGGTCCGCGAGCTATGCCTAGAAAAAATAAAGGTCCCTAATCCAAAAAGTTTGAAAACCTGTTTTACAGCATAACCAGACGACTAATTTTAGTCAACTAATTTTATTTATTTATTTTTAAGGACTTATTACAAGTACAAAGTCAGAAAATCTTAAACTAAGACGGGGACTGCGACTAGGTCTCAATATAGTTGAGCTGATTTTGTGTTAATGGTGTTGTATCTATAAATATACCTTTCCGACAGGGCTTATTCTAAGGAATTTTCTCAACTGCACACGAGGGACGAATTAGTGGGTCTGGGGGCTGTTCCCCCAGCGGGGTCCATTGGCAAAGCCCTTGGTCAGAGGGTTGGCCCCTGAAGCTTAAAAGATGTGGCATTTCAAACAGTGAATTCGCCTCATTTTGGCAATGTTTTAGTGCATATTAATATATCAATTTTATTGCTTCCGGGTGGACATCTTTAGCTAAGGCTGTTCAAAGACGATTCATAAAGCGGCATACAGGACAGGCTGACCTAAACCCTAAGGAATTAGAAAGGAACCTGACATACCTACTGTACAGATTTATTTTACTGAGGTTAAATTTTACATATTCGCCATTCGCGAGACCTGGAAATGAGGCGGCAGGCGCCTGCGAGTGGACTTATATCGTCTGTATAAAATTCATTCATTCATTCATAAATTTATATAGCGCCACTTCAAGGGAACTACTCAGAGGCGCTCCCGACTCTAGCACGGCGAAAAAGAGCAGTTTTCAGGCGGTCATAGAAGGTATCAGAGAAATAATATCAGAAAATAATATGACAGCCCTATCGGAGGTAGAAGCTGTGAAAATATATGACATGGGAAAAGCAATCTCAAAAGTCTTTGAGAAATGACAGCAGCCTCTTCGTGCAAATAAATATGGAGATGCAAAGAAATTAACTCTAAGTGCGCTTTCATTTCCGGCAAGAGTTGCTGTCTGCTTTCTCATGGAACAGCAGTTCAATGGTAACTGAACAAGGCTTAGACTTTAAGTATACTTAACGCCAGCTTCCTCTTTAAGTATCTGCTCTTTGGTAGGTTTCAACTTCCAATGACGCCATTCCTCTCTTCCAGGGCCGCATTAAGGCTAGTGCGGGCCCGGGTTCTGTGACTGGCAAATTTCATCACAGAAAAATTTGATGACTTTTTGGAAATTTTTTATGACCTATTTTGGGGAGTTTGTTCTTACATTAAAATTTTTATGTACTTCCGAAAATGCGGGCCTCAAAATCTGGGGCCCGGGTGCTGCAGCACCCGCAGCACCCCCCCCTTAATGCAGGCCTGCTCTCTTCGCTGTGCTCTTCTCTTCAGTCTGCTGTATCCGTCGGTCATTATCCATCCCAGCATCATCTGTCGCGGTCTTCCTCTCCTTCTCTTTCCCTCCAATCTCCCCTCTATGATTTCTCTCAAGAGGGAGTCTCCTCTTAATATGTGTCCAATCCAGTTATTTTATCTTTCTCTTAATGTCATCAGTGATTTTTTTTCTTCTACTCTTTGCAACACCTCTTCATTTGTCATTCGCTCCGTCCAGCTGACCTTTTCCATTCTTCTCCATATCCACATCTCAAAGGCCTCCAATCTCTTGATATCCTCTTTCCTAGTGGTACACGTCTCCGACCCATACAGTACCACACTCCATACCAGTGCCTTGATAAATCTCTTCTTTAGGTCTTTGCTCAGCCCTCCTCTCATCAACTCTCCTCTTTTCGTGAACGCATCTTTCAGTCAACACTGCTGAGATTTGGTTTATTGGCTCTCTTTCGATATGATAATACTCAATCACCATCTTCTGTTGACAATCGTAATCGTAATTGTAATATCGAAACACCAAAAGCAACAAAACAAAGTTGCGTTTGGGGGGATTTTTACAGTATCTGGAAGCGAACAGGCAGACGTCAACGACTCTTTTGGTCAAGATAGCGTCGCAACTGTTGCAAAAACCAAAAGCATTTTGATCTACGAAGCAAATTATGCCCGCCTAAGTGTGGAATAGATTGGGAAGTTGGGAAAGACGCTCTACGCATTTGGGAGTTTTCTTGTTTATGCCTTGCCAAGTTGCAGCCACGAAAGCAAGGAAGCATATGTGGTCCGACTTAAACGTAACTGTTTCGTTTTAAACTGCTTTTTAATGTTACAAACTGGCAATTGCAAATTTGCAATTACTGTTTGCGTTTAATCTCGTTTGACTAATCGCTAGCTATTTGGCTTATTTCGAACTCGGCGAACCAGCATGCAGCTTGGTTTAGGCTAAATATTCTATGTCTTTATCTGTATTTTGTATATACTAGGGCCTACCAGTAACAGAAACACTCAGTAGACGTTTAGAAGTTAATTCACTGCATTTAAGCGTGACTTAAAATTAATTTTTATCACTGACTTAATTATTAGCTACTTTCGTTGGTTTATACAGTTAGGTCTACAAAAAGTAACTGCACAAAATCGGAGTTTAAAACTGCACAAATTTCTTTCCCAACTACACACTTTGTGTCCAGATGCACGTTAGAATAAGCCCTGCTTTCCGACAGTGTTCCTTTTCCGAAATGCAAGACGCTATAGTACTTAAAAAGAAGAGGGAAATGTAACTTTGTTCAAATGAATAAAGCACTGAAATAGAATTTCTCCTTTGCATTTGGCGAAACTTGCAAATAACTTCTACTGACCAATGGCATCTTCGAGTCCTTGGCTTCCAGAGTTCCTATTTGGATAGTAATCGCTCAGATTAGCCAGCTTTTCGAAGGTCTTGTACTTTCGTTCGCCAGTCAAAACTATACTCTTGATCAGATCGACACCAGCTGAAACATTAATACTGAATCTACGAATTGTATCGTTAATGTAGCTACCAGGATTCGAATTAGTGCTGCCTGATTTAAAGAGAACACCACCGCTCTGCTATCTTTGTTATCTATACAGTCATGATAGTTATCTTGTGTGTTAATGTACTAATTAAACGAAACTAATCTATCTTACAGTGCGCTTAGACGAACTTAGAACAGGAAGGGGATGGGAATGGAGGGCAGACGAAGGCCGTAGATGGCTTAGAGGGAAAGGAGCAGAGATTAGGGAGAAGGGAAGGTATAAACAAATGAGGAGAGGCAAATGCAGAGTCAGAAGTAGAGAGAGAGCGAGAAAGAGAACGAGAAAGAGAACGAGAGACGCGAGAGGGAGAGAGAGAGAGAGAGAGAGAGAGAGAGAGAGAGAGAGAGAGAGAGAGAGAGAGAGAGAGAGAGAGAGAGAGAGAGAGCTATAGAACACTTCCTCACAAGGGACATTTTGCCAAACTAACGCTGATGCTCTTAGCGGGATGAGATAGTTGTGTTGGACCTTATTACTTGCCGATCCTGAGAAGCCACGTCTGCTCTTACTCATTATGACCAAGTTTAAGAATGAAGTAACTGCTTAGAGATATGCCAGCGTTCCTTCATACTAGTTTCAGATGTCAATTATCTATATAGGCCTAATAGACAAAGATCCTGAAACAACAATGCCTTTATTGTCTATTTTGATGTTTATTGTTATGATAAAAAAATTATTATTAGTAGTAGTAGCAGCAGAGGTAGCAGTATAATTGGTTGTAGTAGTAGTAGTAGTAGCAGTAGTAGTAATGGTGGTGGTGGTGATGGTGGTGGTGGTGGTGGAAGCAACAGTAGTAGCAGTATTTATGCATTTATCAAATGCCACAATCTAAAGAAAAAACATCAATGTATGGCACTAAGCAAAGGCGCGTGAAGACTTGTCCAGGATCACTAAACATGACCGTTTAGCGCTCAACCCAACTATACTTCACAGACTATGTTATAAATGCCATTATTTCTCATCTTTATCCACAAAAGGTAAAAATTAGTATAACTTGACAACTTAGCCATAGAAATTGGTGAATATCGCAGCAAGACAGACCTTTGCTGGCTGCGATCTGGTCTAAATAGTCTTGCGACAGACCACAAGAAGCAGGCGCCACAAACGCTAAAGTAACCACCAGAAAGGCGGGAAACCACCAATCTAAAGTAAAAAGCATAACAAACCTCAAGACTATAGTGAAATATATACATGTGTGTATGTAGGCCCTATGTATGTCAGTATTTACGTACGTATCTATATGTATGTATGTATGTATGTATGTATGTATGCATTCATGTATGTATGTATGTATGTATGTATGTATGTATGTATGTATGCATGCATGTATGTATGTATGTATGTATGTATGCATGTATGTATGTATGTATGTATGTATGTATGTATGTACGTATATATGTATGTATGTTACTGAGTATGTATGTATGTACGTACGTACGTACGTATGTATGTATTTATGTATGTATGTATTGTATTGTATTTCAAAACTTGTAAAGTGCCTCTACCCAATGTCCACCAAGCAGAGGCGCTCCCAATGCGAAAGTCCCTGGGAATAAAGGCGCTTTCAGGCCTCGGAAAAATGCGGCAGACCACCAGAAAGCAGGGCGGCACGAACTGAAAAGGGGAGTTGATTCCATAATGAAGAGCCATTACTCATGCATAGTAATGCATACTCAAATATGTCTGTATGTATGTTGTTACTATTTGTGTACGTATGTATGTATGCATGCATGTACAATGTATGTATGTTTGCATGCATGGTGTGTATGTGACATCACTACATCACTGGTTGCTGGACCCGATTATGATAGTTTTGGTGCGCAATCGGTTAAGTGATGACTTGTACATTTCAGGGCATGTTTTAAGAAAAATTTATCACTGCACATGGCGAGAGCCGGAGCGCATAAAAATCCAAAAAATATTATGAATTACAATTCATTTCATGAGCAAAAAGTCGCTTACGGCCTTTCATCACTGCACATTTTGTGTATCACTGCACGTTAAAACAATCCCTGGTACATTTGATATTGGCTGAAAAGAATCCATTAAAATAATGATAATTATTATCATTTCTATAAGTGTTTCCATAATGTAATTGTAATTTTTTGTAATTGTAACCGAAAACTTATATAGCGGCACTCAAATCAGCGGCGCTTTCAACCCGCATCAGGAAAGTTTTCAGGCGTCTACGGAACTGGAGAGGAGAGAGGGCAAGAAGCTCTTGGCGGAGAAACAAGGGGAGACAGTTCCAAGCAGAGGGTCCAACATAGGCGAAACTTCTGGATTGTGCTGTGGAAATCGCATGCGAGGGACAACCATAAGTCCGCGAGCCGAAGATCGCAAGGAAGCCCTCGCAGGCAAGGAAGAAACTGGGTTGCAAAAATTCATTAGGTACGACGGAGCAGAGGCAGTAAGGCAGTTGCGCATGAGAGTGAGGGTTTTAAACTGAATTCGCTGTTGAGCAGGGAGCCAGTGGAGGGAATCACGGATAAAGGCAGAAATGTGGGCAAACTTAGGAATGTCACCTATAAGCCGAGCAGCAGCATTAAGGATAGTCTGGAGTTTGTGCATATTGGAGGAGGAAAGGCCAATGTACACAGCATTGCCAAAGTCTACCCTAGTGCAGATCAGAGCATGGACCAGTGTAGTAACAGCATGAAATGAAAGAGACTTGCGGATGGATCGGAGCTGGCGTATGATAAAAGCAAGATCTGGATACAAGGTTAACTTGATCAGTAAAGGAGAGGGTAGGGTCAAGGACAATCCCCAAGTCACGAACAGAGCAGGAGAATTGAATAAGGGGAAACCTAAGATGTAGAGATTCAAAATCAATCTTGCTGAGTTGGAGGCGACCACCGAGCCAGATAAACTGAGTCTTGTCGGGGTTCAGCCGCAAGCGATTAGAGGAAAGCCAAGAATCCAGAGCAGAGGCTGCTGCTAAGATGCGTTCGACCATTTAGACAGCAGAAGAGGCTGGACCATGAATTAGAGACTGGGTGTCATCAGCATACTGATGAGACGAAACCCCATACTGTTGGAAAATCCCCCCAAGGTCCGAAGTATATAGGATGAAGAGCAGAGGAGCAAGAACAGAGCCTTGGGGGAGACCATAGGAGGTAGTGGCCCAAGGAGTACGATGTGATCCAAAGACCACAGATATGGACCTGTCAGAGAGGAAAGAGCGGGACCATAAAAGGGCACTATCAGAGATACCGAAGGATATAGATAGCCGATTTAAGAGAATAGAGTGGTCTACCGTGTCAAAGGCTGCGCTGATATCATAGAGAGCTAACAGGGTGACATGACCACGGTCAAGAGCTTGGAAGACGTCAGCTAGGAGCCGGACTAGTAGGGTTTCAGTTGAGTAGGATTTCCTAAACCCAGATTGAAATGGAGGCATGAGGGAATTAGATTCGAGGTAGTGGACCAATTGAAAAGCAACACACCGTTCCAGGAGCTTAGAAAGGAAGGAAAGGTTGGAGATGGGCCTAAAATTAGCTGGAGAATTAGGATCCAGACCTTGACGCTTAATGGAGGGAAAGACGACAGCCCGCTTGTGAGAGACAGGAACAGAACCCTGGGTCAGAGAGGAATTACAAAGTAATTGCAAAAACGGACCAAAGTCATCAATGAAATCCTTAGGTAAAATGGGAGGCAACAGGTCCAATTCACAAGACTTAGAGGGGGAGTCTAGAACTAGTTTACGGATGGTAGTTAACTATAGAGGGTCCCAGGCTGAGAGCGAAGAAGTCGTAGGTAGAAACGATGGAGGTGGAGCATTAGCTGTTGCTTGGCGTGTTGAGTCAATCTTAGTCTGAAGGAATTTCAGGAAATCGGCAGCCGTAAACGATGACTGAGTCGGAAGACGAGGAGTAGATGAACGACCAAGGACGTCAGAGAGCGCGGCCCAGAGACGGCGCGAATTCCCCTTCTCACGCTCGATCAGAGACTCCCAGTAAGCAGTCTCTCTGTCGCGAAACTCCTGCTGCATGTTCCGTAGGTGGTCAATCCAGATTAGACGGTCAGACGGATTGTGCGTGTGTCGAAATTTGCGCTCAAGACGTCTAACGTTCCGACGCAACGCGCGGCATTGGTGGTCGAGCCATGGTTGCAATGGCCTGGAGCGGACACGGTGATGACGAAGCGGCAGAAGGGAGTCAACGAGAGGGAGCAACGTGGCGTCGTAGAGAGCGAAGAGATCCTCGGTCGAGTAGTCAGATAATGACGAGAGGTCCCCGCATAGAGGACTGCTGAGGAGGCCCTGGCGGAAGGCCTGTCGATCGAGGTTCCTCCAGCCACGGGAGAGGCGCAGAGCGTAGGTAGGCGGAGAGCAGAGGAACGGCACAGTGAAGAGAAGAAGTCCATGATCGGAAATAGAGGGCGGTTCCACGCGAAGGTTAGTAATCCCACAGTCATCGCGTGTGACAACGACGTCGAGCCAGCCGCCAAGAATATGAGTCGGCTCAGCAACATGTTGCGATAAGCCGAACTGCGAGAGAATGTCTAAAAACCGAGCGGGTGCTGGTAAGGATGGAGTCTCGAGATGAATGTTCAGGTCACCTGTTATGATGAGTTGTGAGTTGAATGTAGCGAAAACTTCAAGTAGTGCAGTTAATTCTGAGAAGAACTCTGATGTCGATGATGATGATGATGATGATGATGATGACGACAACGACGACGACGACGACGACGACGACGACGATGATGATGATGATGATGATGATGATGATGATGATGATGATGATGATGATGATGATGATGATGATGATGATGATGATGATAAGAAGAAGAAAAAAAGAAGAAGAAGGTGAAGGAGGACGAGGAGGAGGAGGAGAAGAAGAAGAAGAAGAAGAAGAAGAAGAAGAAGAAGAAGAAGAAGAAGAAGAAGGAAAAGAAGAAGAAAACATAATTATATATATATATATATATTATGTACGGATGTAGGTTGGAGGAGTCAGACCGAATCCGGTAGGTCTGCGAAGCCGGGATTTTGTTAGTAAGTTGAAAAAAATTCAAGTTTACAGTCCCATAGGTCATAGAAACAGTAGACAGATTGCAGTGAAGCAGAAGCAGAAGCTAGTAGAAACAGGAGAATCAGAAGCTTGCATCCGAATGATCCGATAGATCATGAAATCTGGATATCGTAGCCTGACTTGTGACCTTGCTAAAGACTGCTGTCAGAAAGCAAGTTGAAACAAATGAGTCGTAAATCGGTCATGAAAAACAGAAGTCAGGCCACAGTGAGTGAGCTAGTTGAGAATGAAGAGTCGTAATTTTGCATCCAATAAATCATGAAAACTAGAGATCGGGTTGCGGTGGGTAAACAACTTGTCTTACCTCTGTCCATCTCGATCTTAGTTCAGGCAAACAACCTGTCTCTTGTTTCTTAAGGACACTAGATTTTTACTGCGCGTTCGTTGGTCTGGTTGGACAAAGTGTACGAATGGACAAAGGTCACCGGCCAGTTGTATAATGACCCAGATGAGCTTCGGCCAGCAATATCAGGCAAGAGCTGCATAGATTTAGTCGTGGCCTTTGCATGCAGACAACAGCTCATGAGAAAGGTAAGCTAGCAGAAAGACATCAATCAATCTGGGTCTGCCCATTGTATTCCTAAAACATATTAATTTTGTTCACTGCATTGTGTAGGCCCTATAGTGTTGTTTTCGTTAACGGTAACGAAAACGAAAACTTAAGATTTTAGTTAACTAAAACTATAACGGAAACGAAAACTTACACAAAAACGATAACGAAATAAAAACTAAAACTAGCGGAACCCGGAAAAACGATAACTAAAACTAATGATAACTAATGATAACGAAAACTTAACTGTATGCCCACCGGGATCATTGGCTTTCATGGGTCATAGAACACAACCCCACCAGTCCCCATCTGCTGAAGTAATTAGTCCGGCCACTCGGGAAACAGGCTGAGGCTGACATTCCTGACAGCTAATCAGTCCGGTGATGCCCATAAAGTTTAAGAGGTAAACAGCGGCCAGCGCGAGTTATCCCAACTCCTAAGTTCCCATTCTCAATGGCCGCAGTGTTTCTAATTGATGCTAATTGAATGCATCAGTTATCACCCTTCGTCTTCTCAAAAGGTCTCACAGGCTCACACAGTAGTCATTAAAAGGCCAAACATGTATGTAGTTATCATCATCATCAAATACAATACAATGCAGTACAATGCAGTACCTATGCAAAGATGCAAAGATGCAAAGGTTGAGGCAAAAGACTTGGACTGCTGAATCCCATTATATAGCGTGGCACCTTCTAATGAACAGGGCATCAGTCCTAAAAGTCCGGATACTGTAACCTAGATACATACCAATGAGATGCATCACTGTTGACACTTGTAAAGGTGTTAGCAGAGAAGATAAATGCACTTCTGAATGTTGTTATTATCTTGTACCTCATCATCATCATCATCAGTTCCTGAGCCAGCCATTTGGCGGCGATGGGTACGAATAAATTATTTCCATTGTCCTCGGTCATTTGTCAAGTCTAATGTCCCCCTTAATGTTAGTCCAAGTGATGTTATGTCCTCAGTTATATTATCTATCTGGACAGCGTAGTCTTGGTCTGCCTTTATGTCTTCCCCTTCGAATCTTGCATGTTGTGCACTGTGTGGGATTCGGTCAGCTGGCATTGTCTCTACATGTTCAAACCATCGGAGTCTTCGTTGAACGACTTTGTCTAGCATAGTTGTTTTGATGCCTAATGATTGTCTTATGTCATCGTTTCTTATTTTCTGCAGTCTTGAAATCTCTGCAATCTTCCTCAGCCAGCTCATTTCTGCTGTAAGAATTCTTCTTTCATCTTGTTTTCGCATTGTCCAACATTTATGTAGTTATGTACCTGGCATATTGCCATACTGTAAACCTAATGATTGCTTTTTTTGTAATAAATTGATGTACATTCACGATGGCTAAGTAATAAGTATCAGCGATCAAATAACTGAAACTAAAACTAGATCTAAAAAAAACGAAAACTGAAAGTAGAAGGTTTCAGTTTTATTAACTATAACTAAAACTAAAACTAACACTTAATGCAAAAACGAAAATTAATAATAACTAAAACACCTAGCACGTGAAACTAATAATAACTTAAACTAAATGCAAAACTAAGACATCACTAATTGTGTAATGTTGCTTTGGGGAAAATACATTATAATGATGAAATGTAATTAAATGAAATAAACTGAAGACGAGGAGGGAGAAAGAATTGAGAAGTATATATAATATACTGGAGTCTGAGGGAGGAGATTACGATGTGTCTTTGATATGGGGCACTTGGTAGCCTTACCCCAGAATGCATGGTCATAGCTCACACAGACAAATCGATTTTTCAATTTCGTATGTGTCTTTCTTTCTTCCTTTATCTTTTTTTTATCTCTTTCCTTTCTTCCATTATTTTTTCCTATTTTTCTATTGTCGTCTTTTCTATAGCTTTTCTCAGTCTAATCTATAATCAAGACTTCCTCCGTCCGTCTGCTTGTCTGTCTGCTGGCCTTGGTGTTCTTTTGTGTCTGTCTCCTTTTTTTCCTTTTGTGGCTGTTTGTCTTTCTGATCCATTGCCTAGATTACAAGTCGTGAGCAGTTCGACCTCGCATCTTGACAAATCGCATTTTATCTGTATACAGCCATTTATTGAACACAGTGAGGTCTGTAATGAAGCTGTAACAAAGGTCTGTTTTTATCAATCGTTGGATATGACGTTCGGTGACGTGAAGCACTAGCGCTTAATCGTAATCAATTTCTAAAGCGATACTTACAATCTAAGCGCAGACAACCAGCTTATTCACGAGCGCTGCGTCATGTTAGAGGGGTTGTTCAGGGATGCCGAGTGGAGACCGAAGTCCGGTTGCCAGAAGACTAGGAAGAGAAGGAGGTAGAGAAGCTGCAAGGGGGAAGGGCAACGACGTGTCCAAACTCTTAGGAGCGTCATAATTATGCTCCCCAGAGGAGCCTGAGCCACCGGAGGTTTAGGTCTTTTACAAACTTCTGTTGAAATTTTTACTCTTAGACGACAATCTTTCTCTTACTGGACTTTTAAAGTTATCGTAAATTACTGGGGATGTCATGGTCATGGATCATAACCGACACATTGCGCCTCTGAATGGTCTATGCCGCGAGATGCGCTTTATAAATGCCCATATACAATACAATACAATGCAATACATCTGACTCGAATATTTCGATCAATACTGTAAAATATCGTTTGGATAGCTGATATTTTCAAGAGTCCGGAGCCAAAGTATCATCTTTAGGTAGTGCAGTGGAGAGTCTGTTAACAGGACTGTTATCATTTTGCAGCATCTGCTGAAAGCTTACACGGAACTTTGCCACAGGAATCAAAACCGGAAAACCTCCGTAGTAGTCTTCCATGAGTACTTTGCAATCACGTCTTGTAACCATGCATTATTCATTCTAGTGTGTGGACAATGGTACAGTTTATCAGGCTTAATTTCACCGTAGGCTACAATAGGATTAATCGCTGTTTCGGCTATTAATCAACTCTCGGGTAGTTTTTTTGGCAAAGTATCACATTAATTTTGACCTATACAGTTGAACGCCCAACAAGACATGCTTACAAAAACTGGTAATAAACAAAGTATCACGAGTGGTTCTGGTGAAACAACTCATCGCCTGTCCTTTGACCCACTCTGTATCTTCAACAACTAATAATTTAAACCATTAATCTGTTCGTGGAAAGTCGAAACAGCTGAATGGTCGCTTAAACTTCAGATTTGATTGACCTGAGAAATGTGGCTGGGTGGTCATGTGCTATTCGTGTTCACCGGTGTTTTGCAAAACTAAACAATCTGCTACTGATAGACCCTCTGTATGTGGTGCAACTGTTCTTCTTGGTGGTCTGGGCTTCAATCTGTATACGAGATAACAGCTGAGAGTCTGATAAGCATTGATGGATCCGTACCAGTTATTGCTAGTTCTTATTTGCTCTTGTTGTGGTTTCCGTTTATTTCTTAAATTACTTCTGTCTATATAATAATAATAATAATAATAATAATAATAATAATAATAATAATAATAATAATAATAATAATAATAATAATAATAATAATAATAATAATAACAACAACAACAACAACAACAACAACAACAACAACAACAACAACAACAACAACAACAACAACAACAATAATAATAATAATAATAATAATAATAATAATAATAATAATAATAATAATAATAATAATAATAATAATAATAATAATAATAATAATAATAATAATAATAATAATGACCTCATCTGCAGAAGCCTCGTTCAAGCGGGCATTCCGGCAGTGAAGGAACCCCCAGGCCTCTCCAGGTCGGATGGCAAACGACCAGATGGCCTTACTCTAATACCATGGCGTTCCGGTCGCTGTTTGACCTGGGACGTCACAGTGGCTGATACTGTAGCACCTTCCTACCTGCCCACAACCGCCATACGAGCGGGGGGTACGGCGGACCTGGCTGAGTCCAGGAAAAACTTGAAATACGCTCAGTTGATGCAATCCTACCATTTTGTCCCATTGGCCTGTGAGACCCTGGGACCAGTCAACTCCAAGGAACTGGCATTTCTCACCGACCTAGGGCGTCTCCTGCACCAGACTTCGGGAGACCCAAGAGAAACCAGTTATTTGTTTCAACGTATATCCATAGCTATTCAGCGTTTCAACGCAGTTGCCTTCCACAGCACTTTCGTTGTTCCAGATCTTGACCAGGACGGCCACTCCAGAGTCAACATATTTAAGTAGTATCTGACACCTGAGGGATCCTATATACCTCGGGTAAAAAAACAAATAATAATAATAATAATAATAATTATTATTATTATTATTATTATAATTATTATTGTTATTATTATTGTTATTATTATTAATTATTATTATTATTATTTAAACAAGGTGAATATAATCCTTTAGGACCAAAAAATTACTCTAGGAGCTGTTAATGGATATAATAATAATAATAAAATATATTATTATTATTATTATAATTTATTTATTTTGCCCTGAGGTACTTCATTCCCTCAGGGACTTAGAGATTGAGTATGTTATTTTTCTCGAAGGAGAGTCAGTGGAGAAGATGCGGCTTTATTATTATTAATACTATTATTATTAGTCTACTATTATTATTCTTATTTGATTTTTAGGTTTTTATTTATTTTTATTTACATTTGTGTATATTATTATTCGCCTATTTAGTATTGCTGTTATTACTATATAGAGATTTATAAAGCACGTTAATGTAACTAAATTAAATATACCACAAATACGCTATATTGCTGCTTTTCTTAGAAAATTAGCCTTTAAAACTAACGAAAGAAAAGTTGAACTCTCGGAATGGCAATAGGCCCAAGTTTCTTACGTGAAGTACGGTGTCCAGCGAGAATTTAAACAAGGTAAAGGTCAGCATATGAAACAAAACAAGTGGTTTCTTTGATCATTGTATTGTATAACACACAGACACACCTTTAGATTTTTATATAGCCATAGTCCAATGTCTTTAGAAGTTTGAAAGACACTATTGAAATATTTTTGACATACTAATATAGTCATCTTTCAAAATGTGAAATGTTTAAAACAATTTTGCAAAACTTAAAACTGTCTTATATGAACGTGCTGGTGTCGGGAGCGCCTCTGAGTAGTTCCCTTGAAGGGGCGCTATATAAATCTTCGAATGAATGAATGAAGTTTAATTTCATAAATAATGACGGCTATGACAGCAATCGACTCTCTCTTGAACTCCCCCTCCCCTCCAGCACTACTGCTGAGAGACGGCGTATCAGTTGAACCTGAAGACGAGAAGAGAAGCAGCAGCAAAGGTAAGAAGGAGAGTCAGTGGAGAAGATGTGGCTTTGGTCGACGTGGATGTGGGTGTGGATGGATATTCGCCGGTGCGTGGAAGGATTTCGTTGAGGTTGGCAACGGAGTAGATGGTCGTCGCCCAGAGAACAGTCGCCCGATCCAAAACGTCCTTGTTCATCACCGACATAGAATCACCTGCAGATAACAAATACAAAGCAAGATGACAAGATTAGAAAAATATTTCAGATAAGTCAAGCAAGCCAAGTTAAGTATCCAAGGTAAGGTAAGGTAAGTTTCAATAAAGTAACATAAAGAAAAATAAGAAATGGTGACGAATGTTATGGTAAATTTTGGTAAAATACAACATATTTTTCAGACTTTCGTAAAATGCACGTGGCTGGAACGCTTCGCTTCTTAGTAAATACTGTACGCCAGCATAGCTAGCCTAGTCATTGTGTCTCTTGATCAAAAGCGTCGCCAACTACACCCTCAAAATTCAATCCATTATCTAGAAAGCCTGCATAACCGAAAAAAATAGGCACATCTTCAGCAATGTTTGCTCTTCCTATTCCCAGCGTACATTGCTTAACACTTTAGCGACGAGCTGCATTGGTTTCCCAGTCACTTTTAGTAGGCTACACGATCGTCGTTGAAGTGTTAAAGAACAATTAAACCGGCATGCGGTTAGGTTTTGTATACCGACTGTGCAGTGCTCGAAATGGAAAATTTTACGAAACGGAACGCTAGTCAAAGATATGGGAGCATTCACGTTAATTTCATAGTATTTTCCACAATAATTCATTTGACGAACCGGAACGGAACGCTAAATTCATTTGACGAACCGGAACGGCGTTCCGGTGCGTTCCGGTCCATTTCGAGCACTGCGACTGTGGATGTCTTACGTAGATGAAATCAGGAAAGATCCGATCAGACAATATCTCTTAAAGTAGAATAGATTGGATCAATCAGCAAAGGTATAGAAATGTCTGTGTTATCATCCACCGCAGGTGATCTCTGTCTCAGCGGACCCTATAGCGGTTTTGTTTTGATGCATTTTGCGTTATAATAATAATAATAATCCATTTGTATTCAGCGCTATAATGCCATCGCTTTTCGTGGCACGTTTAATGACTTAGCGGAGGATGAGGCCTGATTTTCCAGAAATAACAATTAATAGTCTAATATAATAATAATAGTCCCCGAGGGATCATATGTACCTTGAGGCCTGATTTTCCAGAAATAACAATTAATAGTCTAATATAATAATAATAGTCCCCGAGGGATCATATGTACCTTGGGGCCAAAAAAAAATAAATAAAAAAAAAATAATAATAATAATAATAATAATAATAATAATAATAATAATAATAATAATAATTCTCTAAGACCCTGAGGGAACGAAGTACCTCAGGGCAAAAATAATAATAATAATAATAATAATAATAATAATAATAATAATAATAATAATAATAATAATAACAATAGTAATAGTAAATTTAATAATAATAATAATAATAATAATAATAATAATAATAATAATAATAATAATAATAATAATAATAATAATAATAATAATAATAATAATAATAATAATAATAATAATAATTCTCTAAGACCCTGAGGGAACGAAGTACCTCAGGGCAAAAATAATAATAATAATAATAATAATAATAATAATAATAATAATAATAATAATAACAATAGTAATAGTAAATTTAATAATAATAATAATGATAATAATAATAATAATAATAATAATAATAATAATAATAATAATAATAATAATAATAATAATAATAATAATAATAATAATAATAATAATAATAATAGACTAGATCAAACAACGGTTTGAGTGGAAGGAATCGAAGGATCGGATCGGATCGAATGGACTAGAGTCACTAGACTGTATTTACCGCGAGAGTGATGAAAGAAGAAATAGTCTTCGTTAGCGCTGTATAGTTCGACTCCTGGAACACCCAATTGAAGCACCCATCTGTCTGTGTCCGAACTGTCTCCTCCCCCATTGAGGACCGTCGACGCATTGATGTCGTTCAACGGCTTTAGAATTTCCTCCAGTATTCCTCGCGCCAGTCCGCTTCCTGAGCAATTAATAAGTTTGTTTCGATTTTAATTGACAAATCATTATAAAAAAGTAGTCAATTTATGACAGTAGTTTCATTTGTAAGTACCTGTGAATTCTTGGAGTTGGTCTGCGCCGAAAGTGAGTTTTCTACACAAAACACAATTAGTCTGCTTGTGTCTTGTTTTTATTTGGTTGTTTTGCTTTTGTTTCTGTCCTGCTTGTTTTTATTTCTGTTATCACTTCCAAATTTATTAGGCATCGTTACCTATTGAAAAAGCATCTATCGATGGCGCTGAACAACTGTGCTAAAAGAACTGTATCAGGGTCTTTCCGCAGTGGCTATCTCATGGAGTCAGCTCACTCGGCGTTGCAGGGCAAGCGCAAAATAATTAGCTTCCGGTTCACATAACATCGTATCGCTATGGTCTGTGTTTATGTGACTGCGTTAAAACTTATCGTCCATTAGGGTTACCAAATAAGGAGCGAGAAACGACTGAGCGTGTATTAGATAGTAAGATTGTGTGTAAGAAAATTTAATGACATCAGTCTTCAAACTTTTAAGATTAGTGATCTGCAAAACTAACTAGCTTGTCTAAATAACATGGTTATTTTCCTTTAGATGAACCACAAATCTGATACGTTCAGCTTAAAAGTATCTGTGGCATAGCAAAAATGATGCTATGTAATTTAACGGAAGGAGGATGAATCCATTATGTAATATGAGGATCATGCATAGAGTTTAGACGCAGTCAGCGTCATGATTCTAAAATGGAATTTATTCGAACACTGATACACAGTTTATTAAATCACTTGATTGTTACGTTATTCCATGTCAAGTCATATCATGCTATGTTAAGCATTGTTGTCATGTTATATCACGCTATGTTAAGTACTGTTGTCATGTCACATCATTCTGTGTTCAGTATTGCTGTCATGTCATAGCATGTCTCGTAATGTTGTGTTATTCTACGCCATGTTATGTAATGTTATATCATGTTATGCTATTTTATTTTTAAAAATATATTAAATTTCTTCGCTTGAAACAGGTGATCAATCTATACAATAATTCCGTTTTAATTAATTTAATCTTCGGCTTTATATGGTTATTTCACCTGTGAAATGCAATCCTTTAGGGTTGAAAACCCCGTGATCTGACTCCATGATCAACGACACGTTGCCGGAGTCATTCTGATAACAGAAACAGTCCACGCGTTATTCAGCTTTCAAACACAAATTTCACTGAAAAGCAGCTTTAGTAGGAATTTACCAGTTGTGGTATAGGTAATAGCAGCGGTAGTATGACTCAAAAATAAGTGAAAATGTTCTGTCATATTCTCGTGTACTTAGTATACCCCAGTTTATCCATAAACCATAGGAGCAACTGGATACTTCTCCTAAGCCTTAGAAACTTAATTAAACTATGTTACCACAATCCAGCAGATACATGGCTATATTTCTTTGTAACTAAGATAACCAGGACTCGCATCAACTGGTCTGATTTTTAAACCTGCTGTCAACTCACGATGAAACATTTCCGAAACCTAGCAGCCGAAAGTTTCAATATTATGGTCTTCAGTACAATAGACATTCGTACCTTGTGTTCTGCGAAGTAGGCATCTCCTCCGTAGATACCATATTCCTGGAACATAAATTCACAGCTCATATGTTTATTTTAAAAACTACGTGCAGTGTGCCGCGAGTTATCGGACGTCCTTCTATTCATCTTCTATTCTATTCTATTTTTTGGGGTAGGCCACATAAACTCTTGACATACCTCCCACCAGATAACTGTTTTCTCTCTGGCGTTCTCGATGGCTGGTCAAAACCTCTGCAATGAATTTATTTCCCAGTTTTGACACTTTGTTGACGTCACTCAGGTGGAAACTCATGCATGTCAACTTTCATACCGTCGTAGTCTGATTTCCACTTTTTTTTAGATATATGCAATATATCTACAATTTTAAAGTTAGACATCCACGATATAATTCTCAGCAAAATGGAAATTGCTTATGACGACTAAATGATAAAGACCAATATGATGACATCATTCTAACGTGTGTCGTTACCGGTACCTCGCTAGTCCACAAAACGACTCTTATTGTTCTCTTTGGCCTCAGTTCTGCCTGCTTTATCACAGACAATGCCTATAAACAAAAAAAAACGGTAGTAGAAATGAGTGTGGACTGTTTAATACCACACCTTGTCCAGACAGCTGTTCATTAGAGTTCGATGCAAGTTTTGTAATAAATAAACTAAAAGACATTGTAGGACTCAAAAGTTTTTATTTCTTTCATACTGGCATCCGATTTTGATCAATGCGATATCCATGTCCACTATAGAGCACACAATGCTATAGGAAAATTAGACTCGTGGGAAACTAAATAACTAATGGACACAAGTGATGAAAAAAATGAAACTTCACATCACGCTATTGTAAGTATAATATTGTCAGAATGAGGCCATGTAAGCTTACTTAAAAAGTAGGCTGCAATACCTGAAGGAGGCAAGTAGGCTATCTGAAGACTGTATGGTGCCTGAAATACGGTTTCCGGAAAGGCATTTCCGTACAAATTTGTGTGGTGCCTATGTTTCACTACCCAAAGATGCAGCGAATAACATTTGAGTATCATTTACCTCCCAGGAGATCATAACTCCTCCGCCATCGTCCATTGATCCTGATGTAACGTCCCACGCATCGATATGTCCCCCGAAGATTACCACCTAAAACAACGATTCCAAACACATTTCTAGTCGATGCTGTTATAATAAATCGTCCGCAGGACTTTTGTGACCGGATTCTTAATGTAATTACCTAGAGCACAGCTACTAGTATAATGATGTAAAAGTCAAAAGAGATGCGAAATTTCAAAGAAATCTTCGATGGATGGATCAGTTGTCCATGCTATCAAACTACTCGTATGAACGTAAGAGATATCCGGAATCGGATTTGATTTCGATAATAATTGTCGTGGTGTGTTTTTAAGATTTGTCGTCTAAACCTGATCCGGATACTCTGAGCCTCTTATTTCAGCGACGACATTTCTTGAGATGGCGTCTGGGTGGTTCTCGGCCTCGGTATACATCGACAATGTGATGTTTTCCTCTGTAACGAAACACCAATCGCAAGATAAAATGCAAGTAAAGTACTCTGCAACAGTGATTGCTTTCTCGTTATTAAAACGAGCCTGTAAACCTGTTGCAATGACACAACAATACTAAACTTTGTGCGTCGTATTCGACGCGGATAAACAAGATTAAGTTTAGAAGGCTACGTTATGCCGTGTCCAGCTAGTTCTTAGCTGTATTATGCATCATCCATTAAATGCCAGTCTATCTGAGCCAACTTAGCCAACCATTCCTCCGTAATCGGTAGACATGTACCAAGGCCCACTGAAAGTTTTAAATGCATAGAACCAACGCTGATCCATCTGATCCTCTGCTGCCTTCCAAGCCTTCTCGTCCTCAACGAAACCCGCCGTAACAGCTGCTGTGTCTCTCCCTGGTCTCTCTGGCAATCGGAATCGGACCACCAATGGACATCGATCTCTGGACAACCCCCTCGGATACGTCGCAGCGCTCGTGAATAAGCTGGTGCGTTGCGCTCAACTTTACAGCACTTGGCGCTTTAGAAAATTGGAGATTACGATTACGATTACGCCAAATGAGAATTTTAAAAGGCTGAATATGGATCTTTTACAAGAAACTGTGAGTGAGACCATGTTTCTAAAGAGTTTATTCACAAGCAATTAACCTCTTGCCCTAATAATGCTTACCAGTACATTAATAATCATCGTGTAGGAAAACTGTCGTAATCAAACACGTTACTATTACCTTTTATTCATTATGATTAAAATAATTTTTGGCCTAGTTTTACGTTAGACTATTATAAATTCGAAGCTGGGTTAATTATAAAGTTACTTCGATCATAGTAGCGTTGAAGTAGTTCGGCATCTTCGACAGTGATACAGGCCACAGGAATCTTAACAGTTGCATTGTACGTCTGAAACAATTCGTTAACTGCATCAAAGTTTTCTGATTATACAAAACTGCATTAAATTTACATTAAACTATCTATATTATCAAATTTACATTAAACTCTCTATTATCCAATTTGCACTAAACTCTCTAGTATACTACTTACATTAAACTAGCTCTATTATCCTCAACTACACTATATACTCTACATAATTATTTAAGAGACCGAGAGGAACATTAGGGCAGAAATTCTTCAGTGCAAGAGTTGTGGACTTGTGGATGATTTGGATGATAGTACTGTCTAGTGGACACTGTGGCAGTTTCAAGGAGAAAGCTATTGGAGAGATAAGCAGTTAAGCATTACAGGTTAACTTGCAGTAGTTCTAACACAGACTATACCGGTACGTCTCCAGAACGACTTACAACCCTTGTTATATTATGTTATGTTATCTCATGTCGTGTTAACACTATATTACACAATAACTAATTATTTTTATGGCGTTAGCCAAATCTTATGCAGGTCTATGTAGGAATCTGGACTTCAATTGCTGCCTTTCAAGACTTCAGTTTCTTCAAATCAATAGTTAATCACTGATGAATTTACAGGAAGTTACTTACCTGGACTCCAGTGTGAGGGCTGTAAATAGAGAAATCGGTGATACTCCTGACCAAGGCTGCGATGGCTCCTCGTTTTGCGGCTTCTGTTGCGCCACGACTCCTGTACCGAACTGTCGCACCGTAACCCTTCCATGGCTGATTGTAGACGACAATCTTACCAGGAACCTAGTGAATTTGTAAACGGTGGTACAACGAAGCAATATGCCTACCATATCGTATCGTGATAACCTTGGGCATCGTCATCTCCGTCACCATTATTATAGTCAACAGGCTTCTTCATCGCAATGGTTTTCATAGTCACCGCCATTAGGGTGCATCACAAATGCATTGCAAAAATTTGAAGTGCATATATAGAGCTGTCTGTATTTGCATTGTGTTCCACTATGACCACCATTAAATTAGGCAAAAGATTTTTAAAATCTATGTTCATTTAGAGGTCCCTCCAGGAGCAAACATATATCCGAGTAACCCGAAAAAGCAACTCTAGTAAACCATATAATCATACGTATGAAATCACATGTAATCACTTAATTTTAGAGATACTATGACTAAAACAATGTTAAATATCAAATTCCATGTTGTTCTGGTGTTTCTTATTAATTGTTTAAGACAATAAAATTGCAAAACACTGAATTTTTCATGCAACATGCAATGTCGAATTGCAAACTTGTTAATTTTTATGTGAAATGTACCAAAAACAGAATTGCTGATTGGGAAATAACTTTGTCAACAGCTGATACTCCAGTAACCGCTTGTACAGCTGTAGATCATTCCAGGGTGCGTCAACGGTTTTCTTACATGTGAGCCACCATGCAGCATACACATGAGTAACAAAAGTTGTAAATTCATGTATTTCGGGCCTTTGATAACTTTTCCTCTAGTGCCTGGCAGCAGCTCTGCGATTTGTGACCCAGGAAGAGCAATTTTAAGGCTATAGATCAACTTAGCCATCCACCTTGCCTTGTGTAGAGTACCAGGTCTTCTAAAGGTCACTTCAGCTTTAGAAGCAGGTAAGTAAAGAGGTGATAGCTCAGTAAACTCGCAATAATCGTCAAGTAGAAATTCAACCTGTTCATTGGCTTAGGCGATCACGCATCGCCAGGAGCTCTTGGGCCTGCATGTCATGATCAGCTGGACAAAATGGAAGAACCTGACAGAAATTGTCTGGCATCAAATCTCAATTTCTTTGAAGCCTTGTGAACAATGTGACATCTGATGACTTTGATGCTTCGATCTACAGATCTGTGAACACATGAGATGGAAGAACTTCACCAATATGATGACGGCAGCCTGACCATTTTGTAATGAGCTTCATTGTCAGTTCTGCAATGATTTCTCCGCATGAGTGGTTCGTAGCCTTGAAGTAACTTGCACTCCCAGCAACTGTAACTGTATTGCATCACCCACAATTACAGTCAAACGTTCTTCAGTAACATGGTGATTTGTAAGAGTGAATGTTATCTTCCCATCCCAATGCAGTGTACATAGTCTTGAAAATTTGATGCTATTTCACCTACTACCTGCGTCGAGCGCGATCTGCAGTCACATATGAAGTAGCAACCAAAGATACATCACCTCCAGACTCGGTTATCAATCCTTGCGTGAACGCCGCTTACTGTGTTGGCATCATCTTCAGTCGAGTTGCAAGTGACACGAGGTTTGGTTGGCTTAACACATTTGGTTGTATGAATGCCATTGTTCCTGTTTCCTGTTTTAGCTGTGTTGGAATCTTTTTTTTATTCAGCTTCAAATTTCATATCATCTTCCGAAGCAGATTGCTCTGGTTTGTCTGTGTCACTGTCATCAGTTAAAACTTCAGACGACACCGTTGCAGTTGGTGCTTCGATCATGTGACGTGCCCGCTTAACACGCTGTAATATCGAGGAATCTCGACAATTACGTCTAGAAATTCTCTTGGCTAGTGTCTTGTAAAATGCACCAAAGCTGGCAGCTCTGTCACCTTTCATCGACTCGAGGAATGCCAGATCCTCTACATTCTTAACCATACTCTCGACGTTTGGTGGCCAGAGCTGAAAAACTTATGCTAACTTAGACTGCATTTCTTCTAGTTTGCGTTTCGTGGCTGGCACTTCACAACGACTTTTATTAATTGAACGATGTCTGTTGTTATCTTCGATGAGTTTCACAATCTTTTTGCATGCTCTACGATCTGTTATAATAGGTATGATGGCTTTTTCGTACAGTTTTAACTTGTTTCAGTACTTCCTTGGCTGTTGTGAATCTTGACGTCGCCCCAAGAGAACCTGGTCTCTCAGTTTGTGCTGCTAGATTGCATTGGTACATTATGCATATCAAAATCTTCTTGCAGGTGGGCAACTGAATACCACTGATTGTTGCATCATGGACACAGTTTGCTGAACCCAATCCAAATAGCTTGGTACTAAGACGAGTCTGTGGTTTCTTTTTTGACCCGGACCGATACTGAATCAGAGGTTTTTTGAAGACGAGGCGGCGAGACTGGTGACAACAGCGTTGAACCATGTTTCTTGTTATGATTGTCGTCTAATTTATCAATTTTATGCTCTGGAAATTGGGAAAAAAGTTAAAAAACGCTTTTCTAATGATTTGTAATCTTGTTAAATGTTCCAAAATATCAGAATATAACATTGCTAAGCATGTCTGCCTAAATATAGACAATAGAAACCAAACACTACAAATGATTAACATTTTAAAGCCGAAATTGTTAACTAAGATTCAGTCAAACTTCTTAGGGCCGGAGGGACCTCTAAATATTTTTTAATATAATTTTCTTTCTTATCACAATGCTTCCCTATACTAATGTAACACAATTAAATAACAGACAACTTAAATTTTTTTAAAAAATTTTCTTGATGCACCCTAACCGCCATCATAATCAGTGGAATAGTAGCTTCCTTATTTAGCAAAAATATTCATTTTCAGGCGAGGGAATATCCAGGTAGCCATGTTCATCTGTGCATGTAGTTTTTCATCAGTGCATCCATTCAAGCATCCACCCATTCATCCAGCCGCTTGCAAACCAATGTTGCAACCCACTCAACCACCCACCAACCATTCATTTGTCTATCCATTCATCTGTCAATCAATGAATATTCCCTTTATCCTCCATCTTTTTTCTTTCCATCCATCTATTTATCCAACCATCAACCAATCCATCTATGTATCCAACCAACCACTTATCCTTACCATTGGTGCGTAGAAATTATATGAAAGCTTTGCAAAAAAGTCACGAATCCAATCATCCATCCATCTATTCATCTATTCATCCATCCATCCATTCATTTATTCATTCATCAATTCATGTATCCACCAATCCAAGCATAATCAACCATCCATTTACCTCGGCCTTCTTTTCTTCCAGTTCTTCAAATGACTTGACCACGATGACCTCTCCAGTTAAAGTTCCATTCGTACCGATCGAAGTACCGAGTGCCATGATAGACATCAGACGTCGCACTGGAGTCAGAATCTCAGCGTACTCTTTTCCGCGAGTCCACTTCGGAACCTGCAACGATATCTAAATTTCACACGACGCACATAAATTCTAGCACTTTTCGGAATATCGCAGTTCTCGGGTTCCGCAATATCAACAACTGATATCAACCAGATTGAATCTGATACCAAGCTTCAAGACCTAAGATCGATCGTCATAATCTAAATGTTGGAATTAATTCGTTCAAGCCTGTGATTACATAGTAATCCCTACACCTCAGTTTTGGGGTACGCCTCTTTAATTCTGACCAGTCTCTCCATTGAATGCCATAGCTAATGTGTGGTAGATGCACATCAGAAATTAACAATGAGAACCTTGCGGCCTCATCTTATAAATAACCACCTGTTGCTGCGTGGAATATTATAAGGGCATTAGTTGTCTTAGCTAGGGATTCTGCATGTGCACTTTCTATTAACACTTGAAAACTTGTATTTTCCCTCTGCATGGCTTTGGGTTGGGAGCGCCACTGAGTAGCTATCTGGAAAGGCGCTGTATAAATGCTCTGAATGAACGAACGAATGAATGAATGAATAATGAATGAATGAACTAATCAGTCAATATTTGGTATTCGTGTATATTAGTATTATAATTATTTTTTGCGTCAGCATTTTAAACTCATTGAGGAGCCGAATCTTGCAGATCTACGTAGGAAAGCTGGCTAACTATGTAATCTGTTATGAATACCACCTGTAAATATATCTGTTCATAATATAAAGACGTGTAATTTGGGAAAAAATTGAATTGAACTGAAGAAAGAAAAGGATACAAATTTCAACTTACAGTTACATTTTCTCCGTGAACATTTTCAAAGCCTTCCGTCTTCATCTCAGCCAGAATGTAATCTGTAATATATTTCAACGTACTTTGAGTCAAGTGATTCAAAGCATTCTTGCACCGAGTTCGTGTTGAGGTTGACTTCTACGCAGATACATGTACGTCTCTACTGAGACGGCAAATACAAAACACTTGTACTTCAATGCAGCAGAGGAAAATATAACTGGGTTCAAGTGAATTAATTAACGCATTTGAGTGTTAAACATTTTCGCGAAGCTTGCATTCAATTTCTACTAACCAATGGCATCTTCGAGTCCTTTGCTTCCAGAGTTTCTATCTGGGAATCTACCGCTCAGTTCAGCCAGTTTGTCGTAGGTCTTGGATTTCCGGGCGCCATTCAGAACGAGGTTCTTGATCTTATCGACACCAGCTACAGCAACAACAACGAACCAAAGAGCTATACATTCTTAATGTCGTTAACATAGTAACCGGGGTTCGAATCGTGGTGCTCGACTTGAGCGTTAAGATCTCACCACGGTGTTGCTTCTATCTTCACTATTTCGGTTTATTTTCTAAAATTTGTATCGAAGACCTATGCAGCAGTTTTGGGAAGAGCACGACGAGCGCTATATAAAAACTTAGGAAAGGAAGTATATTTTTAACAGTTTAATAGCCAACTATTAAAAGACGCCTCTCTTAGAAATTGACGAATATTCCATAAAACATACCTTCGCTGGCTGCAATCTGGTCCAACCAATCTTTCGACAGACTACACAAAACAGGTGCAGCCAACGCTAACATAACAACCAGAAAGACGGTCAAACGGCCATCTAAAATAAATAAAGCATATAGCTAAACTTCAAGGCTAATATATGTTGAGATTCGTGTATAAGTCAAGGCAGGGTTTCAATAACTTTAATATGTTACCGGTTAGCTACTCAGTTGGAGAGGGTTTGCCCTTTTGCCCTCTCCTTATCAGAGTGTTGGATTCAATATTTACAACGTTTAGAGTTTAAATAGCCTCAGATTGTGAATACGCAAGAAAACAGTTCAACAGCATGAGGAATTCACTGTTAGAAGACTTAGTGGCGGTTCAAAGTTCACGAGCGAGATTTCTAAGTCTCGAACTGCTGTCGTTCGATGAATCACACATTTAGATTGTACATTGGATAACATTCGCGAGAGACAACATTTAAAAGGGAAAAAAATTTGCAGAAACATTAATTCCAGTCTACAACACAAAGACGTTCTTCTCGAATACAGAGTGTTTCAGGTCTCTCAAGTCGCTGGTCTCTCTGGCAACTGGATTCAGACCTACACTGGACACCGATCGCTGGACAACCCCTCTGATACGACGCAGCGCGCGTGAATGAGATGGCGCCTTGCGTTTAGCTTTACAGTAGGGCTTTATATGGCTTTAGACATTTGGAGTTCACGATTACGATTACGATTCAGAAAACAATAAAAAAAACCGTCTTACTATTTAACTCTCCTAGTTCACGAATACCGCTATAAAGCACCACAGAAGTTGGTACTCGCTTACGATGCTATAAATTATATGTATTTATATTGTCCATGCAGTTACAACTTATAACTTCTCATCCTGAGCCGCCACTATCATATAATGGCACAATGTGCAGCACAAACAATTAATCGATGCATTCTGCTCTATCCACTACGATACTATCCTATTCTATACATCCTGCCCTATTCTATACTATGCTATCCTATCCTATTCTATACTATCGTATCCTATTCTATACTATATTATCCTATTCTATATATCCTATACTATTCCTATTCTATACTATTCTTTCCTATCCTATCCTATTCTATACTATCCTATCCTATTCTATGCTATCATTTCCTATCCTATACTATCCTATCCTATTCCATGTTATCATATCCTATCCTATCCTATCCTATCCTATCCTATCATATACTAGTTTATTCCATGTTATTCTTTACAGCCCAATGGCCATTAAACTACATGCCTGAATGTATTTTCTATTCTGACTACAAATTTTCTTAACGCCTGAAAGTTTAAAACGTCAATCGTTGCTCACTCCAAGTGAAACTGGCGTTAGACATTGTGATCCGCTCGAGAAGTCCTGTCGAAATTTAATAAGTCAGGGAAATGAGACGTCTCGCTACAGCTGACAAGCAAAGTTGACAAGAAGAGTTTAAGTTCAAAACCATTAGCCAAAACCATTAGCTCATGGAAAACTACAGTCCGACTGTGGCGGATAAGCAAAGTTGAAACAAACGAGCCCAACATCTTATGCAAAGCAAAAAAATAATTAGGCTACGTAGAATGGGTCTAAACAATTTATTCAGAGAAGTAGGCCTATTTAGTTTAAATCCGATCGTTCAGTGAAACTAGACGCCAGACCCCGTTGGGCCACAGCTTGTCTTACCTCTGTCCATCTCGCTCTCGGTTCAGCCAAGTGTTCAGTCAGTTGTCGTCTGTGTTACGAACGGAAAATTTCACTACGTGTTCGCGGGTTTGGTTGGGGGAAGTGCATGAGGAGGCAAGGTTCACAGGCCAGTGACGTAATGACCCAGGTGAGCCAGGGCGGCGATGTCAGCGGCGAGATCTTTATGGACTTCGTCGTAGCCTTTGAAGGCAAACAACGCCGCCGAAGATTTATAGCTTCGCAGAAGTCAACAGCTAGAGAGCAGACGGATATCAAGAGGATTAAAAATAGAGAAAATGCAGTTGAAATTGAAGTCATAATGAGACGATGAAACAGATGCGTTGCGATTGGATGACGCACTTGAAGTCTGTTCCCCAGTAACACACACTTCGGTCAAGAACACGTGGATATTACCCAAAGCTGATAGCTTAATAATAATAATAATAATAATAATAATAATAATAATAATAATAATAATAATAATAATAATAATAATAATAATAATAATAATAATAATAATATAATAATAATAATGAGACGATGAAACAGATGCGTTGCGATTGGATGACGCACTTGAAGTCTGTTCCCCAGTAGCCTAACACACACTTCGGTCAAGAACACGTGGATATTAGCCTACCCAAAGCTGATAGCTTAATAATAATAATAATAATAATAATAATAATAATAATAATAATAATAATAATAATAATAATAATAATAATAATAATAATAATAATAATAATAATAATAATAGTAATAATAATAATAATAATAATAATAATAATAATAGTAATAATAGTAATAATAATAATAATATTCGTTTATTGAATTCAAACTGACAAATACGCAGCAAGATTACATGGTATTGTATTAACAGATGATAACAGGTTTGACAGAAGTCGAATTTAACTGTATGGCAGGTATTGGCAGCCTGAAAGGCGCCCATCTGTTCTACTGCACTCGTTTTAAAGTCGTCCCCTATGGAGTGTAGAGAGTAAAAAGGCTGAGTCAACCTTTAGGGGCTAGCGGGTATCGAACCCGCGTCCTTCTGATCTTCGTGCCAGCGTGTTACCATTCAACCATCTCTCTCTCTCTCTCTCTCTCTCTCTCTCTCTCTCTCTCTCTCTCTCTCTCTCTCTCTCTCTCTCTCTCTCTCTCTCTCTCTCTCTCTCTCTCTCTATATATATATATATATATATATATATATATATATATATATATATATATATATATATATATATATATATATATATATATATATATATATATATATATATATATATATATATATATATACATATGGGTGTGTACGCGCGCGCATATATGAATGTAAGTATGCATGTATGTTTTACAGTTATGCATGTATAGGTATTTATTTCCTCGCTCGATTTGGAACTATAACCGTGACCTGAGTCGCCTCGAGTAAGTAACAAAATACTACTGGCCACCTGAATCACGCTGGAACACATTGAATATTAAATTCTTTTTTCTTTCTTGATCTGTTTCAGGGCATAGGTCAATCTACTGCCTACTGTTAAAAAGGGAAGAAAAAAAGCTATGCTCGTTACCTGGGCCCATAATCATGTAAAGGGACCGTATATTGCTTTTAGCTATGGACCCTAGACCCATAGAGGCTATCTTTTAACTAACCAAAGCCTCAATTATGTATGCTTTGGAACCTGATACCTGTAGAGCAAGTAACCTGCCGTATATAAAAAATGGTCACTACTTCTGCATAAACAGTTGTCAGTTACTGTACATGGAATCTGTTTTGACAGTACGACTTATATTTGATCGTTCTATTGCAGGAGGGTAGTGATGCAGTGAATTGCATGACCTTACCTTTTGCTTGAATGGTCTTAGACCTCGGGTAAGAACAATCATGAAGTGATACAAAACCAGAGGATACATCTGGAACCTATGACGTGTACCACTAACAGCAGTACTACGAAGGATGGAAATAGTGACTATTCAATCCTATATAAAGGAATAATTACATTGAACATGAGTGTACAGGTTTATTGCATGCACACAATGAAAATCTGTTTACATAATTTGTGCACAGCCATAACGGCTATTCCTGCCCTGATCCTCACTTATGTTAACTTAAACCTTCAAAGTGTGCTAAGTCAATGTTCTGTTTATTCTGGTTACTTTGTTTATTTACTGTTTATTTGCTGTTTATTCTGGACCAAGACGTGTTATACTAACTGCTGTGAGGATACGAGAGCAATTAGGCGATTTGTGGCATGGGTGATGGTACTAGACGGTTGCCCTGAGTTAGTTACTTTAGCAAGTTAAACAGGTGCAGCCGCGGCATATGCAACTATCTTGTCTGGTGTGCCACCCCTTCTGGGCGCTGGGGGCGACGGCTCCATCCAACTAACGGGACCTACCAGTAACTTACCCCAAGGTCTGGGATCGGGTTCAGCAGGCATTAATATTAATAGAACATATGCAAGAGAAATGTTAGAGATAGAATTAGGGTCTGGTTCCTCCAATTCCTCAGATGATATGTCTAAAACAAATGAACTGGTGAGCATGGAACTTGAGTTGAACTTTCCATATGAACTTGAGTTAGAAGTCTTCTCCCCACCTCCTGAAAATATAAAAGTAATTAATAATGATAACATCGATCTTGATCAAAATGTTTACAGAACTAAACCATGGTCGAGTAGCTATATTTCCTTATAAAGTTTTCAAAGAACCTTACAGATTGGACTAAATAAAGACAAGACACTAACAGTACTCCACATAAACTGCAGAAGCATAATGTACAAAATAGCAGAGATACAAGATATAATAGATAAAACCCGCCCAGCAATTGTGGCACTAACTGAAACTTGGTTAGACGATATTTTATCGGATTGTATCCAATTCACGGGGTATAAATTCATTGGCAAGGCGAGAAGGGTAGGAGGAGGTGGAGGAGTTGCATTCTTAATAGAGAGCAACCTCAACTACTCAATTATTAACGTAGATGATGCGGTAGTGGACTGGGATTCATTTGAAGGCTTGTTTGTTAAAATTAACCTTAAAACCTGCTCCCCTTTAATTGGTGTTATTTACAGACCGCCCGCGCAGAGTATGGCAGTATTCCAGCGTGACTTTGATCAGCTGATTTCAAAAATTGAAAAGAAAACGAAAAAAATTATTCTCCTTGGAGATTTTAATATAGACCTATTGAGGGTCAATGACCATACAGACACCAACTCCTTTTACAATGCTAACCATTACCTCCCTGCTATCACAATACCTACTAGGATTACGCAAACAACGAAAACCTTAATAGATAACATTTTTTGCACGAACTGGTCAAAATTAAAATCTGCTTCCATTATAATTTCGGACTTATCTGACCATCTTCCTATTGTAGCACAATTTTCTCTCGAAAAATATTACATAAAAGAGCTTGACTATGAAGATCGAAGATCCATTACATCTAACGGACTAGAAAAATTCTCAAATACCCTTGAAGGAACTAGATGGGACCAAGTTAACAAATATTCACGGCTATGGATGGTTAACGAGGCCTATGAATCTTTTATTTCTGTGTACAAAGAAGCATACACTAATGCCTTCCCCCTAAAATGTTCGACAAGTCCAAAAAAGCACAAATATACAAAGGCGTGGATTTACTGAAATCATGTACCAAAAAAATCTCCTCTATGCCAAATACCTGAAGAATCCAAATACTGATAATAAAAAGAAATTTACGATGTATAGAAACAAGTTCAAAGCAATCAGGATCCATGCAGAAAAGAGTTATTATGCAACCGAATTTCTTAATTGTCATAATGGTCTTAGATCTACTTGGAAACTAATTCGAATTGCCTTGCAACTCGAACCTACTAAAGAGAAGATAAATGCAATAATGATTGATGGAATAAGGATAGAAGACCCGAGTACATTAGCCAATAAATTCAACGACTACTTTATAAACCTACCCAAGGACTTGGCCAAAACTGTACCTCCCGCCCCCACCTCTTACCGTGAATATTTACCGCCTCCCAATTTAAAGTCCATGGGAATCATCGCAACATCACCAGATGAGCTATTAAGAATAGGTCTTAATTTAAAACAGACGCATGCAAGAGGAATGGATGACATAGACCCGTATGTAGGCCGACGATTCTTGCATTTAATTATCACCCACTTACTGAACTTATAAATAGCTCACTGGCCAATGGGATTGTCCCGGATGCACTTAAGACCGCTAAAGTCGTGCCTATCTTTAAAAAGGGGAATAAAGAGAATATATCAAATTATAGGCCTATATCGATTTTACCCTTTTTCGCAAAATTTATAGAAAAGATTATGCACGACAGATTAAGTTCCTTCATCCTCAAATCTAGAATTATACATGCATCCCAACACGGGTTTCAGGCGGGACACTCGACCTTTATGGCCCTCCTTGATATGGAAGAACTAGTCTCAAAAGCCATTGATAACAACGAATACTCTGTTGGGGTGTTCTTAGAACTCGCAAAGGCATTTGATACTGTAAATCATGATGTCTTATTAAATAAATTGAACCATTATGGGGTCAGGGGCACTCAACTAAACTGGTTTAAAAGTTACCTAGAATCTCGTACACAATGCGTTGTATGCAATGGAGTTATTTCTGAATAGGGAACTGTTACCTTTGGAGTGCCGCAAGGCTCAAATTTAGGGCCGCTCCTCTTCTTAATATATATAAACGACTTGGCTTCATTGTCATTGACCCTATATTTTATTCTGTTCGCGGATGACACTAACCTTGTCTACTCTAACTCCCCCCATGAAGCACTTATGGAAACTGTCAACCAAGAACTAACGAAAGTTAACAACTGGTTCACAGCTAATAAACTTACCGTAAACACAGATAAATCTAATTTTATTATCTTTAAATCGCACAGAAAAATCAAACCTGTAAATTGGTCATTGACTCTCAACGATCTTCCAATTGTACAAGTGGAATCCACAAAGTTCCTCGGAGTATTAATAGATCAACACCTCACCTGGAAAACGCATATCAATTATATAACATCAAAAATAGCGAAAAATATTGGCATACTATCTAGAATTGCGTACTTACTTCCGAGAGATATAAAGAAAAGTCTCTATCATACCTTAATATACCCATACCTGACTTACTGCAACTTCATATGGGCCTCAAATTATCCGTCTCGTCTACAAAAATTGGTGACCTTACTGCAACTTCATATGGGCCTCAAATTATTCGTCTCGTCTACAAAAATTTGGTGACCTCACAAAAAAGCCATTAGATTAATTGAGGGAGTAGCAAACAGTACCAGTACACGACCTATATTTACTAGCCTGAAACTGTTAAATATTACTCAAATTAGAAATTACCAAATAGCAGACATATTCTACTGGTTTGAACACAACCTTTTACCTGACTCCTATGTAAATTATTTCTCGAAGGCATCAGTCTGGCACAGCCACAACACTGGAGGAGCACCATTATACAAGCCAATTAAAGCCCGCACTAATCTTAGAACCTTCAACGTTAAATCTATGGGACCGCAGATATGGAACACTATACCGCCCCATATCCAATCCGCACAGACCAGACATCGGTTTAAAAGGCTAATGAAGGATTTCATCCTGACTACAAGTAATGATGGTATCTGCTGGACCTGACCCCCGCCAGGGATTTACTCAGAGGATGGAGCTGGGGCCCAGCGCCTGTGAAGTTCACCTTACTTTTAGTAATTAAGATTAGTTAAGGATAATTAAGGAGCAAAACCTTACGAGCCCCTCTCAAATCAAATATCAACTTACATAATAACCGTTGTACGTCTGTCTGTCCCGTAAACAAACACTATTGTGACGTCACTATACTGCCGCCCTGGCGACGGTTGTCTTGACGGTTGTCTTGACGACGGCTATAGGCCTATAATATGACGTTATTGTTATCACTGCAATAATAATTGTTTTTTTTATATATACCGTGATTTTTCACGGGTTTACAGCTAGTTGCATAGTAAAAATCGTTTACGAGACCCAAACATGAGTGGGCTATAATTTAGACGAACCACTAGTAACCTATCGCCTGAACCAGCTGGGTATCCCCGCTTAGCGGGACTCTGGTCCCTTTTGGGGCACCCTTTGCCTCTCCTGACAACGTAGTTGAACGTACTAAGGTATAGGCAATAATTTTTTTCTCTTTTCTTTCTCTCTTTTTATGTTACAGGATATTAAATTATAGCCATTACCTGTCTGTTAAGATTCAAACGGTCATTGTACATGTATAAGGAACTACACAAATATGTGATATGATTACTTGTCAGCTGATGCAATAAAGCTGTTGTCATTGTCATTATGTACAGATATGTATGCTACAGCATGTATGTATGCATGTATGTATAATTTTTTTTTATATTGTAACAAGTCGGCTCTTATCACACCTTTTAGCTTCTTCGAACCCGTTTGAAACCGACTTGACTCATGCATTGATGTTAACAGTTTTTTCTTCTTCTAAAAATTGGTTTATTCTTAGTTCAACATTTCAACCTGAACCGTCCAGCACTCACTCCTGTTCTCTCTTTTATATCTACCCCATGCCTCTCACAAGAAGGCATTTCCCGACAAGAAAATAGGAATATCCAGACACGAGGCGCTATAGGAGTGTTCAGACACGAAGGTAGAAGTGTGGTTTGACCTTGACAACTTGCATTTATTTGCATGCAACTATTTATTACACACACTAAAACGGTCTACAGTTAAGCTGTAATAACCAAGGTTGCAGTTGTAAAACTTCGAGTATGAGCTTCACTGATGCGAAGGACTCTTGGGTGAGGAACGTCGTAGGCCTATAGGTCCATGCTCCATTAACAGAGTTTTGATCAACAACACTGTTTATAGCGTATCTTTAAAAAAATTTCAATTGAAATTATGGCTCTTAAAATAATGGCAATCGTGGTGTAATTTGATTTTAAAGCGTAAATTAATCGTATGTGATTAGGAAGCCCGTGCCATATGGTTAATAACAATATGTCCGACTTGAATATCTATCCTGCGAAATTACCTTATCTACACCGGTAGTCAATCATTATCGTAACCTTTGGACCCTATGCTTCGCAGCTATCCTGAACGCAAATACCGCTCCTGGGCAGTTTTTGGCTTCCCAAGATTTTTTTACTTTGAGGTTATAAAATATTATAATATGACCCCAAAACATTTTTAAATTATTAAAATACACACTTTTTATCTTCAGTGTAATGAATTCACTGTGTCACCCCGCATACCTCCTTTGTGTTACAGTATAGTTCAGTGAATTATTGCCAAAATTCAACTGTTCAATGAAACCTAGAAGCGCCGATCTTGTTCGACAGGTGGGGGAACACGGTATAGGTGTGTACTGTGTGAACGCTAACTAATCAATGGCTGCTTTACACGGCCTTTATCTGAAAATTTGACGGGAAAATGTGACGTTACCTCTTATAATGTTGATATACAGTTCGGCCATCTAGTATGCATTCGGAACTACCACCAAGGTTCAAAAACGGCAAAATTTGCATACTGACTGTATAACCCTACAGGCTACAGCCATCATAGTTCTTCTTCACTGCATCACTACCCTCCTGCATGATAATGAAGTTGTAATTGAGGTTTCAATGGATTTCTCAAAAGTCTTTGACACTATTCGTTATCACAACCTATTTCAAAAGCTAGAATCCCTATTCAGGCCCGTAACCATATAACCAGATTCCAAGATGCTATATGCCAGGCAATTAATGCTAGTGTTGTTGTCCAAGGTTCAATGGTTGCTCCTGAATCTATGATTGATTGATGATCTGGAAATATTGGTAGATGCCGGTTTTAGGCCTTTCGGGTTCAAAGGGTTAACGGCTGTGCAAAGAAGCGTTGTAAACAGGATTGTGCATTAATTTCAACATCTGCTGAAAGATTACACAGAACTCAGCCAAAGAAAAACTCTGTAAGAGGCCTCAATAATAGTCTCAAAGCAGCCTCTATAACTTGGCCTAAAAATTAGCCTATGCATCATTGACTCTAGCTCGAGGACAAGTAATGTGGCTAAACTTCGCCGTAGGATTGCTACAGGTTTAACCAACCTCTGGGGCAAATTGTTTAACCAAGGTTGGGATTGAGTTTTGGCGACATGGGATCAAACCCCAACCTATCTTCTTTAAGTTCTCTGCCCTTCGGCAGGTTTCCACTTCCAATGACGCCATTCTTCTCTTCGCTGTGCTTTTCTCTTCAGTCCGCTGTATCCTTCGGTCATCATCCATCCCAGCATCATCTGTCGCGGTCTTCCTCTCCTTCCCCTTCCCGCCAATCTCCCCTCTACGATTTCTCTCAAGAGGGAGTCTCCTCTTAATATGTGTCCGATCCAGTTCTTTTGTCTTTCTCTCAACGTTGCCATCAGTGATCTTTTTTCTTCCAACCTATACTTCTCGATAAATCCAAATACACACTAATAAACAACCATGGAATAGTCGTCGTAAGATTCTTTGCCAAACATACCGCTTGTCCTTTGACCTACTTTTTACCTACTGCGATTTATTTTAAAATTTCAGTTGCAAGTGGTTGATCTTAACAGACGAGAAGCCGCGCAATAAATGTTGACATGATTATTGACATAAGGAACATTGCTCGCTGCAGGTTAATTGCGCGGGTCTGCATATAGTCGGTGGTTGTTAAATAATAACAATAAAAAATACCAATAAGACAGTAACTAACTTTAGATAAGTTGCTGATTATAAAAGAATCATTTGTTCTGTGGCGCAACTTTGGAATCGTGATTGTGAGGAGTCGCTTAATAATGTTGAATAAATAAGCTTAGTTGAAGGGCTTAAGTTGTAGGTCAGAGATAGTTTGTAGTGGTTGCTCTGATGGGTCATTAGCCGGTAAAGAGATTGAGAACTGGGGTTATGTGCTGATGCTTGGGGTTTTGTGACTGAACGGGCAAGAGAGTTCTAAATTGTTTCACTCTGGTGTCGAACTCCGCTGAGCGTGACGTGTCCACAATGTGACGCCATACTGTTCTGTCCTGGGCCTTCCTCCATGTAGTATATTAAAGGCCGTAATCGTAATCTCCAATTTTCTAAAGCGCCACTGTAAAACTAAGCGCAGAGCACCAGCTTATTCACGAGCGCTGCGTCGTATCCGAGGGGTTGTCCAGAGATCGATGTCCGTTGGTGGTCTGAGTCCGATTGCCAGAGAGACCATGGAGAGGCAGAGCAGCTGTTACGGGGGGTTTCGTTGAGGACGAGAAAGGCCGAAGTTTAGCTCTGCGTGCCAAGTAGTCTTAGATCGACCACGTGGGTGGTCTTCTCCAATCCCTCAAAGGCTTGTTCGTGGTGGCCCTTATGGTTCTCAGGTGGTCCTCGTCTGTTGGAGAGCAGACAACATGTCCGAAGAAACACAGTCTGCACCTTCAAACAGTAGCAGAGACAGATGCTATCGTTCTCTCTTGCTGATGCTCACACGGTCCGAGTAGGAAATCCCGAGGATTATCCTGCAGCATTCATTTCGAATTGTTTAAAACGTTTAATTTGAGATGAGTCAATCTTATAGACCACGTAACTGCAGTAGGCCTACTAGAGTTCATAGTGACCAATTGAAAACACCATTGCACAATTTTTATAATCAAGTACGGGACTTAAGTTTATCGATTTTTATTATCATACACAACTGCAGTGCATCTAACAAGGGCCAATCGAAGAAAGACAGAGAGCTTTCAAGGTAAACGATTCTATACAATACTTTTGTTGATGATTTACAAAGAATGTCAGGTCGTAATTTAATAAATCTCTGCACCAAAGAGTCCGTCTGATCTTCGCCAACAGATACGGTAGAATGGAGGGGAGAACGGGCCAGAGCTCTTGACATGCTGACAATATTGAAAGCTACGAGCTCTTCGAATTAATTATTTTATTGACATACACTTGGTCTGGAATCCAGACACGCTTGTTTGAGTCTCCTGTTGGTCGAGTGCCGTGCAATGGCCTCTGACAATTTGTATGTTGCCGTCACCAGTAGTGATGTTTTAGTTTTGCCTCGAGTTTTAGTTTCAGTTATTATTAATTTCCCGTGCTAGGTGTTTTAGTTATTATTAGTTTTCGTTTTAACATAAAGTTTTAGTTTTAGTTTTAGTCTTAGTTTTAGTTATAGTTAATAAAAAGCGAAACCTCCTAGTTTCAGTTTTAGTTTTTTAGTTTTCGTTTTAGTTTCAGTTATTTGGTCACTGATAGTCTGATACTTAGCCATCATGAATGTACATCAATTTATTACAAAAAGCAATCATTAGGCTTACAGCAAGGTGTTCAGTATGGTAGTATGCTAGGCACATATACATGTTTAGCCTTTTAATGACTGTTAAATTTAGTTTCGACACATTGGAAAATTCTAACAGTTGAAGATAACGAGCTTCGATGTAAGTCATGCAACCGCACAAACTGCCGACTAAAAAAATTAGTAAATGACGTGATTCTATGGACTAACATTACTGTAGGCCATAGCCGGTATGGCGGGATGGACGTTTCACAGATCGAGTAATGACTTGCGGTGGTTCCGTGGTTCTTAATGACTCATCATTGCAAAAGATTTAACGATAATGAGTTGGGGCTATTGGCCTACTGCGTCCGTTATCAACTTGCCTACTTGGGTTATAACTGAAGCGTTCAATTAGCACCAATTAGAAACGCTGCGGCCGCTGGGAACGGAAACTTTGGAGCTGGGATGATCACTAGCGCTGGCCGCTGGCTTTATCTCTTAAACGATTGGCATCACAGGTAAGCTGTCAGGAAATGTTAGTCTGTCGCCCGAGTGGCCCGACTGCGTCCGGATTAATTACTTCGGGAGGTGCTGGCCTCGTGGAACTATGTTCGATTAATCATGAAATGAAGGAAACCAAATGGCTAATCGCGATGGTCCAACAGCTATAGGTTTTCGTTGGGCGTTTTAGTTTTCGTTTTCGTTATATGTTTTCGTTATCATTAGTTTTGACTGTTTTAGTTTCAGTTTTCGTTTTTCGTGGGTTCCGCTAGTTTTAGTTTTTATTTCGTTATCGTTTTGTACAAGTTTTCGTTTTAGTTATACATGTAGTTTTAGTTAACTAAAACCTTAAGTTTTCGATAACGAAGGTTTTCGTTTTCGTTACCGTTAACGAAAACAACACTAGTTACCAGGCGTAGCTTCCCTTACTGACGTGTGCATAGCTGCCCAGGATCTTTCAAGTAAATTCTTAACCTTTTTTGCAGACAAAATTTCTGGTAGGCCCTATAGGCCTAAATATTGATCAGTCCCTTTGCATTGGACAATTCTTCCATCCCAATTCTAGACCCCTATACTTTCTGCCAACTACTCTGGAAGAGCTTTGAACAATTACCTTTTTCCTTGCCTAACAAAACCGATCTTCTTGAGACCATTCCTATATGCTTTCTGAAAGAATGTTTTGATGTCCTGATGTCCAACCATTACCGATTATCAATTTCTCATTGTACGAGGGATCCTTCCCATCTGCTTTTGCTCATGCCGTAGTTCATATATTGCTTAAGACACCTTCTCTTGGCGCTGAGGACCTGTTAAATTACAGACCTATCTAAACCTTGAATTTTAGATCTAATAACTTCAAAGCTTGGCTCATGATTTATAAACTGTGAATTCTGGCTAGCCACAATACGCAAATTATTCTTGGTAAACGAGTTATTTCGGTTGCTGGACCTACTTTTTGGAACTATCTCCCTGTCTGTGTCTGCGCACCCTGTTCAGTCGCTTGTGTCATTTCGTTCTCAGCTTAAGACTTAACCTTTTCCAAATTGCTTATCCACCATAGGCTGCCTCTCTGTCTTATGGACTGATCTAATGAATATTGACCTGTCTATGACTTAACTGGTTTTGGTATCGGTTGATGCCTTGTGTATTAGACGCCGGTGCAGTAGAAGTTACCAATTACAATTGCATGTGTTAAAGTATGCACGTGCGTATACGTACATACCTTTGCTCATCTTTGCCCCACATCAACCACCTCAGTCGTGATTCCTTCTACCAACTGTGCCAGCTGCGTACTGTCTCTCGCTCCTTTACTCCCTCTGCTGCATCCACGCTTATACACTCCTTTGTCATATCTAGACTCGACTATAATTGTAGTTCACTTTATGCCGGTCTCCCTGCTTCCCGTCTGAGTTGCTTGGATCGGGTCCTACGCTCTGCTGCACGCCTCATCGGCCGCATGCCCAAATTTACCATGTCTCAGGCTACATGCGTGATGTTCTCCACTCACTCCCTCTTGAGCAGCATATCACGTATAGTTTGGCTGTCCTATAGTCTGGCGCTGCTTGCTGGACCTTGCTCCGTTCTATCTCCACGAGCTCTGCCGCCCTGTTCTCAGCACGCGGGACTCTCGATCCCTTCGCTCGTCTGAACAGGGCTTGCTCTCTGTTCCTTTTGCACGTACCTCTACCAGGCAGCATCATGCTTTCTGGGTGAGTGGTGGGCCCTCTAACCTGGAATAGCCTTCTCTTAGCGCGCTCTGCTTGCACCCCAGAACCTTTTTCTACATTCTTGTCTCGCCTTAAGACCGCCCTATTCAGCCGTGCTGGAGTCGGGAACACCTCTGAGTAGTTCTCCTTGGATAGGCGCTATATAAATGTCCGATATGAATGAATGAATGAATGAATGAATGAATATACACAGTCATACATGCATACATAGATACACACAGAAGCACAATTCCATACAAGTATATATACATATATGCTTGTATGGAATTGTGCCATATTTGCATACATACATATATCCATACATGCATATGCACAACACATACACTTCGAGTGGGTATCTTCTTTGCCTATTCCGAAGACCTTCAACTGAACAGTAGCAGAGGCGGTTAATTCTAATAGCAACATTTGAATATGCTTCAACTGAAGCATAAACGCTGTCATTAATTTTTCAGGCTTATAATACAGCTTAAGTGATTTCAATCAATCAATCAAAATGCTTTTATTGTTCACCATAAATATATAGGCATGAAAATAACAAGTACATGTTACATGCAGTGACAATGGAAGTACCCAAAGGAACGAACCGTTCCGCTAACAGGGCCCCCTAGTTACAATAAATCATTACAACCAGTGCAGTAGTTCGTTAAGTATCGTGTCCATTATTATTTATAGCATCAACAGCTATATCAGCAATAAAAGAATCAAGGTATGTGGGTAAATAATCCTAACTTTTATAATGCTTATAAAGCACTTGTAGAGTAGGTCTATCGTTGTTGACATGAGAAATAAGTGTAGGCCTAGTTAATTCGTTCATTCATATAAGCTGTAATCCGTTAAAGCACATTATTCACATCGTTTATTGGCATACAGGTTTCTATAACTATGAGAATAAGAAAAACTAATGGATGGCTTTTACAGATGGTTTGCTACAGATGGATGGCTTCAGTGAACGTAGGGTAAGGTGGGGCAAGAAGCCCTTAAGCCAAAAATTTGACCTGTTGGCCTTTTGCCCCACCTCACCCTACTTTCGAAGGATAAAATTGTTTCTGGCTACAACTATTGTAGTGTTTCCAAAATTTCCAGATAGTTTTGCATAATCATATGGAATGGGAAAACAATGAATGTTTTAGGCCTTCTATGGCCTTTACAGTGCATGTGCTTAAATAGGGAATAAAGTCACATCTGGCTACAGTGATAATATTGTCTCTTGTTTTCATACACCAGTTAAAGAGTTTGTTTTTTCACTAAAATCTTTCCCGTGCTATAAAATGTTCACTAGCCTACTTTCATCCTATGCTAAATCAAGTTACCGTAATACTTCTTATAAATGCTCCCAACATCGATTTGCACAAATAAATTTTATTTCCGGTGAAATACCATGTGTGCCTCTCTTTTACCAAGAATACCGCTCACAGCACCGCTAAAACACAACCCCATGCCTTTCTCAGCTTCTTCTGCCGTGTCCATGTGAAGTAATCATAACATACACGCTGGTACCAGCATACTGCACTTAAATCATAGTTTGAGAATCCGGATTTTACGAATTTTACGAATTTTAAAAATTCACGAATTTTAACGAATTTTAAAACTGCAGTTTTAAAATTCGTCAAAATTCGTGAAATAATAAAATTATAGAATACTTTGCCATGGCAACGAATTTTATTAGTTGTTTACTTTTCAACTTTTTAAGCAAATAAATGTCAATGTCACAGGCAATCAATCAATCAACCTTAAAGTATAGCTGACTAGCAAGTAGCAACACAATAGTACTGATATTCAGTTACTGTTCTACTTGGAATCTTCAACTTCGATTTCTATCATAGTTTGGGGCATAGATGTTAAAAGCGTTTTTTTCGTTTTTTATTTTTTTCCAAAAAACGTCGTTTTTTCGTTTTTTATTTTTCTCGTCGTTTTTTTCCGTCTTTTATTTTTTGTATGTAACTTTTATTTATTTATTGTCTGTCAATTTTTTCATTTTCTGTTTAATTTTTTTGTCTGATGTCCTTGACGTTGTCTCAGTACTTCCAAGGATTCAGCGAATTTACTTCACTATTTACGTCATCATTTGAGAAATAAATACTTTGTGATATAGCACAGTACAGGTAACAAAAATTTTTAAAGTTATTTCTAAGTTATCCAAATGCCAAAAGAAAAGGGTGCGGAATGGATTCACGTTACTTTGATAAACAAGAAAGACAAAAGTTCAGCATTGGCTAAATTTAAATGCATGTACTGTGAGAAAGTTTACACTATATAATCTATTCCTACAAACTTTAGTTTTTAATAATTTTGTGTTAGTTTAGTCAGCATGAACTTATGTAGACTTATGTTTACAATTTAAATTTGAAAAGATTTAAATATTTTTAATTTCTCAATTTCTTATTAAACCAAACTGATAAGAAATAAAATAATTGTTGTAGATTGATGTCATTTAGTGTTTACTAATAAGTTGTGTTATTTGATAATTAAATCCTGTAAATAAGGTTTTAAATTTTAAGTTGCAGTAGGGCCTGCAAGATGCGAGAACGTCTAATTATTTTCTTTTGTCGTTTTTTCCGTTTTTTTCCCGCTTTTTATTATTTAAAAAAAACGACGTTTTTTCCGTTTTTTATTTAGTTTCTATCGTTTTTTACATCTATGGTTTGGGATATGTGACTGTGAGTGCAAGTCAGCAGAACCAAAAACCACCAGTGCCCCAGCTCCAGAGTGACCAGTCAGTCACTAACACAGCTTGCAACCAAACATGGTTAAAAAGGGTTGGCAACGTTCACCGAGCTGCGTCTTCTACTTCATCGTCCTCTGATTATGAGTCAGGAACAGCCACTGCTCCCATTCACTCGACTCTGGTTTCTGTATTTTCGCCATGCAAAATGCTCCCGAATTCGGGCAGAACAACCAACAAATTCCTTGCCACAAAACAACACTATTTTTGTATTACCCTTTTCTTCTCCTCCAAAATTACTACATACTTCGACTCCGGTCCATGTTCTTTCATCCTTAAGAAATTAGATTTTAACTAAATTAACTCGTTACGTAATAAACATTTGTATTCAATTTTACACTAAATTCTAAGCAGAAGCTTAACACAACAAATCATGACGACAGGACATTTGTCGTTGTTGTTTACGCTGTTTTGCAAAATGCCACTGACAATGTAAAAAAGGGCCAACAATGGCCCAACGAATTTTTACGAATTTTAAGAATTTTAAAATAGACCAAAAATTCGCAAATATTTACGAATTTTAAAACCGAAAGTCACGAATTCTCGAACTACGACCTAAATAATACCCGGATTTAAAAGATACCGGTGTTTTTTAGACTGTACACGTCGTTTTTACCGCCTGGTGGCTGCTGAACACCCGCGTTTACTTGGGACCCGTCGCTTTAAAAGAAGTTTTACGGTAATTCCAATCTTAGTTATTGACGAAATTGTGTATCAACAAAGGCAGTGAATGTTGCTATCTGTGAAAACTGATTCGATCTTGAATCCCGCACTAAAGCTGAAACCTTTAGAGTCAGTTGAGTCTGAAGAGGAGAGCAGCAGCAGCAGTCAAAGAAGGGATGAGAGTCAATAGAGGAGACGCGGCTATGGTCGATGTGGACGAAGATGGATAGTCGCCGGTGCGTGGGAGTATGTCTTTGAGGTTGGCAACGGATACGGTAGAATGGAGGGGAGAACGGGCCAGACCTCTTGACATGCTGACAGTATTGAAAGCTACGAGCTCTTCAAATAAATTATTTTATTGACATACACTTGGTCTGGAATCCAGACACGCCTGCTTTGAGTCTCTGCAATGACCTCTGACAATGTATATGTTGCTGTCACCAGGCGTAGCTTCCCTGTGTGCTTAACGTAGCTTCCCTTAAAATTTGTTGCTTAACATAGCGTAATCCCCTACTGCGTGCTTAACGTGGATTCACTACTGTGCGCTTAGCTGCCCATGATCATGCAAGTAAATTCTTAACCTTTCTTGCAGACACAATTTTTGGTAGGCCCTATATACGGCCTAAATTGGTCAGTCCATTTGCATTGGACAATTCCTCCATCCCAATTCTACACCTCTATACTTTCTGCCAATTACTCTGGTACCGGTAGAGGTTTGAACGATTACCTTTTGCCTTGTATAACAAAACCGATCTTCTTGAGACCATTCCTATATACTTTCTCAAAGAATGCTTTGATGTCCTGGGTCCAACCATTACTGATTATCAATTTCTTATTGCACGAGGAATCCTTCCCATCTGCTTTTGCTCATGCCGTAGTTCATCTGCTGCTTAAGAAACCTTCTCTTGCCTCTGACGACCAAATTCAACCTTGAATTTTAGATCTAGTAATTTTAGATCTAATAACTTCACATTTGGGTTCATGGTTTATAAACTGTGAACTCTGGCCAGCCACAATACATAAATTATTCTTGGTAAACGAGCTTTTTCGGGTGCTGGACCTACTTTTTTGAACTCTCCCTGTCCATGTCTACCGCTCCCTTCGCCCGTCTGGGTAGGGCTTGCTCTCTGTTTCTTTTGCACGTACCTCTACCAGGCAGCATCGCGCTTTCTCGGTGGATGGTGGGCCCTCTAAACTGGAATAGCATTCTCCTAGCGCTCCGCTTGCACCCCAGAACCTTTTCTTCCACGTTCTTTTCTCGCCTTATAAGACCGCTCTATTCAGCCGTGCTGAAGTCGGGAACACCTCTGAGTAGTTCTCCTTGGATAGGCGCTATATAAGTGTCCGTTATGAATGAATAAATGAATGAATATACACAGTCATACATGCATACATAGATACACAAAGAAGCACAATTCCATACAAGCATATATACATATATGCATACACATATATGCATACATAGTTACATACATGTATATATCCATACATGCATATGCACAGCACACATACTTACACAAATTCGAGTGGGTATCTCCATTGCCTATTCCGAGGACCTTCAACTGAACAATAGCAGAGGCGGTTAATTCTAATAGCAACATTCGAACATGTTTCAACGGAAGCACAAACGCTATCACGAATTTTGTAAGGCCTTTGTAGCTTAAGTGATCAGCAATAAAAGAATCAAGGTATGTGGGTAAATAATCATAACTTTTATAATGCTTACAAAACACTTGTAGAGTAGGCCCATCGTTGTTCACATGAGAAAGAAGTGTAGTTAATTCGTTCATTCGTATAAGCTGTAATCCGTCAAATCATATTATTCACGTCGCTTGTTGGCATACAGGTTTCTACAACTATGAGAAAAAGTAAAACTTATGGATGGCTTTACAGATGGTTTGCCACAGATGGATGGTTCAAGTGAACGTAGGGTAAGGTGGGGCAAGAAGCCTCTTAAGCCAAACAGTGACTAGGAGGTCTTTGCCCCACCTCACCTTACTTTCGTAGGATAAAATTGTATCTGGCTACAATTATTGTAGTGCTTCCCATTTTCCAGATAGTTTTACATAATCATATGGAAGGGAAAACAATGAATATGTTAGGCCTTCTATGGCTTTTACAGTGCATGCGCTTAAATAGAGGATAAAGTCACATCTGGCTACAGTGATAATATTGTCTCTTGTTTTCACACACCAGTTAAAGAGTTTATTTTTCACTAAAATCTTTCCCGTGCTAAGAAATGTTCACTAGCCTACTTTCATCCTATGCTAAATCAAGTTACCGTAATACTTCTTATAAATGCTCCCAACATCGATTTGCACAAATAATTTTTATTCCCAGTGAACTACCATGCGTGTGTCTCTTTTTTACCACGAATACCACTCACCGCACCGTTAAAACACAACTGCATATCCTTCTCACCTTCTTCTGCCATATCCGTGTGAGGTACGGTCCAGCATAATCAGTGTTTAATCTAGACGTCTTTGGGGGGGGAAGAAATCCCCCCAGGATTGATGTTTCCCCCCAGAGGCCAGCAATATTACAATGTAGAGACCTTTAGAGGAGGAAAAATCCCCCACCCAGGATACATGTGGATACATGGTTCCCCCAGAGAGATGATTTCCTTAAAAAAAGGTCATAAACTTTTTTGTGAGAGTAATTGCTGTACAAAAAGACAAAAAGTTTTAAAATCGGACGAAGGACTAAAAAAAAAAGGAATATGAAATTAGGAAAAGTCTGAAACTTTTTCAAAATGGATGTAATTACAGACAAAAATCTTGTGTAAATTCGTTGGTCCCCCAGAAACCTTGTTTCCCCTCCCAGAAGAGGGGGACTAGATTAAACACTGCAGCATAATGTACCTAACTAATACCAGGATTTAATAGATACCGGTGTTTTTTAAGGCTGGCGTTTATTGTACACATCGTTTTAACCGCCAGGTTGGCTATTGAATACCCGCGTTTACTTGGGACCCGTCGCTTTAAAAGAAGTTTTACGGTAATTCCAATCTTAGTTATTGACGAAATTGTATATTTCAACAAGGCAGTAAATGTTGCTTTCTGTGAAAACTGTGTCGATCTTGAATCCCGCACTAAAGCTGAAACCTTTAGAGTCAGTTGAGTCTGAAGAGGAGAGCAGCAGCAGTCAAAGAAGGGATGAGGGTCAATAGAGGAGACGCGGCTATGGTCGATGTGGACGAAGATGGATAGTCGCCGGTGCGTGGGAGGATTTCTTTGAGGTTGGCAACGGAGTACACGGTCGTCGCCCAGAGAACAGTCGCCCGATCCAAGTGATCCTTGTTCAGCACCGACATCGAATCACCTGCAGGCAACAAAATATAAGGTAAAGTAGAGAAACACTGGGAAGGAAACGAATGATAAAGGATGGTGGTGGATGAGGTGAAGCAAGATAACGTGAGGTAAGGTTAGACATGGTCATGGTAAAGTAAGGTCGATGAGATCAGGTGAGTTAAGGAACTCCAGGGAGAGTTTTAAAAAAAGAGAGAAATAATACAAAGAGTGAGAAGGAAAGATATATAATGGAAAGAAAAGCAAAGGAGAAAACACCGAAGCAAAATAAAGGAGAAAGGAAACCAAATGAACATAGGAGCAACAAAGGGTGAGGAAACGACAGAAAACAAAACAAAAGGAAAGGGTGAATTTAGGAACAGTTGGTCGTTTTCGCAAGTAGATAAGAATATCAGTTCAGCTACTGTTGAATTGTAGAAAGATTCTCCCAAATAGGTCGCATGCATCCGTTGACAACGAATTGCTATCAATAGAAGATACGTCCGAAAATAAGAAAATAAAGACATAAAACACCGCGGATTGCATGGCAGACAGCACACACTACGTCTATATACAGCAATATACCTGTTATGTATCTATAGTAAATTAATATCGCAGTATCGCAGTAAATTAATATCCACATTTGCACCACTTCGAGCGGCTTGCTTGTATACCCCGTGATCGATCGAGTCGAACTGCTACGATCGACTTGGCTCGGCCGACGATCGACTCGATCGACTTTGTCGACTAGTCGACCTCTCGTCGACTCGATCGACTTGGCAAATAAACGATCGATTTGGTCGACTTTGTCGACTTGAACTGTATCTCTTGGCCATGGGCCCGGGAGCCATGGTGCCAAAGGTGCCAATGCTCACACAAGTTTTGGCTCTGTAGTCCCGAGGCAGAATTCTGCTCACACAACTTTTGGCTGGCGCTTTGTATTTGATGCTTGCTAAAGTAGTTTATTGACTTATTGTGCTATAGCCTATCTAGACGCGTTTCATTTCATGAATATGTAGGCCATGCATAATAAACTGTAGCGAATATGTAGGCCATGTATAATAAACTTTTCCTCTGATTGAAAAAAATGACAAAATATTCTTATTGGTTATATCATATATGATGCATAATTCTATCCATCTTAGGTATGTAGCCTACTTGGCTGAGGTTAGCTTACGCAACTTTTAAATACTTTCCGAGCCACTGCTCTTGGCCAAAATCGAAGCATTCAGTCCCGTCCTAACATACAGACATTCGAACGTTTTGAGATCGTCGTTATAACTGACTGCAGAGCTGAAATTTCCTGAAATTTGCGCGTTTTTAACGCATCTTAATCTTTCCATTTCCACCGTAAAACTGTGAAAAAACTTCGAAAAGTATCTGCAGCTTCCACTATACGAAATCATCAAAAGGCTCATAATTTGCGCTTAACTTCTAATCAGGTTAATACGGTAGGCCTAGTTGTGCGTTTGCAAAGCATTACGTCATCACATCATGTGGGTCATTTTGTGAAGTAGCCGCCAAAATAGTAAGAAAATATTTCATAGTCGAGTCGAGTCGAGGAAACAACGATCGACTCGACTTGGCAAAACATATGATCGACTCGACTTGCAAGTCGATCGAGTCGAAGAGTTTTCGACCGACTCGACTTGGCCGAGTTTCGATCGACTTGATCGACTGACTCGATCGATCACGGGGTATACTTGCTTGATTTACAGCTTATCGTTAATATCATATTAATACAAACACGTGTATTGATACTAATCAAGAAAGAGGGGTCAAGGTTAGTATACATGTAAGCTATAAGCTATTAGCTTTTCTTGGCTCCTGTTGCACAGTACTTTCTGATTCATGACTGTAATACTTGTTTTGTGCAATAAACAATTCACACATTACGCATATTATGTAGGCCCTATCTTAAATAAACAGCATAGCACGCTACTAATGATAAGCTACCATGACTGTGATGGAAGAAGAAGTAGTTTTCGTTAGCGCTGTACAGTTCGACTCCTGGAACACTCTGTTCGAACAACCACCACGCAGTGTCCGAAGAAAAGCCCTCACCATCGACGACAGTCGACGCATTTATGTCGTTCATCGTCTTCAGAATTTCTTCCATTATCGCTCGCGCGTACCCACTTCCTGTAGAATTAAGAATTAATAATTGTTTTTAACAATGGACAATTTGTTGTTTGACTGAAAATTGATTGATTGACTAGTACTAAATTAGTTTTAAAACATTTGTATCTCAATATTGTATTTGCATACATGTATTGTTCAGAGATATATACTGACAAACGAAAATGGCGAGTAGGCCTACCTACAAAACATAGGTGCCATTTAAGCGTTTCCAGTCAGAGCCTAACAATCGTAATAGTAATTGTAAGCGCACATTTGCATAGCGCTTCTTTTAACAACTCCTCACATGTGTGTCTGACCTAACAACACATAAGACCAAGTGAAATAGATGCTAGAAAAAATGCAGAGAAATGAAAAGAAGCAAGTTGCATCGTGATCAATCTCAGTAACGAACCACAGCGAAGCCAGAGGCGGATCCAGAAGGTCTATCGAGGGGGGGGGGCAAAAATTATACATACATACCAACCATCTTCTGGGAGAAGGATACCAACCGACCACCGAAACATTTTTGGGGGGAATTCATCTCCCAAAAAGTTGATGACCTTTTTCTTTAGTCATTGACCTCTTTACACAAATTTTCAGTCTACATCTGCGGAGCCCACGTCCTGTGTACATTAGACTCATCCACGCATACGGGGGGGGGGAGCACGCCTGTGTGAGCATCATAAAACGCCAGCGTAAATACAAAAAATTCAAATGGGGGGCCATGGCCGAATATCCGCCCCTGAGCAAAGCTACCATGTTTTCATCCAGATAAACCTTGCAGAAGCGAAAGAATGCATTTGGATCGAAATATGACGTGGTTGTACCTGAGAATCTAATTCCTTTGGGACTGAAAACGCCGTTATCCGATTCCATGATCAACGAGACTTTATCAGCTTCGTTCTGAAACAACAACGATAACGTTTTCCGTTGAACAATGTCTTCTGTTAGTCGCCAAAAGTGTTAAATAATAACGGTCTATTAAAAACGATACGAATAACGTTTTCCATCGCTAACGGAAAACTAGAACATTACGTATTTTAATCCTATAACCTAGCCTATAGGGGGATAGTTGAATGGTAACACTCTTGCTCGAAGACGTGTGTTCTATAAGAGTTTGATAATTGTACTGTCATATGCTTCAATGTTACTTACTGCGGTTTGTCAGTGAGCTTGTCAATAAACACGAATATATCATCATCATCATCATCATCATCATCATCATCATCATCATCATCATCATCATCATCATCATCATCATCATCATCATCATCATCATCATCATCGTCGTCGTCATTAGTAAGCCATATAGACTACCTTGTGTGCATCGTAGTAAGCCTTTCCTCCATAAAGACCAAGCTCCTGCAATATACAAACATCAACAATTTCTTCCGGCTTTGCACATAAAACTACTTGCTTAGTCGCTAAGTAGTTAGTAGGACATTCTGTGTGTTCTATAATTTTAAAAGGCATCAAGTTACACATTTCTGCCTCGAGTCATAATCAAAATTCATGTGTGGTGGAAATACTGATGGCGATGATGATGTCTATATTCAGCAACAAAAATTTCAATCTGTAATTTTTTATAAAGGACATATTTTTCATTAAAAAAATAATCCAAATAACTAGGAAAAGATAAAATAAAATTCTTATGAAAAAATAATCCAAAATGACGACCGAGTCAATACTCAACAATTAAAAACCATCAAAAGAACAACAAACACAGGCTAGCAAAAACTACGAACCAAAGTGACAACACATGGCAATAAGAGATTTAATATAATACTTTGTGGTGGCAACCCTGCCAGCATGCCTATGTGGGACCCATATAGGATCCAGATTCCCATATCAGACACTTATGGAGCCCATGTGGCACCCATCAATTGTGTATGGACAGAGTGGCAGAGTGGTGCTAAGCGTGATTGATCTCTGGTTGTGTGGAAGGCAGACTATACATACCTCACATGTCCACAGAACGACTCGTAGGGTCCGTTTCGACTTTAGATTCAACTGCTTAATCACAGACAATGCCTGTAATTCACCCAAATAAAAATTTATGTAGAAGACTACACGAAATGTTGGATGATAATTCGATGAGCGTTACCGTGTTAATGCGAGCGCTTCAATTGGCTCTGCGCATACATGATGCAACTCTTAACTTCTATTATAGCGTGGGTGTTTAATGCAAATCTCTTCAACTGATGGCGCAGTAAACAAAGCCGTCCGTAGTCAGATCAATATGAGCGCCAGACATTGTTGATTATGATATTTCACTCGACAGTGAAATAATACATACATACATACATTCGTACATCGGTACATATATACATACATACATACATACATACATACAGTCATACATACGTACACACACAGTCATACATACGTACACACATACCGACATACATACATACATACATACATACATACATACATACATACATACATACATACATACATACATATAAACAAACATACATACATACCCTTCATAAATACATACTTATGTAGGCTACTTACATGTATGCATATGAGCGCAAATACATTATGTACGTATAACGTACGTAAGTACTTAGGCTACTAAATAAAGGACCCATAATATGTATGTAATTATATATATATAATTATATATATAGTCCTACCTCCCATGCTATCATAAGACCTCCTCCGTCGTCCATTGAACCAGTTCCAACATCCCACGTGTCGATGTGTCCTCCAAATATCACCACCTGCCATGGAACATTCGCATATGAGAGTAAACTGCTTTCTGCCGACCAGTAGGCCTAATAAAGTAGATTTATTTCTTAAGTCTATTCATTACTAACAGCTATTCTTTTCTAAAGGATATTCATTTATAAAGATTATTCCGTTCAAATAGCTATTTTTTCTCTAACGACTTCACTTTCAAAAGGTTAGTCATTTACAAAGACTACTACAAAGTAATAAAGACTAATCAAAGGTTCTAATCAAACTAATCAGACTAATCAAATCATTTCTAGAAGCTCTTTGTTTCTAAAGGAAACTCAACGAACGAAACAATGAATGAATTAAGAATGCTAGATTAAACTATAATAAGAAAAGATTTCTGGAAAGTTATGTTTACCTGATCCGGAAATTCTGAGCCTTTTATTTCAGCGACTACGTTTCTTGAGATGGTGTTTGGGTGGTTCTGCGCCTCGCTGTACATCAACACGGTTATGCTTTCATCTACAGAAAACCACCCCTGATGAATGAGAAAGAAAGAGAGACAGACAGACAAGAGAGACAGAGACAAGACAGAGAGACAAAGAGACAGAGAGAGAGACAGAGCCAGAGAGAGAGAGATAAAGAGACAGAGACAGAGAGAAAGAGAAAGAGAGAGAGTGACACATAGAGAGAGAATGTTAGAGCAAATCAGATAGAATGAGTAGAGAATGAGAGTGAGTGTAGTCTAGTCCAATCCAAAGTAATGTCAACTAATCTAATCGAACGCGAAGATGTCTACAGCGATGTTATTCTAATGAGCCAGGTCTGAGTCGTTGGTCTTTTCACATGGATTAATTAAACCACGAGACAAAGCCTGCAGTGGATGCAGGGCTTATTCTAACGTGCAGCTGGACACAAAGTGTGTAGTTGGGAAAGAAATTTGTGCAGTTAAAATTCAGATTTTGTGCAGTTATTTTTTATAGCCTAATTGTATAAACCAATCAAAGTAGCTAATAATTAAGCCAGTGCCTAAAATATAAGACACGTTTAAGTGCAGTGAATTAACTTTTAAACTTCTCTAGACTGCGCTACAGTACTGGCATAAGATACAAAAATAAAGATAAAGATATGGAATCTTTAAACCAGGTTGCTGCATGGTTTGTTGAGTCTGAAATAAGCCAAATAACGATTAGTCAAACGAGATTAAACGCAAACAGTAATTGCAGTTGCCAGTTTGTAACATTACAGTTAAAACCGAAACAATTACGAGTAAGTTGGACCATATATAGGCTTCCTTGCTTTTGTGGCTGCAACTTGGCAAGGCACATACAAGAAAAATTGCAAATGCGTAGAGCGTCTCGATGCCGACTTCCAAGGCTATTCCACATTTAGGCGGAAATAATTAACTTCAGAAATCAAAATATTTTTGGTCTGGCAACAGTGGCGGTGTTATCTTGACCAAAAGTGTCGTCGCATTCTGCCTGTTCGCTTCCAAAAAACTGTAAATGTCCCCTTAAACCAACTTTGTTTTGTTGCTTTTGGTGTGTCTTTCGTTCTATGTGCTCGTTTTTTCAGGCACACAAGCAAGGAAGCCCTAGGCGATTAATGGCGGCATATTGTGATAAATATACAAATATTTATTATCTGAATCGACCGACATACTAGGCCCCTTGGAGCTCTCATACTGATCCAATGTTCATTAATTTAAAAATACTAAAACTTGACCAGATAAGGAACTATCAAATTGGTCAGCTCATGTATAAGTTGACAAGAAACCTCTTGCCTGCTAAGTTAAAAACTCTCTTCAATACGGGCTCTGACATCCATTCCCACAACACTAGGTGTGCCGGCAGTTATAGACCAGGATGGGCACGCACTAATACAAGAAAGTTTTCAATAATTGTTACCGGCCCCCAACTATGGAATACCTTACCATTGTCACTTAAACAGATAGGATCCTTTCTGAGCTTTAAAAGATCACTGCGGCAATACCTAATCACATTGGGCACTTGATGATTGTCTCTGCCTGTTTTAGCCTTACCTCTCGATTGGGTCTCCGACAAATTGTTTTGTTTTTTGTTCTATTCTTTGCCACTGCCCAAGTGTCGGCAGTGTTAGTTAAGTTGGCTATGTGTTTTCTTTTCCTCACAAATGAATAACAATTTTAAGTATTCTAGTTGGTTACGCGCCATTGTAATTGGTCCTTGCAATTAGGTGTCCCTGGTAGCGGGAAATTTTCCCTTTAGGGCCATCTTTTGTTACCAGCTTGCATTGTAATTATTATTCGTGTTGTAATTTGAATTGTTATTTTGGTTGCAATAAAAACGATTTTGATTTTTTGATTTTTTTTTTGTTTCTGCCGATAGATTTTAAAGCCGAGCTTGTGCTGATGGTCGAGACAGATCTTCGGATAGCCTCAGAGCGCTGACGTTGAGGTCAGCGCTCTGAGGCATAGCAGCCAGAAGACGGGCCAAGACCGTTGTCACTTTTCTGTATGCATCCGATGATGTAAGAAAGCGAACTATTTGTGCCAGTGTCATTTGTCGAAGAGTTTCAATGTGAAACCCTTGTCCCCCTCCCAAAAAAGGCGCTACCCCTTTCCGTTTGAGTAGAGGGAGAGCTAAGTCTCTTCGAAGGTCTTCCGACTGTATATACTGCATGTGACTCTGTTCGCATGAACCAAGGGACGTGTTCCCCATTCCTATCCCTTCCTCCTTTCTCCTTCTCTCCTTTATTCTTTCGCTCCGTCTTGGTAAAGCCGAATATAAGAGTTCCTCTACCTCCATATCGGGATTTACAGTTCGTTTTGTAGATTGAAACGCACTTTTACTTGCAGGTGACGAGTGGTGTACCAAGTGATAAGGCGCGTTAGAAATCAATCTCTTCTCGTCCCATATTGGGAGATTTGGGTCCGGAATCGTAAGGCCTTCGGAAGCGGATTCTAGACTTTCCAAACGTCTCGCAACTTCCTTTAGTTGTACGCTGACATCCCCCACCAGTGCATTCTGGCGTTCACACATAGTTTCCATCTGACCCATAATGGAGCTCCATAAAGGTTGTCCCTCCGTCTCCTTGTCCATTCTTACCTTCCTTCCTTCTTCCCTCTCTATCGGCTCCCTGTCAGTAGCATCGTCCGCTTTCGTTTTCGGAGTCGACATGGCTGTTATAAGCTTACTCGATTTACTATATAAATTTCCTTCGTTAAATTCTAGTTTGAAAGCTTCAAGAAGATTTGGATTACAAGTAATTTTTATTCTCTTTCAAACAATGCGCTCAAAACAAGTTTATAATTATTATTAAGGCTGTAATTTAATTATTGAATCTAGTGGTTATGAAATTCATTCACTCAATCACTCAGAAAGACATCAACACACGTATGCGTACTAAAAAGATTTCCCCGGGGTAATTTACTTTAGCAAAGCCCCGCTCAGTTACTAAGGGAATTCCCGCTATCCTGGCTTATCTGGGAAAAATCTCTCAAAATAACCCGTCTAGGATACACTCGTTTACCGGTTCACAGCTGATTGTCTGTGATGTAGTGCTGCAGGCAGATCAGTCTAGATCCTTTACGATCTCGCACCAGTTCTTTGAAGATGGAAAGACTACGCTGTCTCACTCTCACGTCGATAGAATTGTAGTCGCTCAATTCTTGAACGTGACTCAATTCCGGCTGGATCCTTTCAACAGTCAAAACGTAGAGTGCAGTCTCAGCTCCGTTGCGTCTTTTCTCTTCTTTTCCTGAAGTGCGCGCATCTGCCAGAGTCTTCCTCCTCTGCGGCGGATTCTCTCCCGTGACCAAGGCTTTGGTCTACGCTTCCTGCTACCTGAGTATCCAAGACTCAGAGCGGAGAGAACCAACTAACACTTACAGAACAAGTGCTTTTAAAGACCGTGCAGATCATTGCTTAAGTCGGTCGCCCAATCATCGGGTTGTCCCTCCGACCCGTAACCAATCAACTCCTCCAAGCCCCTGTCATAATAAAATATCCTGGAATATTCTCAACTCAGTCCAGCCCTTACTTGGAAGACAACCAATTATGTGTACTTAATTCCTGTCACCATAAATATCTTTTACGGAGCTTAACTCTGCCATGGTTAGTTCCTACCACGCCCTCTGCGATTTATTCTGTCAATCACGCCTCCTGCTCTGTTGTGAAAAACAAGCCTTACGCGGGTAATTTCCCACAATCATGTGTTTCCCAAAGATTTGGATGCGCCGTTTTGACATCTATAATTCTTTCGAAACGCCTCCGCCTTGGTTAAAGTTTACTGTTAGGAGTCGACGAATAAGAAAGTTCGGACATACGTCAGTAGGAAAAACAGAGTAGCCCCTGATACAAGGTATGAGTTTGTTTGACAAGGCGATCTATGCGGGCCCGCCCTGTATGTACATAGCACGTTCGGAATCTTAGCCTATCAAAGCTCTTGCCAAAGTTTTAGTCTTTCCTTATTTGGTGGCTTCCTAACTTAACCTCATTATAATTCCAACCCCCTTATCATTACAAGTTAACGCCTAAGTGCAGTTTGGACAACCTATAGAACCGTCCTTGCTTGTCGGTACTGATCTCACAAGTGTGGGTTCATACAGAAGGAGCACCTTCTCAGAATAACGGGCAACCATACAACAAGACAGTAAGCTTATGCTTATACTAGTGTGTGTGTTTGTTAAAGTCTGCCTCAGATCTTAACAATACCCCCACCAAACGTAATTAATTTCCATTATTGAATGGAAATTAATTCTCTAAGCTATAAAATCCACTGCCCAATGCATCATGGTAATGCCTCGTTTCCGATTCAGCGGAAGAGTCAACCAGGAAAGTCCCTCTATTTATAGCAAGTACTTAATGGATAATGGTTATTGCGGCTGTCAGTCACTCAATGCCATTAATACTTTAAAACCACACAACCACATCCAAACATTCTCCATCCAATCCAGTAACCTTCCATAACCACATAGTTAATAGCGAAAACATTATGCAAGGTTGCACGCAGAAGTCACATAAACACAATGTAATCCTACCTACTAATAGTACAAAACTGTACGATGATCAGATAACTACAATCTACGCTCAAACGAGTTAGTTTCCAAACCATAGCACAAAGTTAGAGAAAAGTCAAAACTAAACGCCTACATATAACGTTCGATGTTCTCTAGAAATGTTTACCCTAGGAACTAATCATCCCGCAATCTAAGCAATCTAAACAATCTAAATCTCGGCTGTGAATCATAGCATATAGTCACGAGTGATAAACATACTTTTAGCATACAAGATAATGAGGTTGTCACCATGTCCCGTTTTTTCTTAGCAGCACAGGTGAAATCTTTCTGTGAAGATTCACGACTAGAGTATTCAATGTCTGTACAGCAAAATAGGCCAGAACCACCTCTTATGAAATAGTTGATGCAATGTAAACGACACCGCCCGGATGAACCAGTCATCCCTCCCGACATTCCCCATTAATTCTGACAGCTGTGACAGAAAGAATTCCTCCACGGCCGGGTACTCCAGATTCAGAAACCGATCCACCACCTGGACGCATAGACTCCAGGCAGTTACCGACCAGAACTTTGTCGGTCTCCACGGCTCCAAGGTCATCAGCGAATCACAGTTACGTTCCAAGAACAACAACGGCCTGCACCCCGCAAAACTTTCCCAGGCACGGAAAATAGGGAGGGCAGTAGGATTGGTTGCCACGGTCTGGATCACCAGGATCACGGTTGGTATTAGATTCAACTGGTCGGACAACTCCGTCGACAGGTGCAGGAACTGATCTAGGTCCTGTGGTCCAAGATGGACATGGCCTCTGCCAGCCATCTGACGACAGACCATATCCACAACACCGCCGGCCAGTCCCTTCCAGGAATCGGCTTCCACGTTGGCGGTTGTACGTAGCGGTGGCTCCAAGCTAGCAGGTGGGACTCCCATCCGTATCATCTCTAGTATCGACGCGAAGGCGTCTTCTGCCGACGGCGGCCTGGCATCATCCATCCGAACATCAATGTCACCGTGAAGAGCAACCGCACTGTCCCCTCGAATGGTCGAGCACCGAAAGGTAGTGTCAGGTGTCCTCAATTCATCCACAGCCGACGCTGATCTAGTTCGACGATAGGTTTTTAGCCCAAAGTTTTTACCCAAAAATAACTGCGCACGAATATCCTCTGCCGATGCAGCACGAAAGCTTTCTCCCAAACTAGCCATCTTTTCCGAACTGAACTTGATTTGAAATGGTTTAAATGAAACAGTCTCCCTGCTACGCTTCCGACTATTCCGTTTGATTACCAGAGAACACAAGGAGTTTCACTCCCTCTTTCCCATATATATGGAGTTATTTGCCCTGGCTGTAGTTATTCCACCCGACCAATTGCGAAGGTTGTCATCCCTCCTGCCCCTCTCGATTTCAAAAGAGTTGCACCATTAATTTAATCCTCGGAGAACATGGGACGTTTCAACACAACCCGATTAATTCTTCTTGCTCCGTTAATCGCCGATCGTAAGGACACCACTGCCACGCCTGATTCCAACTCCTAATTTTAACAAATTACTTCATGAGTTGTGTTTATGACAGGCGAATCAGTGGTATGAGACACTCACTAATTCCTACTTTATCTGGTTTATCATTCCATCGTATGCATATCTATATATACATGTATACGTATACATGGAGAAGTTTAATGTTCATCCACGCTGGTCCGTATATTTAAAAACGCAGTTAGCTACATCTCCATATATTATTATTATTATTATTATTAAAGTAGTTTTATATAGCGCCCCTTCAAGATTGCCTACTCAGGAGCACTCCCAGCCCAACCACGGTCAAATAACGCAGTTTTGAGGACAGTAAGAAACAGGGTGAAATGACCAATCGGTAATTGACGGAGCTTGGTAGGAAGCCCATTCCAGGTCATGGGGGCAGCCACAGAGAAGGCACGGCGCTGCCGTATGGTTGTCCGCACGCGGGGAACAACAAGTTCAGCCTGCGCAGCTGAGCGGAGAGAGGAACGGCGCTGCGAGCATGAGGTGGGACAGCAGAGCTCCCGCAGGTATGGAGGGGCCAAACCTTCAAAGCACCGCCGGACCAAGGCAGAGATTCGGTAAGTGATGCGCTGTGGGTAGGGGAGCCAGTGGAGGACATCCCTCATATACGCAGACACTCTGCCAAACTTGGGGATGCGGCCTACAAGGCGGGCAGCAGTACGCAGGATTCTGTTCAGGGACTCAATCCGGCAGGCCGGGAGTCCATCATATATGGCACTGCAGTAGTCCAATCGAGAAACAACAAAAGCATGGACAAGCGTGGAAGCTGCACCGGGAGACAAAGAACGGGAGATCACCTTGAGTTGCCGGAGCTGGTAATAGCAACTGCGGGAGAGAAGATTTATGTGCCGCGTGAATGCAAGTTCCTGGTCCAGGATGACTCCCAAGTCCCGGACCGAGGTCGAGAAAGCAAGGTGTGGGAATTGCAAGGCAAGAGAAGACAGATCTATTTTACAGAGCTGCTGGGGAGTGCCAAGCCATATAAACTGCGTCTTGGCGGGGTTTAGCCGCAGGCGGTTTGAGGACATCCAGGCCTGCAGGGACTCCATGGCATGGGTCATGGTTTCCACCGCTGCAACAGCGCGGACAGCCGGGCAGTGTATATAGGCTTGCAGGTCATCAGCATAGGACTGGCTAAGGACCGACCCAGCCGCCAGCAGGGACCCTAGGTCGGCAGTGTAGATTATGTAAAGAAGGGGGCCAAGGACAGAGCCCTGAGGCAGGCCAAATGGAGCAGGGACCCAAGGAGACCTAGTGGATCCGTGGACGACCATGAAGGAGCGGTCGTGCAGAAAGGAGGTAAGCCAATCAAGAACATTGCCAGAGAAGCCAAAAGAAGTGGATAGGCGCTGCAAGAGAATGTCGTGATCAACAGTGTCGAACGCGGCACTCACATCAAACAGCGCAAGGAGAGTGACCTGAGATCTATCAATGGCTCCATATATGTCAGATAGCAGGCGGACCAACAAGGTTTCTGTGGAGTGGCCCTTACGGAAACCGGACTGGAAAGTGGGGAGGAGACCATTTTTGTCAAGGTAGCACATGAGCTGTGCGGCAACAATCTTTTCAATTATTTTAGATAAGAATGAGACATTTGCTATTGGCCTAAAATTAGTTGGCTCAGTAGTGTCGAGTCCTTCCGCTTTAATCACTGGAACCACGATGGACTTCTTTTGGCTAGCAGGAAGAATTCCCTCTTGAAGGGAGCGATTACATAGAACCGTAAGAAACGGTAGGAAGACATCAAGGGTCTCTTGCAGGATGAATGTTTATATATATATATATATATATATATATATATATATATATATATATATATATATATATATATATATATATATATATATATATATATATGTATATAGTTCTGTTCCAGCCTTTGGTGGAAGAAATTAATTGCTGTTGTCTCTCCCCATGCCTTGATTTTACTGTCGCCTAATTGTTTATTCCATAACATTTCAGTAACTGTAGAAGTCTGTTAAATTGAAAGGTACAGCTGTTTCTCTTTTCTTTGCACGATGGTGGCCTAATTTAGACAAATCGCTTTCCGTTTCGCTGGGACATTTATCCTCCAGCCGCATGTGTCGCGGATAACCACCCACGCTCACACATAGGTATGCAGAGATACAATATATGCGTATGCATATTAATCTTTCGTTCCTCTCTTTAAAGCCCTAGGTTTTAGGTTTGGCGGTTTCCCTCGTAGAATGAAGTGACCAACGACTGTAGGCGGTTCAAGTAAGCATCTGTCGGCCAATGGGCGTTGATTTCATTTTGGTTTACACATCTTACAAGCATAGGCTGCTGAATTTAATTATATGCATAGCCTAGGCAACATCGTCCGCTTTGTGGAATGGAGGCGAGGCGCAGGGACGGTCGGTCGATCGGTGGTAGCCCCCACCCTAGGCCCTTCACCCTCCCTCTGGCCTACCCCGATCAATTGACCACTTGTATATATAACCGAGCTTTGGGTCGTAAACCTGTATATAAATGCCAGCTGTTGATGCTGTCACCGTTGCCTTATTATACCCGGAACACTAAAGACAATAAGCTGTATTTCATATTCTAAGAATTTGCACCAGTATCAGATGCTAATATACAGCCTAAGGAAGAGAGACTAGGTCACATGCCAAATTATGCTAATGAACTTAGGAAATGAACTTAGGAAATGTCCTTTCACAATTGAGTCTTGGTTTGCAGTACTCATTCTAGTTTGAATTTCGCTGCAGCAGAGTTGAGCTTCGTAATTTCTTCACTTCATAGCCATTTTAAATCGCATAGTCGATACAGCTTATATCTCGTGTCTGTATATTATATTATTATCTTATTTCAGTAGTGGACCTTATAGTAGTATAACATTGTATTTCGTTAGTGGACATATATTAGTATCATTATATCGAACTATTTCCAAAGATGGATGGAGACTACGCTGTACCAACGACACCGACTTCAGGTGTTGCAGTTGGCAACATGCGAACATTTAAAAAACGGTTGTCTGATGGATCTACCAAGAGTTATAGCTACCCTTACGTTTCTGTAAGGAAACATTTTGAATTAACTTTTACAACCGACAGTGATAAACTTAAATTTGAGCAAAAATGTGAGGACATTCGCTTGGCGTTGGGAGTAAAAAGTTTGAGAGAAGTTCTGGTGAAAGTCATAATGGATGTTGACACCAATAAGCTCTCTTCTGCAACTCAACATCCGCAGCAGACACTCACGATGTCTTCAGTCACGGAAGAAGTAAGTGAATCAACTTCACTGACTGATCCAGCATCTGTCACAGCAGCAATATCAGCAGCTCCAGCAACAGCTTTGGAGACTGCACATGAGAATTTTGTTGGGCAGTGCTCCAGCATTGCCCAGTTGATCGACACAATCTCACAACATTCATCCACATGTGTGACGCCGTATTCAGTGAAGTCATGGACACACAGTGGTCATGTGCTGTCGGTGGATATGGAGTGTGCGAAAAAACACTCCTTTCAGTGGAGTTCCTCATCCACAATAGACAGCGAGCGGAAGGAATTTGAAGTCAACCACCGAGTGATGTTGAGCTACCTGGCCTCTGGTATGACACCCATACAGTACGAGCGCTTTAGCGACTTCAGTCGGTTTGGACTATTGTCAGACCTTTTCCGCAGGAGGAATATGGTTACATTTAGTGCCATTTCTGAGAACCTGCGAAAGCAATCTATATTTGGCGCTAGAGCGCAGGAGTCTTCACTGTCGCCTGATGGAGCTATCTCTATAATGACTGACGCACGACATCATTGTAGACGAAATAGTTATCACACCGACCATGTTGCTATCGGGTTGAAAACTCACAAAGTCGTTGATATTCAACACATTAACGGGAATGATGATAACTGTTCACAGCGTCACGAGGCAGTGGGATTCGACAGGATGTACGAGAGCCTGGATCTCAGCAACATTAAAGTTGCCCATCATGTGCATGATCGAAACATGACAATCAACAAGCGCCTACGTGAGAGGAAGCAAGCCAGGAATTCCAATGACCGCTGGCACTGCACCCGTCCTATAACAGCCGGGGTGAAAAAAATTGGGCAAGGAGCACAAAAAAACATTGGAAAAACATGGCATCCCGAGCTTTCTGACAAGGGTGCTGCCATTCGAAACCACGTCTATTGGTGTATGGACAATTGCAATGGAGATGCCCAAACCCTGCGTAAGCTCATAGAATCATGCATCCCTCATTTTCAGAACAACCACAGCAAGTGCCATGAAACTTCCCACTGCAAAGAGCCGGGGCATATGATTGAAGTTCGAATTGTTTCAAATGAGGCTGCAATTACAATGCTCCAGGACTTTCTTCGGTCGTTGGTAGTGTACAAGCACGCTGAAGATTATGTCAAAGGCCACGACACATTTTATGTGGAAAGTTTTAATAACGTTTGTCTGATCTATCTGGATAAACGGATACACTACGGGAATTTAATGTACGAGCTGCGGAGCAATCTGGCTGTCTTGGACTGGAACGAACACGTCGACAGACCATACACGTCTATATGCACGACTGTTCGTTCGAAAAACCCACGTCGCCAAATCGGGAAAAAAGTGTATCGGCGCAAGACCTACGTATTTGTTGAGAACATTTGGAATTTGTACATTGCCGTGTGGTCAGCATCTAAAGCAATATCGGAGTCTGTGACAGAAACTTCTGCAGATAAGGAGACCTGCCAGAGTGAAATCTCTTCGGACGAATCCGATGACGACCAATTAGGAGACAGTGAGAGCTTTTCAAATGAAAGCAATGCACCCTACACAGTAGAATAACCGTAAGAGCTGTGACAATATTGTATGATACACTAAAATCAAACATATCAGTGCTACATAACCATCAACCGTCATTACACATAACCACCTTAGCATTCTGCTGTCTACTCTGCTTGACCTCCCCGGATTTTGGCCTGGCATAGGACAGAGAGATGTGTGGCAGAGCTGATGTGTGGCAGAGCTGACTGCTATCACACGCGTCCACAGGTGGCGGATAGTGGAACGACCTCTAGAAATAGAGGTCAGCTGCGAAATAAGCAGGGTTATATCTGACGAATAAGCAGTCGCGGACCAACAGCGGCAAGGCTAGTAGGGCACACTGTAGAAAAAGAGTGGCATTTTGCTTGACAACTAAAAGCTGCAAATATCCAATAACAGCCTTGTGACATGGGAGCACATGACTCAATTTAAATAAGCCTGATGACCCTCTGCCTAGCGGGCATGTGTTCATCACCAAGACTAGGTCCACAGCGGAAAACTGTGGTTGATGCCACGAAGGGCATCCGATCTGTAACAAGATGCTCCAATCTGTATAAAAATGAATCTGTGGCTTACCCCCCCTCAACGAGGTCCTAATCCAAGCAAGAAAAAAAGAAGATTGAACGGACAAGGGACTGTGGCCATTGCAAAATTGATTTGACATAGCACTTATGAAAAACCTAGTCTCCGTAACGTGGTTTTCGTGTGGCGCCGAGCAATTGAGGGCAATTCAGGTTTAAATCCACCTCTGAGTAGGAATCTTGAAGAGGCGCTATATAAATTTAAAATGGGGGAATGTTATGTTACATTGAATCATAGCTATGACAGGTGTACATAAGCAGCTCACAATCGATAAAATTCTGCTTTATGTCAGAAAGTAAGTGTACAATAAAAATCTCTCTGTCTAAACAAAGTCCGGCGAATTATCCAAAGTATCAATGTTACTCCCACTTGTGGCCCATGTAAGGCGTGCCTGTTGGATTCGGATACAACGATCTCACTTTTCGCACTACGCAATCTGGCATTATTTCCCGCATGTGAAGTACACCGTTCGATTCCGTTAGTTTCTTGGCCAGATATAATGGGCTCGTCCACCCACCCAAGTTGCAAATGATCTTCCAATATTTTCCATAAATTACTCTTCGTATTGGACTGTTAGCTGCATGCGCTGCTTGTCCTCCGCCAAGCCAACCTGGAGATGCAGAACCCACGCACGGAGAGAGAAAACAAAGAGGACAGGCGCCTTCCGATTGATGATTTTCACCCTGCAGCTGCAAATGATCAGCTGACACTTGAATGTCATGACTGTTTTGAGCCTCAATTTCTGACTCTGTACTATTTCCATTGGACGCGACCAAGACCTCCTTCGAAGCGGCATCCATACAAGATTTTCTTCTCTTTGGTGGTTCCAACTCTGCAATTGGAACAAAGGCAGTTTCGATTGGTTGGAGATATATTTATAATGTCATCAACATACAATTAGCTCTTTCGACTTGACTTGAACGACAGCTTAGCTGGGTTATGCATATGTTTATTGTCTTATTACATATCGTAATAATAATAATCATGGTAATTTTAATAATTACATTTTTAATTGGCCATTTATTATCATTACTGCTGTTACTGCTGTTCACATCAGTTGTCATTATACTAACATTGCTGATGTTATTATTACTATGTATTTCTATAGCATGGTTTGAGCTAAATATTTGCAAGGATAATAAATGCAATTTAATTTAATATTTATAAATCTTAGTTCAATCTTATTTGCGCACGTATAGCGCTACCTGAAGAACAATAGGGCCTACTTGTACAGGGTTCACCACACAAAACAATTTATACAATTTCAGTATATATATATATATATATATATATATATATATATATATATACGCATCGTCTTCATAATTACCAATTTTTTCAAAATTCCAGTTGTTGTGAGCAAAAAATGCCCGTATGGCTTCCTCTTGATCGCCATCTACCACAATAGTAAGTTCGTATTTGTTCATGGCAATCTAATCGCATATAGAAACTACAGACTTGTTTCTCAACCCTGTAAGTATCTTCATAGCAATGAACTCCATAGTAATATGAGTGTATGGGGGGGGGGTAAATTTGGATAATTGGAACAACTTGTATACATTCTAGAAGTACAGGTATGACCTCTAGCCAGCTTACCTGGCTTTCGTATACACAAATTAGTCGACCCACAGCTCGGTTATATATATACAAGTGGTCAATTGATCGAGGTAGGGCCTGTACGGGGTATGCCCTGTCGGGTCTAGTCTGCCCTAGCGATGCATCTCCATCCATCCGTCCGACCGCTAGAGGGCCAGAGGGAGGGTGAAGGGCCTAGGGTGGGGGCTACCACCGATCGACCGACCGTCCCTGCGCCTCGCCTCCATTCCACAAAGCGGACGATGTTGCCTAGGCTATGCATATAATTAAATTCAGCAGCCTATGCTTGTAAGATGTGTAAACCAAAATGAAATCAACGCCCATTGGCCGACAGATGCTTACTTGAACCGCCTACAGTCGTTGGTCACTTCATTCTACGAGGGAAACCGCCAAACCTAAAACCTAGGGCTTTAAGCCGTTGCCAGTCTTTGTATAGGCATATATACTTGCAGAACAGAGTCTTTGAAGGTCATCTTTCACTTCAAGAACATGTAGGCCTACATTTTATATCAGAACCGCTGTATGTTGCTTTTGTGAATCACCAACACACAACCAGTTCTTTGTTTGTTCACCACATTACTTTAGCTCGGTCGTTCGTTGAAGCAGTCTTTCTTCCTTTCCATCATTTCTCTTTACTAACTCAGAACGATCTCAGCGTAGCAGCAGGGTGGTCCATTTCTGTAGCTATAGGTCGACATACATACATATAGTTAACCGACGGCAATACAGAGGACAATACGCTCCTGCGCATGCCTGGGCGTCCTTACATAGGCCTAAATATATTTTATGAATACACTATAATACGTGATACTAAACACCGTAACAATAACAACTTATATAAAGATCTAATAGATAATAATAATAATGATCATAATAATATTAATAATAATTACCCTTACCATAATAAGAGGTCCTCATCTAGCACAAATAAAAAAAATACTCTCTAAATCCGTGAGGACCGAGTATCTCAGGTGTTCTAAGGAAATGATAATGACAAATATTATGGTATGTGAGAGTGGGACTAAATATAATATTATATAATATAATATTTGGATAGAATAGGGTGGTAAAATAAAGATACATAAATATAAAATAATATAATATAAGGTACATATAGATTAAGAACAATAGCATAATATAACCTACTAATCATAAAAAGTGGGTGCACTGGTTAAACACTATCTTGTGGGACCTGTCTACAATTTCAGGCAGTTAATCCTCAAAACCGTAGCGGCGAGGAGCTCGCGGTGTCCTCTTTGGTCGTGTTGCAAGGTCAACAAGATCTGACCTTTCAGAGCAGACATCGTCTCTCTCTTCTTCCACTGCTGGTAGAGACTCAACGTCAATTTCTCTTGTCTCTCCACGCTCAGCTGTGTCCTTCTCAGGAATCACATCGGTGTAGTAAGGCTTCAACTTGTCCACGTAAACTAGCTTCGCTTGCGCACGAGCGGTCTTCTTGATTTTGTAAAGTACTGGTCCTACCTGATGGAGGACGGTGAATGGTCCATCATACCATTTCGACCACTTGTCCTTGAGTCCCTGTCGATGCCTAGGACAATAGTACCACACCCGGGTACCCGGAGTGAAGGTTGCGGGTCGGACCCGGAGGTTGTAACGAGCCGCTCTTGTCTCCGCCTGTCGTTGCATCGTTTCCCGAGCCACAGCGAATGATTCTTGCATTCGTTGGCCCAGCTGATAGGCGTACTCGTGCGCGGACAAAGCTTCGTTAGATATATAACATTCCCCCAGTACTAAGTCAATCGGAAGGCGATTTTCTCTACTCAAAAACAAACGATTTGGTGTGAAACCCGTACTGGTATGCAGACTGGCTCTATAGGCGGCAAGGATAGTCGGCAGGTGTCTGTCCCAGTCCCGTTGTTTCTCATGAACCACTTTTGCAATCATGGCATTCAGAGTTCTGTGAAATCGTTCCGTCAAACCGTTCGTAGAAGCTTTGTACGGAGATGTACGAATCTTATCAATCTGTAGAAGTCGGCAGAGGTCTTGAAACAAGGTTGCTTCAAAACAAGCGCCCTGGTCCGTCAGAATCTGTAATGGGCACCCGAACCTCGAAATCCACTCATTGACCAGGACCCGTGCTACAGTCTCGGATTCTTGATTCCGAACTGGCCACGCTTCAGCCCAACGACTAAAGTGGTCTACGCAAGTGAGTATATAACGGTGACCCTTGCTGGAAGGCGGATGAGGACCGGTAAGATCGATTCCCAATACCTCGTTACACTCGCCCACCACCATGTTTTGTAACCGTCCTTTATGCGGCGGCTTCCCTCTCAAATATCGTGCACAAGGTTCACACTTCATTAGCTGTATTCTCAAGTCGTCTCTCCATCCTGGCCAGTAGGCTCGGTGCCGTATCTGTTCCGAAGTGCGACGGAATCCCAAGTGTCCACCAGTCATCCCTTCGTGAGCTAGTTGGATGAGTGTGGCACGTCTTTCCACTGGCAGTACTATCTGTCGCCAACGAATGTGACCATCGTCACCATCCAACCATTGACGAGTCAACAACCCGTTGTGGACATCCAATTGTGGCCACTGTGCCACCAAAAGTTTCACCACATGACTCATCTTCTTAGTTTCTTCATGAGTCGGCATCTCTCCGTCATTCAATTTCCGTTCAATCACCCAGTTCAGATCAGAGTCCTTTCTCTGTTCCGTGACTATGGTCGCAAGGCTCCAATCTTCCGGTAGTGTAGGTAAATCAACACCAGGTGCGAACTTTTCACGGGTCGCTTGGATCAACTGTGGCCGACGAGACAGGGCATCAGCATTGGTGTGTGTCGCACCCGAACGATGTTGAACTTCGAAGTGGAACTCCTCAATGCAATTCAACCACCTCGCTTGTTGTCCGATGGGCAACGGAGTACGACGTATCCAGACCAACGCAGCATGATCGGTTCTGAGTAAGAATTTACGTCCAAGCAGATATGGACGAAATGCCTTCAAAAAATGCACTATGGCTAACAGTTCTCGTCTCGTTACATCATAGTTCTGTTCAGCGACCGAACAAATCCGACTGCCGTAACTGATCACTCGTTCCTGATCTTCCTGTATTTGTGACAGAACTCCCCCGATAGCCGTTCCTGACGCGTCGGTGTCGAGAATGTACATACCAACGTCGTCCGGTAACGCAAGAATGGGAGCTGAAGTCAACTTTATTTTCAATTTTCCGAAAGCTTCGTTACACTCATCACTCCACTCGAATCGTACATTTTTCTTGGTCAGAGCGTGCAGCGGTCGTCCTATTTTAGCGAATTCAGGTACGAACCTTCTGTAGTAGGAGCACAAGCCCAGAAAAGCTCTCACTTCCTTCAGCTTCGTAGGTGTCGGCCAATCTCGGACTGTTTCAATCTTTGATGGATCTGTAGCCACACCCTCATGGCTGACAATGTGTCCAAGGAACAACACGCTCTTTTGCAGGATATGGCACTTCGATGGTTTCAGCTTGAGATTCACCGAAGCCAAGCGAGCCAGCACCTGAGTCAGTCGTGTCAAATGTGTGTCTAAATCATTGGCAAACACAATGATGTCATCGAGATAGATGAGACAGATGGCGAAGTTCAAGCCAGACATCACCAAATTCATCATTCTACTAAAACACGCGGGGGCGTTGGAGATTCCAAAAGGCAGCACCCTAAACTGGAAACTACCTCTGCGTGTCACGAACCCAGTTTTCGGTCGGTCCCGGGTATGCAAAGCGACCTGGTGGTACCCGGACTTCAAGTCAAACGTGCTGAACCACTTTGCTCCACCCAACGCGTCGAGACACTCACTTATCAAAGGCAAAGGGTACGCGTCCTTCTTCGTTTTATTGTTCAGAGCCCTGTAGTCGATACAAAACCTCGGAGTCCCGTCCTTCTTCTTTACCATGACCACATTGGAAGACCATGCCGAATTACTAGGTTCAATAATACCTTGCTGGAGCATCAGATCTACCTGCTCGTCGATCACTGGAAGCCAAACCAGTGGTTGTCTTCGCAGGGGTTGTCGAACTGGAGGTTCTGTTCCAGTGTCGATCTCATGTTGGAGGACATCAGTGTACCCAAGGTCCCACTCCGATACAGAAAACGCTGACCTGTAATTCAGCAACAGCTCCCGGAGTTTCTGACGAACGCTTGTTGGAACATCTTCAGCAACATTGTTCCAGAGCGGAGCCAGAACAGCTTCCACCTCTGCATCAGTAGACTGATCGATTCTTGCGCAGCTAGCAGTAAGTTGGGCGTTCGAAGGCTCGTTCTCCACGACAGTCACTTCTTCCAATTCACATCGAACCCCTTTTTGTAGTCGAATGGCACGACCGGTCGGATTCATTACCCGTATCGTCAGATCTACATTTCCTTTTGTCAACAGGGTACCAGCAACCAATAACCCGGAGTCCAGAACTTTCGGTTGAGTAGCCCACTGGGTTGGCGGACAATTCAAGCTGGGAAGAATCGCGTACGTTTCTACGTCCATTTCGCTGTGGGGCGGAACGTCCACACTCTTCGTCATCGCAATTCGGTTGCAGGATGGCGAGCCTGGATGTCGTTTGACCGGTAACGCCTGACCGTTTAGCCACACTTTCCTTTTCGTGAAATCCCATGTTGCTTTATTTACTTCCAGGAAGGACAAACCAATTATTAGGTCATCGACCTGTTCCGTGACCAGACAAGGAAGGTCATAGGTGAATGATCCCAAGTGGCATCGCAGTGTCGTTTCTCCAAGAAGACATCTGTGATCCGTTCGCAGCTATTAAACGTTGCTCTGATGGTCGGATCTTATTGTTTCCCACCAGTTTCCGCGGAGTAAGTGAAATTTGACTTCCCGTGTCCAAAAGTGCCAAAACCCAACGACCACCCACCAAGGTTCGTAGATATGCGTTACTGCTGCCTTTCACATGACGGACATTGTTCGGTGCGACATCATTCCTACATTCACGCTGACCATCCATCAGTGTGGGTTGATGCGGACATTCTCCACGGTGGTGGCGCGGAGAGTTGCACAGGGAGCAATGCTGTCTTGCTCTCCAGTTCCGTTGGTTCGAGTTTCTCTGATGGGGCGGAGGTGGAGTCACCTGGCGACCCTGCTGGCCAGTTGAAGGACGACTTACCGTTGTCGTTGTACTGTCACGGGCTAGAGGTCCACTTTTCGCAGTCAGGCGTTCTAATCTTTCGACTCGTTGCCTTAACTGTTCGTCGGTCCAATTCTCTTCTTTCACTGCTCTCATGCGATGCGCGGAGGGGATAGATGGTCGTGCACGATCTCTTTCGGCACGCTTCAATCCATCTAGTCGAACAGCAATTCGGTATGCCTGGTCCAGACTTGTTGGGTCTTGCTCGGAGACACGCATGGATAAGTCGCGGTCAGACAAAGCATCCAAAAACGAGCGAATTGCTATGGTCTGACTGTGAGAAGAAGATAGACCCGGAAAGCTCAACGACATTAAACGTCGTATGTCACTGATCAGAGTGGCAAGGTCTTCGTTCTCCTTCTGTCTCCTATTGGATAATTGCACCTGGTATAAAGAGGCGTGATCGCTGTTTCCAAATCGAGCTTGTAGTTTCTCGATCAGGTCGTCGGCAGTAACGATCTTGTCAGAGTCGTTTTCCCACAGGATCTGGCTTGCACTTTCTGTCAGTGAGCACATGAGGTGATCCCGTCTTTCTGACTCTCCCCAATTATTATTTCTCGCACATATCAGAAATTTCTTGATGAACCCCTGTACCGGCGTTCGTCCATTATAAGACCCAAGTTTAATGATACTTCGTGGTCTTTCTTGTGGCGCTGTCGACAACTTCTCTGGGACAGACTTTTCAATCGACTTTACTACTGTCGACTCGGGTACCAATGGAGTTGCGGTGGTCTGAGTAGCCACAGAAACTTTGGGTACTGGAAGTGGTAAAGTTGGGTTCCGTTCGAAACCTACCACTTTTCCCTTGAGGTCTCTTGCTGTATCGTCAGAGTTGCGATTGGCGGTCCCAGCTCTCTCTGTCCATCCATACGGTTGCGCACCTAGACGATAATCTGCCACCGGATCATATGCCGAGTACGGTCGTCCACCTAGTGCTGAGGAATACACGACTTGGCTGTGTATTGGTTGTACCACACTCTTAACTATTCGTTGTGGAACCCAACCGGAGGCACCAGAAGTGGGGTCACTTCTCCAGAACGATGGTTCTTCATGGGCCAACTGTTGCTGCGCCCAGTAATATTCCTGCTGATCGGAATCGAATGGTCGCGAGCCGGTATCCATCTTTCCTTTGGGAACGTCGTCCCGAATCATCGTCCGTGGTCGCCGGTTCTCGCGCAGCTGTCTTTCAGTCAGAAGGCCAAGTACTTCATCCTTAACCGTCATCTCACCATACCTCCTTCCATCTTCCAAGGCTGACGCGTAACGGCTGGTGTGGAGTTCCAGTCTGGCAGGCTGATCCATCGTCGTTCGTGGAGCAGATGAGATATTGAATCTCCCGATGCCCTGTGAGTTAACCCCAAATTCAGGTGGCCCATGGTGAAATAATTTAGCTTTGACTCCCATGGTCACCTTACTCTTTATCAAATCATTGGGACCAAAATTTGTACGCGGGTTTCTGTCTTCTTCATTCACATCGTCATTTGTTCTATCATGCAACAGCATTCTTGTCAGATCATCATGTTCACCATGTTCCCTATCTCTGGTGTCTACATAGACAGATCTGTCCATAAATGAAAAACTCTTTCTATCTCCTTCTACAAATTTATATTCTGGGCCTCGTTCAAAACCGAACTGACTCTTCAGTAGAGTTTCTTCGATTTCTTTCTTTGCCTGTAAAGGGGACGGAAATTCTCTGTCTAACCTTTCCTGTACCTTCTTCCTATCATCTTTAAAATTCGTCCCGGAAGGAAAAGGTAAATCTTTAAAACTCATCCTGGAAGGGCAAGGCAAACCTTCTTCGTCGTCGCTGTAGGGTCTGTCACTACAATCGTCATTGGAAAATCCCATCCTCGTCGCCATTGTGAAACCCTTGTCCCCCTCCCAAAAAAGGCGCTACCCCTTTCCGTTTGAGTAGAGGGAGAGCTAAGTCTCTTCGAAGGTCTTCCGACTGTATATACTGCATGTGACTCTGTTCGCATGAACCAAGGGACGTGTTCCCCATTCCTATCCCTTCCTCCTTTCTCCTTCTCTCCTTTATTCTTTCGCTCCGTCTTGGTAAAGCCGAATATAAGAGTTCCTCTACCTCCATATCGGGATTTACAGTTCGTTTTGTAGATTGAAACGCACTTTTACTTGCAGGTGACGAGTGGTGTACCAAGTGATAAGGCGCGTTAGAAATCAATCTCTTCTCGTCCCATATTGGGAGATTTGGGTCCGGAATCGTAAGGCCTTCGGAAGCGGATTCTAGACTTTCCAAACGTCTCGCAACTTCCTTTAGTTGTACGCTGACATCCCCCACCAGTGCATTCTGGCGTTCACACATAGTTTCCATCTGACCCATAATGGAGCTCCATAAAGGTTGTCCCTCCGTCTCCTTGTCCATTCTTACCTTCCTTCCTTCTTCCCTCTCTATCGGCTCCCTGTCAGTAGCATCGTCCGCTTTCGTTTTCGGAGTCGACATGGCTGTTATAAGCTTACTCGATTTACTATATAAATTTCCTTCGTTAAATTCTAGTTTGAAAGCTTCAAGAAGATTTGGATTACAAGTAATTTTTATTCTCTTTCAAACAATGCGCTCAAAACAAGTTTATAATTATTATTAAGGCTGTAATTTAATTATTGAATCTAGTGGTTATGAAATTCATTCACTCAATCACTCAGAAAGACATCAACACACGTATGCGTACTAAAAAGATTTCCCCGGGGTAATTTACTTTAGCAAAGCCCCGCTCAGTTACTAAGGGAATTCCCGCTATCCTGGCTTATCTGGGAAAAATCTCTCAAAATAACCCGTCTAGGATACACTCGTTTACCGGTTCACAGCTGATTGTCTGTGATGTAGTGCTGCAGGCAGATCAGTCTAGATCCTTTACGATCTCGCACCAGTTCTTTGAAGATGGAAAGACTACGCTGTCTCACTCTCACGTCGATAGAATTGTAGTCGCTCAATTCTTGAACGTGACTCAATTCCGGCTGGATCCTTTCAACAGTCAAAACGTAGAGTGCAGTCTCAGCTCCGTTGCGTCTTTTCTCTTCTTTTCCTGAAGTGCGCGCATCTGCCAGAGTCTTCCTCCTCTGCGGCGGATTCTCTCCCGTGACCAAGGCTTTGGTCTACGCTTCCTGCTACCTGAGTATCCAAGACTCAGAGCGGAGAGAACCGACTAACACTTACAGAACAAGTGCTTTTAAAGACCGTGCAGATCATTGCTTAAGTCGGTCGCCCAATCATCGGGTTGTCCCTCCGACCCGTAACCAATCAACTCCTCCAAGCCCCTGTCATAATAAAATATCCTGGAATATTCTCAACTCAGTCCAGCCCTTACTTGGAAGACAACCAATTATGTGTACTTAATTCCTGTCACCATAAATATCTTTTACGGAGCTTAACTCTGCCATGGTTAGTTCCTACCACGCCCTCTGCGATTTATTCTGTCAATCACGCCTCCTGCTCTGTTGTGAAAAACAAGCCTTACGCGGGTAATTTCCCACAATCATGTGTTTCCCAAAGATTTGGATGCGCCGTTTTGACATCTATAATTCTTTCGAAACGTCTCCGCCTTGGTTAAAGTTTACTGTTAGGAGTCGACGAATAAGAAAGTTCGGACATACGTCAGTAGGAAAAACAGAGTAGCCCCTGATACAAGGTATGAGTTTGTTTGACAAGGCGATCTATGCGGGCCCGCCCTGTATGTACATAGCACGTTCGGAATCTTAGCCTATCAAAGCTCTTGCCAAAGTTTTAGTCCTTCCTTATTTGGTGGCTTCCTAACTTAACCTCATTATAATTCCAACCCCCTTATCATTACAAGTTAACGCCTAAGTGCAGTTTGGACAACCTATAGAACCGTCCTTGCTTGTCGGTACTGATCTCACAAGTGTGGTTCATACAGAAGGAGCACCTTCTCAGAATAACGGGCAACCATACAACAAGACAGTAAGCTTATGCTTATACTAGTGTGTGTGTTTGTTAAAGTCTGCCTCAGATCTTAACATCAATATTGTCCATTTCAAGTGTCTCCCAAAACTCAAGAGATGGCTCGGACAGAGCGAGGTCAGAGCATAGCATGTTGTGAGTTCGTTCCAAATTCGCCGACGGTTGTAGAGTGGCCAATGAGTTCGCAGCCTATGATCATCAGTTCAGTTCAGCATCAACATCAAAGCGTTGGTCAAGGAACTCAATCCTTTGCTGGCTTTATACAGCTGAGATTTCCACTATCTTTGTAACACATTTAACCATTGATGGCTGATGACGCCTAGGCCTGCGTGCATGGGCCCCGTCTGCTCAGCTCTCTCTCTCTTATTGCTCCCATTGATGCTCTTTCGCATGACCTTCAAGCATGGCTGTCCTCAAACTGGCTTTCTTTAAATCCGTCAAAGACCCAACTGGCCAAGATTGCTCAAAGCTTTCCTTCTTATACCTTCTCTACATCTGTCCATAACCTGGGTGTAATTCTTGATAGTTCCCTTTCCTTTTCTGACCATATCTCTAATCTCACCCGCTTGTGCTACTACCATCTCTGACGTCTCAAAGCTATCCGAAGATCTGGCTCCTATCCAGTCTTTACCTCCATTGTCCATGCCTTCATCTGCTCTCGCATAGATTACTGTAAATCCATCTTTATTGGCCTCCCCAAAGTCCGTCTTTCCCCTCTACAATCTGTTCTTAACGAAGCTGCCAGACTAATCGCCCGTCTCCCACGCTTCTCCCATATTCTACATTCATGTTTGGACATCTTCACTAGCTTCCTCTTACTGCTGGCATTCAACTAAAGGTACTTATCCATATTCGCCGATTTTACCCTGGACTTGCTCCTAAACACCTCTGTGACTCATCATGTCTTCCTGTCTCAGCTATAGCTCCCTTCGCCCTCTTCGTTTCTCTCATAGTTCGAGAATTCGTGACTTTCGGTTTAAAAATTCGTAAAAATTCGCGAATTTTTGGTCTTTTTTAAAATTCGTAAAAATTCGTAAAAATTCGTTGGGCCATTGTTGGGCCTTTTTTACACTGACAGTGGCGTTTTGCAAAAACAGAGTAAGCAACAACAACAAATGTCATAACGTCGTGATTTGTTGTGTTAAGCCTCTGCTTAGAATTTAATGTAAAATTCAACATAAAAGTTTAGGCAATCCTCCGAACAGCGGTCCCAAATTAAAAATACTGCACACACCACTCAGCATGTATGTATGTATGTATGTATGTATGCATGTATGAATATATGTATGTATGTATGTATGTTTGTATGTACTACGTATGTATGTATGTATTTATAATGTATGTATGTATGTATGTATGTATGTATGTATGTATGTATGTATGTATGAATATATGTATGTATGTATGTATGTATGTTTGTATGTACTACGTATGTATGTATGTATTTATAATGTATGTATGTATGTATGTATGTATGTATGTATGTATGTATGTATGTATGCATTTATGTATGTATGTATGTATGTATGTAAGTATGTATGTTCATTTGACGATGTATACTTTGTCATTTGTAACATTTCCACAAAAACTCTGTTTTGAATTGTTTTAATTTACCTTTCATGAGCACTACGCTGGTTTTGATCTATTAAAATGCCATTTTAGTACATTAACTAGCTATTAGAATTTGGGACCGCCGTTCGGAGGATTGTCCAAATTTATTACGTAACGAGTTAATTTAGTTAAAATCTAATTTCTTAAAGATGAAAGAACATGGACCGGAGTGGAAGTATGTAGTAAGTTTGAAGGAAAAGGAAAGGGTAATCCAAAAATACAGTGTTGTTTATGCGATAAGGAATTGTTTGGTTGTTCTGCCCGAATTCGGGAGCATTTGCATGGCGAAAATACAGAAACCAGTCTAGTGGGAGCAGTGAGTTGTTCCTGACTCAGAATCAGAGGACGATGAAGTAGAAGACACAGCTAGGTGAAGTTGCCAACCCTTTTTAAAAATGTTTGGTTGCAAGCTGTGTTAGTGACTGACTGGTCACACTGGAGCTGGGGCACTGGTGGTTTTTCGTTCTGCTGACTGACATCCAGTCACACACCCCAACTATGATAGAAATCGAGTTCAAGACTCCAAGTAGAACTGTAACTAAATATTAGTATTGTTGTGTTGCTAGTCAGTTATCTTTCACGGCTGATTGATTGATTGACTGCCTATGACATCGACATTTACTTGCTTAAAAAGTTGAAAAGTCAACAAATAATAAAATTCTATCATTTTATTATTTCACGAATTTTAACGAATTTTAAAACTGCAGTTTAAAAATTCGTTAAAATTCGTGAATTTTTAAAATTCTTAAAAATCGTAAAATGCGAATTCTCGAACTATGGTTTCCCTGATCGACTTGACTTATTTGTTCCCATTGATGCTCTCTCCCGAGTGAGAACGGCCATGGCCCAGTTTCGTTCATTTGTTAGTATTGGCCCTTCATTGTGGAATCAGCTATATCCTTCGGTCCGGCTACACTACTATCTTGTGGTCCTTTCGTTGTCTTAAAACTTGCCTTTATTCCCGAGGACTTTCGCACTGGGAGCGCATCTAATTGGTGGGCACTGGGTAGAGGCGCTTCATGAGTTTTGAAATACAAAATACAATACAATAGGCCTATCCTTTGCAGCAACTTCTCCAACTGTTTTACTGCAGGCCTCTTTGAGTGCTTCAAGAACCCCTTTATAAGAATTCTTTGTGAGATGCTGGCATTAAATACTGAAAGTCTAAGTCTTGTTCAGTAACGATTTAAATTCACTTGCAGTCGCCTGCCGTCTTCTTTCCAGGTTTGGCGAATGTCGAATATGTATGCATTTAACCTCAGTGAAATGAATATGCGAAAGTAATAATTATGTGAGGTTCCTTTCTTATTCCTTATGGTTTACGCCAGCCTGGCCAGGATGCCGTTTGATGATTCGTCAGCAGCCTTATTTAATGATGTCCACCCGGTAGTGATAAAATTTAAATATTAATATGCACTTAAACATTGCTAAAAATGAAGCGAATTCACTGTTTAAAATGCCATATCTTTTCAGCTTCAGAGGCGAACCTCTGACTAAAGGCCTGGACCTCACTGGGGTGACAGCCTCTAGACCCCTAATTCGTTCCTCATGTGCAGTTGAGAAAATTCCTTAGAATAAGCCCTGAGTGGATGACATCAAAGGTCAGGAACAGTGATATTTTACTTCTAAAAATAATTCCTAATTCAGTTCTAATTCAGTTCTGAGCTCTTGAATTTTACTTCCAATTCTAATTTTACTTCACAAATAATTTTACTTCTCATTCCTATTTTAGTTCTCAAATAATTTTACTTCTTTATTTAGTTTTCCGAATAATTATTAATTTCCTTGCTGTAAAAGTATGCAACGCTTGCATAGAGAAGCAAACAGCTTGTATCGAGAAAGAAAAAACTGTTTGAAGTAAAACAAGGGGTGAAGCGTTAGTCTAACAATGCTGGTAATTTGAATTTTGAGTCGTGTGGTAATTTTTACGAAACGAAGGATTATCTAGTATTCTAGTATCAGCGTAACCGGGTAGGCCCTACTGTGTGGACAACAATATCCAAAACGCTGTGCAGTCGCTGATGGAATTCATTCGAGTCAGTCGTTACCATTCATCTATCCCCCTTCCAAGACTTCTATTGCTTGTATTCTCCAGCTAGTGCTGTTCCACAAATTCCACCATATTCCCCGTTTAGTAGTTGGCATGTAGATCTGCCTGCACATGTAGTTTCGTCAAAATGATAAACCCAAAATCGGGCTATCTCGCTTCCTCCCGGTCAACATTCTCGATAAACCCGTAATTTTACAATTTAACGATCAAACCCAAAATAAAATGGCGTATGAAACTGAGGTCGTTGGTACGCAATTAAGTGGGGACAATTATTAGACAACGAAGACCAAAGATATGTGATTAGGGCCTACATCGCGAATGGTATGCGCAGCGTCTTCGTCTCAACCGAAGTTTTCCAATGGATTGTGTTTGAAGCGCGTGCAATTTTACCGGTACTCGCCTTCGTCTCAACTTAAGCGCCACAAGAAGTAAAATGATTTTACTTATGAAAATAATTCCTAATTTCGTTCTTAATTTTAGTTCGGCAAATAATTCCTAATTCAATTCCTAATTTCGTTCTTGCAGCTGAAATAATTCCTACTTTTACTTCTAGTTTTCGTTAACGAAATCATTTATTTGTACTTCTAATTTTAGTTTTCGTTAACGAAAATATCACTGGTCAGGAAGACCTAAAGCAGCCGACAGGTGGCCAAATAAAGAGAGACTTGGGTGGATCAAACAGAAGAGGAAGGCAGAGGGAGAATAACGAGGGAGGCTACACAAAATAAACATAGGCAGAGAAGGAACTTTCTAGAGTGCTTTCCTCATCGCTGGCCAAAGGTGACAGAACTATGACTGAGATGTCGAGTTGAGCGGAATGCTTTGCAACTCCGAACAAAATGACCAAAAATTTCAACATCAGTGTATGTATGTGTATGCATGCATGCATTTATGTATGTATGTGTGTGTGTGTGTGTGTGTGTACGTATGCAATGCATGCATGCAGGTCTGAATGTAGTATGAATGCATGTATGTATGTTTGCATGTCGGTGTACGTACTATGTATCTATGCATGTGTGCGTATGCATCTATATCAAGATATTTTATATAGCGCCTTTAGTACCTCTTCACGTTGTTGTTTTGTCTTAGTTTCCACGGATTAACAACGTGGATATAATTGACATAGGCCAGTTGATGAACTCCATTGCTTATTCACTCTTTTATAATTTATTCTTTAATTGTTTATTTTTTTTGTTATTTACTTCGGTCGTAGTAGCGCTGAAGTAGTTCAGCATCTTCGACTGTTATACAGGCCACGGGAATCTTCGGGAAACTTGCATCGTACGTCTAAAAGAACAGAGAATCTGTTTGTTAACAATTTCAATGATATTAATTTCTGGAATAAGACTAATCGACTTGTTAAGTTATATAACAGTAAAACAAATGTTGTAGATTGCAAAGAAAAACCTTACATGATTCTACGAAACATTCTCCAGTCCATTCCCAGAGCGTCTGATTTAAGGCGAGCGATCGATCGCTCTCCTTGGTCGCTCGCCTAAGAAAGGTACCGGCGAGCGATTTACCGCTCGCCTAGCCGAAGGGTTCTCACCGTCGGTGACAGTCGGTCGTCGCTCGCTGAGTTTGAGTCAGATTTCTAGACTTCTAGACGAACCTGGAGCCAAGTAGGAGTTAAGTAGGCGTTTCAACGCATTCGCTAGGTGTCGTTCTGAAAGCTTAAAAACCGTTACAATGAGTGAATCTGAAACCGGAGTTGGCGCATTCGCTAGGTGTCGTTCTGAAAGCTTAAAAACCGTTACAATGAGTGAATCTGAAACCGGAGTTGGCGCATTCGCTAGGTGTCGTTCTGAAAGCTTAAGAACCGTTACAATGAGTGAATCTGAAACCGGAGTTAACGCATTCGCCAGGCGGCGTTCTAAAAGCTTAAAAACCGTTACAAAGAGTGAATCTGAAACACCAACCCGTTGGTGCTATCAAGGGCCTGCCAGAGGGGAATGGAATGGTCATTCAGGGTAAAGAAATGAGATTACCAACGTTTGCTGCCGGCCGAGAACCTCCCACGAGGCCGGCCCAAACCGGGTCATTTTTTCAATTTAAATAAAAGAATCTGTTGTGGTATACATAAAAACATAATGTTAGGGCAAAACTTTTGCAAATGGCTTATGATAGGCAAACAAAATCTCTGCCCTCGTCGATGCATTGGGGAGTATTGTTTCAAACATTTAGCACAGCTGCGAAATGGCTACGAGACAAGACCATGCGCCAAATGTGGAAGGGGAATCAAAAACCACTTAGGTGAGTGTATACGTTGTGATTATTACGTCATAAAATCAAGAGTTCGACGCTGCGGACTAACCCGTGAATTCGAGAAAGAATGGAAAAGACTAGCGAACATAGTAGTAGAGTAAAAAATTCTCTATTAAAGAAAGGATTCCGTTATTGTATTGAGATAATACAGATGAGCAAGCGACAATCGAATATCTAGTAAACAAAATTTCATTTTAAACAAACGATTCTGTTATTGTATTAAGAAAAAGTTTGCCATAGTAATATAAAATAATTTATAATTATGGCATTGTCTACGAATGAAAAAATTGAACAATTGTTGGGTGAGTTTACTGGTCCCCCAGCTCTTCGAGCTGTTCTACAGAATATCTTAGACGAACCTATCCCAGATGCAGTCAAAAGACGCTTACTACAGCCACTGCTTCCAAGGCCAATTCCTCCAGGGCGCAAGCATAGAGGGGCAAAACGTAAAGCCCTTCTGGCACAATTTGATCCACTCCTAATTAAGAAGGATAGAGGTGGACCACCACCCTTTCTAGTGCACAGAGAGCTAGCCAATCAGCATCTGAGAGACTTCCGTGCAGAAGTACCTCCTAACCACAGGCTGGAAGGAGATGCGTTGGCTTTCTTGAGTGCAATGGAGCACAACATTGAGGCGCAACTCAACGAAGAGCTGTTGAAACAAGACGGTCTGAAATACTCGCAAGTGTTGACAGTTGAGTTGGAAAAGCTGGCTCCGACTGTTGATAATGTGTATGATGGCAACGCGACCCCGGGTACTATTACCAAGACGGTCTACTTTCGAAGCAAAGCAGTGCCAGTTACCAATGCGGGTAAAATCCAAGGGGCTATACGAAAGGCCAAGGCTGAAGTACTAAACCTCCTCGAAGAGTACACCAATGAGGGATCGGGGTGGAGATTGAGGCGGGTCGTGGGGCTAGACCTCGGTGTTGCAAGATATAAGCCTTTCCGGGGTAAAAGCTACTTTCCCACACCAAAGTACATCCCCCTCGCACGGTTATTAATGTCAAGAATGAAGATAACCGATGCTTTGAGTGGGCCATTTTAAGTGCCATGTATCCAGTAGAAAAGGACCCTCAACGCCCAACTAAGTATCGTACCCACCTCCAGGAGTTAAACTTTGGCGGTATAGAATTTCCAGTGAAAGTCACAGATATCGACAAGTTTGAGCGTCAAAATCCAACTATAAGCGTCTCAGTCTTCGGGTGGGACACAGCTTTGTATCCAATTCACATTTCAAACCGGGCCAGTGTCCACAATCTTGACCTTCTACTACTGGCCGACGACGCAAATGAAAATTTTCATTATGTCTGGATCAAGGATCTAGCCCGCATGCTTTATAAAAACAGCAAATTTCATGGACGAAAACATCCATGTCGTCGCTGCCTACACGTATTCTGTAGACAAGACTTGCTGGATGCCCATATCAAAGATTGCCAGGGCATTAGTAAGAAGCCTCAGCGGATTGAGATGCCAAAAGAGGATGAAAATATCCTCAAATTCCAGAACCATCGCAAACAGATGCGAGCCCCGTATATCGTTTACGCAGACTTCGAGGCTCTAAACATGCCAATCGAAGGTGCAGCCATGAATCCCAGCGAGAGCAACACCAGACAGATAGCTGAGCAGAAACCGTGCAGCTTCTGTTACATAGTGGTTCGATGCGACGGCCGCACAAAGAAACCAGTTTTATACCGCGGAGAAAACGCCGTGGAAGAGTTCCTACAACGACTACAAGGCGAGCTAGCCACTATCAAACAAAGGCTGGCCACCCCAGCTAAGATAGTTATGTCAGCAGTTGATCGCCAATCATTCCGCGAGGCTACTGAATGTCATATCTGCGGAGAAGCGCTCGAAGAGGATAGAGTTCGCGACCACTGTCACATTACCGGTAAATATCGAGGTGCCGCTCATAACGCCTGCAACCTCAAACTTCGAATATATCCAGATAAGTGTAAGGTACCGGTGGTCTTCCACAATCTGCGAGGTTACGACAGCCACCTCATAATGCAAGCGATAGGTAGCTGTGAGGCCGCACAGGATGAGGAAACTGATATTAACTGCATCCCAAACAATATGGAGAAATACATGACATTCAACATAGGACAACTGCAGTTCATCGATAGTCTCCAGTTTCTAAACAGCTCGTTGGATAAATTATCAGGAAATCTGTCGCTAGAGGATTTGAAAGTGACAACGGCATATATAAAGGAAAATTTCGTTCATGATGATAGGACAAAACTAGATCTTTTGAGGCGAAAGGGCGTATATTGTTACGAGCACATTGACAATTACAACCGCTTCGCAGAAGACCGACTTCCACCCAAAGAAGCGTTCTACAGCAGGCTGACCCGTGAGAACATCTCTGATGCGGATTATGAACACGCTCAACGAGTATGGAATGAATTCGATTGTAAAACTCTGGGTGACTATCACGACTTGTATCTCCGTACGGATGTACTCCTACTAGCCGATGTATTCGAGACCTTCAGATCCACATCGATGAAGCACTACAGTCTAGATCCAGCAAACTACTTTAGCCTACCAGGAATGGCCTGGGACGCTTTGTTGAAAAAGACGAAAATCGAGCTCGAACTTTTAACAGACATAGACATGCATTTGTTCGTAGAGAAAGGTCTCAGAGGTGGAATCTCGATGGTATCTAAGCGCTTCGCAAAAGCCAACAACCCGCAATGCCCCGACTACGATACCACGAAGCCAGACAACTGGATCATGTATCTCGACGCGAATAATCTTTACGGCTGGGCGATGCAACAGCCACTGCCAGTTGGAGGATTTAGCTGGGAAAGTCCAACTCTCGATGAAGTGTTGGAAACTCCAGATGACGCGCCTGAAGGCTTCCTACTTGAAGTCGATCTCGGGTACCCGGAGCACCTCCACGAATCACATAGCGACTATCCCTTAGCACCGGAGACCCTGACAGTCCAAGAGGAGTGGTTGAGTGACTATCAGAATGTGCTTATGAACGAGTTGGGAGGCAAGTTCACAAAGCATGTGAAGTTAGTACCAAGCCTACGACCTAAGGAGCGGTATGTGGTCCATTATAGAAATCTCAAACTCTACCACTCGTTAGGGCTACGAGTTTCTAAAATTCATCGTGTCATTAAGTTTAGACAGGAGGCATGGATGGCTCCATACATCGAGATGAATACGAAATTGAGAGCGAAGGCAACGTCGGAGTTTGAGAAGGATTTCTTCAAACTGGCTAATAATGCGGTCTTTGGAAAAACCATGGAAAATCTTAGAAAAAGAATCAGAGTTAACCTGGTACCGACCTCAAAAGTTGACAAACTTCGTAAACTAATTGCTGACCCGGCCTACATATCACACAAAATCTTCAACGACCAACTCGCCGCGATTCACAGTTTGAAGAACAAGCTCAAGTTAAACAGACCTGTATATGTCGGCCAGGCGGTCCTCGACCTCAGCAAGCATCTGATGTACGACTTCTGGTACAACGATGTGAAAAACGAGTACGGAGAAAAAGCCCAGTTGCTATATACAGACACTGACAGCCTGTTATTTCAGGTGGAAACTCCGAACGCCTATGCCGATATGTGGAATAAAAAACACCAATACGACCTCTCAGAGTTTCCAAGAGACAGCCCCTACTACGACGTCGAGAACAAGAAAGTCGTGGGCAAGTTCAAGGATGAATGTAACGGAGTGGCCATCGCCGAATTCGTAGGATTGCGTCCGAAGATGTACTCGATCTTAAAATCGGGCGGCTCAGAGATCAGGAAAGCAAAAGGTGTTCAGAGAGCGGTTGTGAAGAAGGATCTGCACCACGAGCTATACAAGGAATGCCTGTTCGAACGAGAAGAGATGCGGCACACACAAGTCGTGATTCGAAGCCACGACCACCAGATCGGAGTGTACGAGCAGAATAAGATCAGCCTCTCTCCATTAGACACAAAAAAGTGGATATCTCCGGACGGGATAACAACGCTGGCATATGGGCACTACAAAATCAACGACGGTTGAGTATTCTGTCGGGGGGTAGCTCAGTGCCCATAGGCACCAGAAGCAGCTCCTCACGTACGAATCCGCGGGCAGGCCCATCAATTAGATGGTATAAAGCCGGTTGGCCAGCCTGCCGAACAACATCTAAAATAGCGTGGATGGTGAGCGACCAGTTAGGGTCGGTGGCTCGTTTGCTACCACCCTCAAGCTCGCCGGGAGCGTACAAGTATCGGACGAGTACGTCGTGTCCGAGAATAGGCTCATCCATTCCCCACAAACGAGTTTTCATTTGTGAATGAGAGGGCTTCTGTGTCACTTTAGCAGCTTTCATCGCTTCAACCGGCTTCATGTCGAGCAAGCGCGTCGGCTCATCGTTTAGTGCAGCTACAACTTCGGGCAATCGTCGAACCCATTCCACTGACCGTTCGGATGAACCCCTTGCATCCAGGAGCAATTCCTGAGCGTATTGAGCACCGAAGAGTCGCTCAGCTAGAGTACGGTTAAAGCGTTCAACGATGCCCTGTTGGCGATGATTTGCGGCCTGTCCGCGTCTTACAAGAACGTCGTGCTTCGCCAGCAACGGTGTAAAATCACCCATAAATTCCCGTCCAGGATCGACCTGAAAAAGTCGAGGCCAAGTTAGTGGGCCCCGCTTGTAAATCCGGCTTAAAGCGGCGGCGACTTCAGTCGCACTTTTGTTTATCAACGGTTCAGCTTCTTTGTATCGTGAGGCAACATCAACAACAGTGAGAGCGTATTTATAAGTCTTTCGGCCTACTTTATCGTGAGGTAAAAACAAGAGATCGGCTTGGTGTACGGCGTTTGGTCGATTTTCATCGAACTTTGGACGCGGTATGCGGCGTGGAACGGGAAGATAAATCTGCCACACCGCTTGTTTCTTCAGCCAATCACGAGCCTCCGCCTCGGAAACTTTGGCGGCTGAGGCTAGTTTCTTCACCGCAGCCTTACCTCGCCAGTAACCTCTAGGGCTGTAATAGACGGCTGAAAGGTGCTTAGACATTTCAGTTAAACTATATATAACAAACAGGTAAACACATACACAAATGATTTTCATTTGCGTTTTCATAAATGAAACTCATTTATGGCCCTTCGTTCTGACACCCATCCCCAGCCTCGACTTCGCTGACATAATGGCCGATACGAGCCGGGCATCTTTCTTCTCATAATCCGGAGTTTCATCGGTGAGTGCGATCTTCGACGCGGCTGCAGCGAGGATGTCATCTGCGTGGTTACGCCCCGGAGTATCTTTATGCACTGCGTAAGCGACGTCGTGGTGGAGGCACGCACGGTCGAGCTGATTAACACCGTGATAGCGCTGTGACAGCCGTTTATCGAGTTTTGTGAATGGCCCACAGTAAGAGTACTTTCCCGTGTTCTGAAAAGAACCTCCCGGATTATCTTCCGAAGACATACCGGATGGAAGGCTCATATGCATTTCTGGTAGAGGTAGAGCGTTGAGGGCCCTATTCAGTAGAGAGCCTCCAGTCTTTCGCACTTTAGAAGGCAAAATTTGGCTCTTCTTTGCACCGCAGACGGCACAGGTTCCCTTCTTGGCTGGCCGACCGTTTCGTAACTCGACGATTGTTTCATTTGAAGTCTCAGTATGTTTCTTACATCGTAGGCAATACATTGTGTTCGTTGAATACAATCATAACTCGTTGTCTCTATATGGAAATAACAAATTTCGATCTCGAAGCCGACGATGGGAAAAAACACCACCATTGGTTGTTGCCATCAAGCATACGATGCATAATCTGTGGGCCTAGCGGATGTGGAAAAACAAACCTACTACTCAACCTTCTGTTGAAGAAGGGGTACCTGCGTTTTGATCGGCTGTATCTATACTCGAAGTCTCTGGGACAGGAAAAATATCAGTTCCTCCGGGACTGGGTTACAGAGTTGGAAAAAGTTGCCGGGAAGGAAGTGGCTTCCTTTCACTCTTGCTCAGATGAAATAGTTCCAGTTGAATCATTAAATAAGAATGCCAGAAGCCTTCTAGTGTTCGATGACGTCATGCTTGAAAAACAGTCGCCCATCGAAAGGTATTTCACTATGGGTCGACACGGTGGCGCGGACTGCTTCTACTTAACTCAAAATTACTTCCGCATTCCCAAGCAAGCGATCCGTGACAATGCTAATCTTATCGTCCTCTTCAACCAAGACAGTAAAAATTTGCGAGCCATTCACGATACGTTCGTGGGCGGCGACATGTCTTTCGATGAGTTCCGTACGTTCTTCAGCGAGTGTGCTGCCCAGCCATATGGATTCGCAGTCATAGATTTGACGTCCAAAGTGTACGATGGAAAATATCGTTGCGGGTTCGATCGCTTCTATAAGCCCAAGGCAAGTATTTAAAGACACGATATAGGCAACATATAGTCGACATATAAACGCGATGTGGACAAAAGTTTCGTCTAAACAGGAGCGAGACGCGTTGACTCAGGACTATTTAGCTCGCAGAAATCGATTGAGACAGCGTTTCGTGGATGAGAAACTCGGTGAAGCCAACCTTCAGTACGATGCGGCAAAGCTTTTCAAACCAATCGCCACAGCCACGGCTGAATCCCAGGCGGCTACGTCTAAGGAGCTGCAGAAAGTTACCAGCGCCTTGCAGGATTTGCCGGCGCAGATTTCAGAGTCTGCTAATTTTAACCCGATAGCGGCGTTGTTCGGTGATTCAGCAGGAACAGCTGCTCCAGCGCTTCCAGCGCTTCCAGCATCCCGAATCCCCCACGCATTGTTAGTCGATCCAAACAAATATCTCAACGTCGAGGCAATCATAAGGCACGGTTTCAGACCTCCGAGCGAGCTCGATTTAGCCGACAAGGCAGGTGCTGAAAAGATAATCGGTGAGGTCAATCACTATAATCGCCACACCCTGGGCAAAGAGAAAAAGATGGCTATAAAGCAAAAAGACGAAGAAAAGGTAGATGCGGTGACTGCAGATATCGAAGCCCTAAGGGAATATAAAAAGCGAATCGATACACTGATAGAGGGCCACAGCCTTATCAAAAAGGGAAAGGGTTTCAGTGTCCCAGCCGTTCCTCTTAAATTACAAGGTAGCGCCTTGGGTGAGCTCTCCGTCGACCCCGTCGCGCTGTCTGCTGGTAGACTAAGAGTGTTTAAAGGTGGGAACCTCGTGCTCGAAGCTCCTGCTGATGAGTCATTGTTCAGCCTGTTAACGAAACGCTTCGTTAAGACTAAGCAATATTCGCCTCAGGCAATTGAAACTTTCAAAAAGCTCGTACAGATGTCTGGTCTGCCTATTCATGGCCGGAAAAGTAAAAAGTTCCAACTGATTCGAGGCGGCGCGGTGCAATTTTACAACGATCCAAACGCCCTGGTAGAGAGGTTGCAGCTTTTGGTGGCCTCTAGGGCCGCGGGAAACACTGGTCTTGGCAACGAAATCTCCGCCATTCTTGACGAGTTACTGCATTCCGGTGCGATCTCCAAAGAGCTGGCACTCGAATTGAATAGAAACATGCTCATAAAATAGAAATAGAAAACAAAATTCATGGCTCAGATGGAACGCTCGGAGAAACTGCTCGAGGAAATTCGAGACCTTTTGCAGCCTAAGGAAAATTTTAGTATAGTTGTTTCCTCAGATACTACAGGGTGGACCACGGCTTTCTCACCGCCGCTGTACCTGGATCCAAAAAGACGCTTTGAGCTTGCTTTGGTCAATCTTGAAACCTATAATTCGATTCCGAACATTGACAGTTCAAATAACAAGTTCGTCTACAGCTCCACCAATGGACAGACCTGGAAGACGATCATTTTACCCGACGGAAGCTACGAGATCGCACAGATTAATTATGAAATCGGCCGGCAGTTAGAAATGCAAAATCCGCCGCCGCCAGGTGTTGCTCAACTCAGCTTTGATTCTCCTATTACTGTAGGAGCTAACGCATCTACCCTTCGCGCCTTCGTAAAGATAACGAAGGCCCGTTTTAAGGTAGATATGGCCGCATCTACCATCAGGCAAACGCTCGGTTTTAACCCTCAGACTCTTAGTCTTGGTTATAAAGAGGGAGAAAATCCAGTCGATATTCTCCGCGTGGACACAATCCTGGTAAATTGTGACATTATCTCTGGATCGTATCGAAATGGTAGCCAGCTGCCAGTAATCTACAGTTTTTTCCCGGATGTGTCGCCCGGCTACAAGGTAATCGAGTCTCCGAAAAATCTGGTGTACCTACCAGTTGCACCGGCTGGTAACGTACAGGGCATTCGTGTGTGGCTGACCGACCAGAATGGTGAACAATTAAACCTCCGCGGTGAGACAGTAACTATAAGGTTTCACATCCGCAGTGCGTAAATGTTCACACTTAAATATTCTAATGTTGGTTCTTGGAATTAAAAAGCGGCGTCGTGTCGTGGGTGGTGGACTTTTCGACTGGATACCCAAAATCGCGGGTTTCCTTGGCCGTGCAGGCTCCTTCATTTCGGCGAATAGAGGCACAATCACAAACGTTGCCAAGGCGGTTGGTAATGTCGCGAAAGCCGGCGCCACAACAGCATCTGCCGTCAGGCAAATTGTTGATGCCGTGAAAGCGAGACGCGCTGCGGCCGTAAATGAAGCTCATTTACGAAATGAAAATTCATCTGCCGCGCCCGTTGTCCCCGCACCTTTGGAGAAGGCGCTCAGCGACAAGAGCATCGAATACTTAAAACAACTGGCTGTGAGTCCGCCACCCGTTGTTCCGACAATGGCTGACATAAACAGCCGTATTGCTGGATCCGGTTTCAAAACTATAAAGCCGAGTCGCGGCGGCAAGGGTCTGTTTCTCGCGAAATAAAATTAAAAAAATATTCACAAAACGGAAAAAAATGTTTAACCCACCACATATGAAATTAATTTGCAACATGATTAATAATTGAAGCTTGAACTTTTTTAACTATAATAATGGCGGCATTTGACGTGCCGAGTGAAATGTTGGACATCGCTTCGGCGGTGCCCGATGACAATAGCATCGAATCGTTTGAATACCGCGAGTATGAGTCACAAAATCCCGCGGCTATCAACAATGGCCAGGCCATACAGATAGACATCCAGAACCAAGACATTTTCACACAGCCTTCTAAGAGCTACCTTCTTGTGGAGGGCAGGCTTACAACAACAGGCGCCGCTTACATCGCAGACACGTTGGTGTCATTCATCAACAACGCCATCCCGTACATGTTTTCTCAGATTCGATACTTGGCTAACAACACCGAGATAGAGAATGTCATGTCTCCTGGGCAAGCCACGACGATGAAAGGCATGCTGGTATACGGCGATGATTTTTCCAAAGGCGAAGGTTTAAACATGTGTTGGCAAAAGGACACGACAGCGGCAGCGGCGGCTGCGAATATCGGCTTCGAGGCCCGTCGACTGATGATCATTGGAAAACCCGTCCCTATTGGAACGTTTTCATTCATCGTTCCCTTAAGACATCTATTCGGTTTTTGCGATGATTATCACAAGGTCGTATACGGGATTAAACACTCCTTACTGCTGAGCCGGCAGGGGGATGCAGACGCGATCTTCAAGGAAGCCGCTGCGGCCAATGGCCAGATCGCGCTGACTAAACTCTCCTGGTTCATGCCGCATATAATACCCGCTTTGGAGTATAAAAGCATGCTTATGAAGCAGATTGAAGCCAAGGTTAAGGTACCTGTGGCATTCCGCGCCATGCAATGCGACAACATTGCGGTGCCACGAGCGACGACTTTTTCCTGGCGTTTGAGCGTTAAGTCGGGCACGGAAAAGCCACGCTGGATTCTTGTTGCTTTTCAGACTGGAAAGAATGCACATCAAGGCCAGAATCCGGCACTGTTTGACCATGTACAGGTTCGCAACATATTCGCTATGCTCAACACCGATCGCTACCCCGTGGTTGACATGAATCTCGACTTCACCAAGAGGACAACCTCTCGCGCTTACAAGGCCCTACGTGACTTCAAGGAAGAATATTGCGGCATAGACGCGCGTGAATCGTCATGCCAACCGACACCAATCGAATTTGTAGATTTGTTTCCGATCTTCGTTCTGGACGTGCGCAGGCAATCTGAACGACTTAAAACCTCTGTACAGGACATACAAATCAAGGTGGACTTTAACGAAGGGGTACCAAATAATACGACAGCATATGCCGTCCTGATCAGCGACCGACTCCTGAATTTTGAATCGGATGGCAGCAAATTCAACGTCGTCTACTAGAAATCGGTTTTTCACATTTAGATACAAGGCCCTCTTTTAGATATATTTTTTCCAAAAATGAAAACTGAATACGTTGCGTTCGGCCTTTCACTGACCGAAGGGCAAAAGCAAACATTGGCTAAAGCTGCGCGCGCCGGCACTGGTGCCACGATCCGACTCGCTCATGGCCAGCTTCGCGGAGACGACAAGCTCGCGCTGACAAAAGTTCAAGCCGCCCGAATCGTGAAGAAGATTTCGGAAGGCGTTGGCATGGAGCTGAGATTCACCAAAACGCAATTGAAAAAGATGACAAAATCTGGTGGATTTCTTCCACTGCTGGCTCTCCTCCCATTGATTTTTAGTGGGTTAGGCGCGGCGGGTGCCGTGGGTGGCATTGCCACTGGGGTGGCAGAGGCCGTGCACAACAAACAGGCCAACGACGCCGCACAGGCGGAGGCGGAGCGTCACAATCGCGCACTCGAAGCGCGGGGGTCCGGTTTATATCTCGGGCGCGAGACTCGTGGTGGTTGTTGTCCAATGTGTAAAGGATCCGGTCTCTACATCGGGCAAAAAAACTAAAACCTCTTAGCAACTTCGACATAGAGAAAGTTGCCAGAGCGCTGCCGCATTTCCGCGGTGTTTTCATGCGAGATGGTCTGCCCGCCGTGGCTCGTGAGAAGGAGTGTGGAGTTGTTAATTTAGATTCCGGTTCCGGCGATGGCACTCACTGGGTCGCCTATTGGATAGATGGGCCTATAGCAGTCTATTTTGATAGTTATGGGCTGGATCCGCCTCTCGAAATTTCTAGATATTTAAAAAATCCTATAAGAACTCAAACATTTCAGCTACAGGGTCCCGATGATGTGGTATGTGGTCATCTCTGTCTGCTCGTGCTAAGAGAGCTCGCTGCCGGAAAGAATTTTGAAGACATCGTGCTTGACCTATGTTAGACTTCCATCACCTTTTTGTATATAAAAATGCCGGTTGATAAATTTGGAAGAGACGGTGGAGGTGGGTTTGGAGGGGGGCAGATAAGCGCCGCTGGGCTCGTCCACAAGGCTGGTGATACCATGATGGGAATTCTGTCGGCTGGAGGTTTTCGACTGACAAACGTGGGAACGCCCACGATGGAAACAGACGCCGCGACAAAGGCTTATGCAGACATCATAGATCAGGACAACTTACAAATCACCGGTGGAACGATGTCTGGTGTTCTAAAAATGGGCGGCCATAAATTGACTGGTTTGCCCACGGACACTCCGGGATCTGACAGTGAAGACGAGGGTTGGGACGAATTGGTGGGGGAGTCCGACGCTGCGAGTTGGAAACAAATAACAGAGTACGCGAAAGAGCGGGCGCACCAAGCCGAGTTGTATGCAGACGGCTTAAGCTCCGAGGTAACTGGTCTCGTTAAACGTTACGCAGAAGATAAGGACACTGTGCTGGACACTGCCGTCAGGCTGTACGCGGACCAGAAGGCGGCCGCGGCCGAGAGCCATGCAGACCAGAAGCTTATCGATGCCAAGCAGTATACGGACGAGAAAAACGAGGTTTTGAGAGATTCCGTTAGGCAGTATGCGGACGAAAAGGATGTTATTGTTAAAACTTACGTCAACGAGCAAGATGTTATCGTCAAGAACGCGTGTGTGCTAAAATCTGGAAGTGTAATGACTGGAAGTTTAGTCATGGGTGGCCACCGAGTAACTGGACTTCCAACAGAGATTCCAGGATCTGATAGCGACGCAGCGAGTTGGAAACAAGTGTCAACAGCGGTCGCCGGCGCTCTATTGAGCCTCGATAGAGTTCCCACGGAGTCGTTGCACGTGGTTAACAAACAATATGTTGATGTTCAACATATTGCTGCTAGACAGTACGCGGTCGATCAGGACACCGCGATTAATTCGTCCGTGAGGTTGTATACAGATCAAAAGACCGCCGCCGCAAGGGGGTACGCAGACCAGAAAGCCGAAGCTGCAAAAACTTACGCCGAAGAACAAGACGCTATGGTCAGGAGCGCTTGCGTGCTTAAAGTTGGCGACGCAATGACTGGAAATTTAGCTATGGGCGGCAAGAGGGTGACTGGGCTTTACACGGGGGCCTCAACAACTAATACCGACGCGGCGAGTATCGGGCAGGTGACGAGAATCGTAACCGGCAAAATGACAAAATTAAATAAAATACCGACGGAGCCTTTGAACGTGGCGAATAAACAATATGTCGACAATCAGGCTGTTGTGGTTAAAAGGTATACAGACAGTAAAGAGGCCGCTGTAAGACAGTACGTGAATAACCTCAAATTTTTAAACTACAGCGGCCACATTCCACCCCTTTCCAGTGACCTCTCCGAAACGGGTTTTATTGCCGTAGCCAGCGCATTTCTCCCGACTTACCCGCCTCATCTAGCATTCAACTCGGGAGTCAGCGGTGAGTGGAGGGTCACGCCCGCTGCGGGTGATGAGATTTGGTTACGGATTGATTGCCCGGCGCCTGTGCGAATATGGAAAGTTGGCCTGACTGGAGGGTCTAGTCGTATTGGTCTGCGTATCACGTCCTGGAAAATTAGTGGGCGTGGTTACAACAGCTCTGGGCTGCTCGTGTATACGGACCTACTCACCTCCAATACCGCTTTGACTGATTCTGCGCAGGAGTTTACCGTCAACACTGAAACTGCATACATAGCATACAGGCTGACGGTCATAACCACCAACCCACCACAAACTACTGTTGGCATATCCCACTTTCAGATCTACACATATTTTAAAGTCGGGTAAACATAAGACTTAATAATGGCCGACTCACACTACAAGATTCGTGGTTATCTCCGACAAAAAGGAGAAACAAATATGCACAAGTACAACCTCGATGATTTGGTTGGCCTTACCAACTGGGGATATACTATCCCTAAGCCCACCGCAGATATGTTAGACGCGGTTCCCCAAATCCACATCGATTTCGTATCGGACGATTACCATAGCCGCGATATTTACACAGCGACCAAAACTGTGACTCAAAGTTCGTGGCAAACGCTTCCATTGACCGCGGCACGTTATCCATGTATTACGTTGCAAACTAATAATGAGGTTATTTCATTAGACCGCGGATTCTGGAGGCTTACAATGTTTGGTGTTAGCACCGGTGATGCGTCAGTTCGCGTTATTACAGCCGCGGGTAGCATCGATCGTACAGTTGACATTCAAAGTGGACAATTTGATGCATCTAGGGCAATATTCATTCCAGGACAAACGAGTTTTCGAATTGAAGGAAAAAAGAGAGGCGTTTTAAGTACTTCAACTATTGAGTTAAACGTAACGTTACTGATAGAGCAACTATAAAAAAGTATGTCTTTGTACCCACCGCTGATGGAGTCAACAATTTCGTCAGACACGACGTCGCAAACATTTCGCTTGCAGAAGATCGGCGAAATAGAAGCATTCCTGAGGTCTGAGGCGATAAGTCGGGGACAACTGTGTAAAAAGTATAAGAGGGTTGTAGATGTGGCTAATGGGGCGTCGGCCGGCCTTGCTATAGTTAGTCTTGGAACTGGGGTGGGTGGGGCGGCTATGTTGGCCACTGGCATTGGTTTTATTCCTGGTATTGTTCTAGAGAGTTTGGCCATAGCGACGAGTTTCTTGGATATTATCGGGAATGTTGTTAGTCGAAGTTTTGTTGCTAAAGCTTCAAAACACGATGAAATTTGTATTTTGGCGGAGAGTAAACTAAACACGGTCCATGACCACATTTCTAAGGCGTTGGAAGACACGGCTATTAGCGATGAAGAATATAAACTTATTCTGGGAGAGGAGGAGAAATATAGAACGATGAAACGTGATATACAAAGCAAGAATGGAAAAAAAGAGTTGCCGAGTCAAAGCAAAGACCAGATGGTGGCAGAACTAATCAAGAAACTAACCAGCGCTGGGTCTTCTCCGCGAACCACGATATAAAAATTTTCGTCGTAGGCGGTTGGAACGTTGAATCTGTTGTTGTTCCGACCGCGCCACCACCATACGATTAGCGGATTTATAAGTTTTTATGTGCTCAAGTTTCCGCAGGTCACCGCGCCACCGCCGTACGATTTCCCCAGTTCCCCGATTTCCGTAGTGCCCCGATTTCCGCAGTTCCCCGATTTCCGTGGTTCCAGATTTCCGTATTTCCCCGATTTCCATAGTTCCCCGATTTCCATAATTCACAAGTCCAAAAACGTGACCGAAAAATGGTATTCAGAAAACGACGAGAAGTGTCACGTTTTGAAATTTCAAAGTCCGGCTGAAAATTTTACTCAGCGTAGATTTGCGTTCACTGCACGATTTCGTTCGAAATATCGATTTTGACCTGATGAATTTTTGACAATGAAAAATTTCTTTCGGGGTAAAAGTTTTGGGGATGGGTGTAAAATTTCACACAGCGTAGAAACGATTTTTCTGCACGTTTCAGGTGTAAATATTGATTTTGGCCTGATGAATTTTTGACAATGAAAAATTTCTTTCGGGGTAAAAGTTTTTGGGGTTGGGTGAAAAAATTGTACACGTCACAAAATTGCTTTTTCTGCACGTTTCAGGTGTAAATATTGATTTTGGCCTGATGAATTTTTGACAATGAAAAATTTCTTTCGGGGTAAAAGTTTTTGGGGTTGGGTGAAAAAATTGTACACGTCACAAAATTGCTTTTTCTGCACGTTTCCGGTGGAAATATTGATTTTGACCTGATGAATTTTTGACAATGAAAAATTTCTTTCTGGGTAAAAGTTTTTGGGGTTGGGTGAAAAAATTGTACACGTCACAAAATTGCTTTTTCTGCACGTTTCCGGTGGAAATATTGATTTTGACCTGATGAATTTTTGACAATGAAAAATTTCTTTCTGGGTAAAAGTTTTTGGGGATGGGTGAAAAATTTCACACAGCGTAGAAACGATTTTTCTGCACGTTTCAGGTGTAAATATTGATTTTGACCTGATGAATTTTTGACAATGAAAAATTTCTTTCTGGGTAAGTTTTTGGGGTTGGGTGAAAAATTTCACACATCGCAATATTGCTTTTTCTGCACGTTTCAGGTGTAAATATTGATTTTGGCCTGATGAATTTTTGACAATGAAAAATTTGTTTCAGGGTAAAAGTTTTTGGGGATGGGTGAAAAATTTCACACAGCGTAGAAACGATTTTTCTGCACGTTTCAGATGTAAATATTGATTTTGGCCTGATGAATTTTTGACAATGAAAAATTTCTTCCGGGGTAAAAGTTTTTGGGGTTGGGTGAAAAATTTCACACAGCGTAAAAACGATTTTTCTGCACGTTTCAGATGTAAATATTGATTTTGGCCTGATGAGTTATTGACAATGAAAAATTTGTTTCGGGGTAAAAGTTTTTGGGGTTGGGTGAAAAAATTCACACATAGCAAAATTGTTTTTTCTACACGTTTCCGGTGGAAATATTGATTTTGGCCTGATGAATTTTTGACAATGAAAAATTTGTCGTTAAGATTCCCGCCGTGGCCCAGAAAGATCTTCACGGCTGAAGATTTAAGTGGACCACACTATGGTTTCTTTATTTATGAAGCGAAGTATGCCGTGTAGGTACGCAAAATTCCGGATTTTTCACCCTCTATCCGAATCTGTAACTTAAAATTGAATTGGAGCGATTCGATTTCTTAGCCTACAGCGTTTATGTACAGCCATCACTCATTTAATGGATTTTTAAAAGCTTTGACAACACCGCCTGTCGAATGCGCCAGACAATGCACTCATATTTACCCTGAATGACCATTCCATTCCCTCTGGCAGGCCCTTGATAGCACCAACGGGTTGGTGTTTCAGATTCACTCTTTGTAACGGTTTTTAAGCTTTTAGAACGCCGCCTGGCGAATGCGTTAACTCCGGTTTCAGATTCACTCATTGTAACGGTTCTTAAGCTTTCAGAACGACACCTAGCGAATGCGCCAACTCCGGTTTCAGATTCACTCATTGTAACGGTTTTTAAGCTTTCAGAACGACACCTAGCGAATGCGTTGAAACGCCTACTTAACTCCTACTAGCCAGACCATTATTTTATTTACCTAACTGAGATTACTTTAATTTACTTACTTGCGGCAGCGGTGAATGCGTGCCCTGACCTGTCCTAATTACTGCTGACTGATCACTCCAATTTCGTGCAATATGATTGGCCATAACAACACGGTCGACGCCTCACGCCGCGTGACATCATCCGTAACATCACCAATTTCGGAAATTATTTTAAACAACAATGGCGGCGAAGGTGAGCAAGTCGAATAATAATGTACAGTTGAGCACGTATCTGTCATAGAAATTATGCGACTCGTTCGATGCCGATGTTGTCGAAATAGAAAATCGTCGGACTGTGAACAAAATTTACTGCAAGTCCTGCGGAAAGCACGCCAATAAAATTCGAATGGATTGCCGGCTGAAAGGTCAAGCCAAAAACGAGTGTTCAACGTGTGCCGAAGGCTCAACCAACGTGCCTCTGAGTAGAGCCCTTGAAGAGGCGCTATATAAATTCCATGATTGATTGATTGGTTGTGAAATCAGCCGTCACACGTCATCTTACGTCAATGGTTGGTTACTAGAGAATGTTCATTTATTCATTCATTCTGAGAATTTATATAGCGCCTCTTCAAGAGACCTACTGAGATAACGGAACTCAAGTAAGATAGGCCTACTAGATGAGTACTATTTGCAGCGATACGAAAAATTACGAATACGATACACAAAATACGCTGTACAGAAGAGCTCCCGAGGTCGACCGCGTATCGCTCGCCTACTCGATCCAGCGCGATGGATTTTCAACCCGCCTACTATTTTCAAATCAGACGCACTGGGACCATTCCAGAAGAATGATTAGTTCATACTCCTGCTGCATTTTAGATTTTGAGGCATAATGTTTCTGGGAAGCTGTATAGACGATTGTCTAGGCCTAGTTTAAAATTCATTGCAAATACCAGCATGCGATTTATACGCAAATGGAACCCTCTCACTGGTGCTTGTCTTCACTAATGTAGAAATAGAACACTTTCATATAGGGTTGCCAACCGTCCAGATTTTTTCTGGATCGTCCAGAAATTGCAGTCAGTGTACAGAAACCAGAGGAGGGTCGTTCTGGACAATGCAGTGTCCAGAAAAAATAAGAGCACGAACAAATTTGCAGAATTTTGCTCACCAGTGCAGTTAATGCTCCAAATAACGGTGACCGCACAGTATAAATAAGTACACAGTACGTCGACTCGCATTGCTAACTGTTTACTTGTTTTTGGGGTGACGCTATTTTGAAAGTGCAATCTTGAATTATACGTTTAAGCTGAAATAAACGTTAAAATTTGTTAATTCTAATGAAGTCCTCGATGTTGTTGTAACGTTTAAAAAATATTTTATGTGATGGGTTCCGGTGTATCGACGTGTAAAAGCTTATTTTCAAAATGGCGGTCGGTCACACATTCTGACTGCTGATTGTTCTTTATCCTCTTGTATTTTGCCAGACCCTAATTGCCACAAATCGTGGGCTTGTTGGATATCAAAGGGTCTCGCGCCTTGTCCAGAAATTTCATAATCAAAAGTTGGCAACCCTACTTTCATATTCGTCATGTTCGTGTTCATATGTCTGTCTACTCTAAAAAAGTGGCACACTGTCAAGCACATAATGTACGTAAGCAGGCCTTCATATATATATGTATCGCTAATGGTTCCGGTTCTCCAGCATCTATCACAACGGTTCTCTGTCTTTCTGTCTAGTCGCTTTTCAGGGTTCAATAATTTTCTTTCATACTCAAAATGAACTCTCTGATATTATGTATGTCATTTACAGTGACCTTGCAGCGTCCGCTATGCTTCTGTTTCAATGAGTGAGAATTAGTTTTATTAGGCCTTATTTGCTTTGCGATAGGGCTGGAGTTTGACAGGCACTTCGACAAAGCCTTGCCGATCACTTGAGAAATAATTTTATTATTATTCCTTTTATTATTATCCTTATCATTGTTATTATGTGTTTATTATTATACGCCATACAGAACATCTTAGGTCCAGTTCTAGCCTGAGATACAAATCTCTAAAACAAAACATAGTCACGACGGGGTTCGATCCTCCGGCCCGTTACATAAGGTATAGCAAACTATGTACGACTTGCCTGGGCTCCTGTGTGAGGACTGTAAATAGACAAGTCGGTAACGCTCCTGACAAGGGCTGCGATGGCTCCTCGTTTCGAGGCTTCTGTTGCGCCACGACTCCTGTACTGAACTGTTGCACCGTAACCCTTCCATGGCTGATTGTAGACGACAATCTTACCAGGAACCTAGCAGATAAGACAATAATGTAACTATAAATATGTCCATCACTTCGTCATTGTCGTTGTCACCATCACATCAACTGGCGTCGCTATCATCACCATTGTCATCGTCATCATCATCATCAAAAAACACTGTATCGTCTTCAAGGGCGTCTACTTTGCTCTATGACACTTTTAAGTTATCCAATTTGAATCTTTGCCTTGAATTATTGATTTTCTCTGATTATAACATAGGCCTATTAGACTAGACGAGATAAGACTAGATTAAATCCATTCATCCATCCGCATTGCCCACTCTGTTATCTCCATCCATTCAATATTCGTCAATCCGTCCATCCATCTATCCAGTATCCACCCATCCATTCATTAAACAACAATCGAAGCAAATCATCGTTTCGTCCATCTCTCTTACCTGGTCCTTCTTTTGTTCCAGTTCTTCAAAAGACCTTACGACGATGACCCTTCCAGTCAGATTTCCATTCGTACCGACTGAAGTACCGACTGCCAAGATGTACATCGACCGTCGCATTGGAGTCAGAATCTCAGCGTACTCCTTCCCTCGAGTCCACCTCGGAACCTACAACGATTCTAAATTTCACACAGAAATTCCGGAATTTCTCGGAAGAATATCACTGTACCTGGAATTAATTCCGTTAGGCACGTTGTTAGAATTGACATTACACACAATTTAGGCAATAGGTGGCGTTGAAAAGAAGTGAATTATCTTCAGTGAATTATATATTCATTTACGACATTTTCACTATAGACCCCTATATAACCTATATATGACCCAAGGACCTATTATACAAAATTCATTTATGATAGCCTAAGTTAATGCTTTAATTAAAACCGAGTTATTTACGCTGGATTTAATCAGTAATTTTCAAAACACGTGCTTTTCTGATAGCCGTAATCCTCCTTAGACCTTGGTTCAAAGCCTTACTCTTCTATTTTAAAATTGTTTAAACCGGTTAATGAATGTCATGCCGTCTTGAGCTAACGTTTTCAAAATACATTGCATTCCGGATACGAAATAGTAGGATTACAGTTCTTAAACTGTGAAGTCCTTTTACATTAATTGACATTTGCTGTCTTTATGCTGTGAACTTGTTTTGGATATAGAAATAATATGCTGTAAAAAAGTATAAACTTATCATGTCAATATCCATTGTCCACCCATTTTTATGTATAGGGCCTACGTTGTATTAGGCTATACAACACAATGCATACATATATCTTTATTTATATATATATATGTATATATATATATATATATCTTGGTCTCAGTTTTGAGCAGTTATCGATGGATATGCCTATTTCATTATGATCAGAACATGTCGGATCAAACTTGTCTACGTACGGTTACATTTTCTCCGTGCACATTTTCAAGGCCTTCTTTTCGCATCTCATCCATGACATAATCTACAGCAAAAAGTAAACGTATCTCATCAAGTAGTTCAAAGCACAGCAAGATCATAGTAGGCCCACATAGGCTAACTATGGGGCTCTATAGTGTTGCATATGTTAGGTCTTTTGCGCTATATAGGCAGTGATATTTTACTTCTAAAAATAATTCCTAATTCAGTTCTAATTCAGTTCTGAGCTCTTGAATTTTACTTCCAATTCTAATTTTACTTCACAAATAATTTTACTTCTCATTCCTATTTTAGTTCTCAAATAATTTTACTTCTTTATTTAGTTTTCCGAATAATTATTAATTTCCTTGCTGTAAAAGTATGCAACGCTTGCATAGAGAAGCAAACAGCTTGTATCGAGAAAGAAAAAACTGTTTGAAGTAAAACAAGGGGTGAAGCGTTAGTCTAACAATGCTGGTAATTTGAATTTTGAGTCGTGTGGTAATTTTTACGAAACGAAGGATTATCTAGTATCAGCGTAACCGGGTAGGCCCTACTGTGTGGACAACAATATCCAAAACGCTGTGCGGTCGCTGATGGAATTCATTCGAGTCAGTCGTTACCATTCATCTATCCCCCTTCCAAGACTTCTATTGCTTGTATTCTCCAGCTAGTGCTGTTCCACAAATTCCACCATATTCCCCGTTTAGTAGTTGGCATGTAGATCTGCCTGCACATGTAGTTTCGTCAAAATGATAAACCCAAAATCGGGCTATCTCGCTTCCTCCCGGTCAACATTCTCGATAAACCCGTAATTTTACAATTTAACGATCAAACCCAAAATAAAATGGCGTATGAAACTGAGGTCGTTGGTACGCAATTAAGTGGGGACAATTATTAGACAACGAAGACCAAAGATATGTGATTAGGGCCTACATCGCGAATGGTATGCGCAGCGTCTTCGTCTCAACCGAAGTTTTCCAATGGATTGTGTTTGAAGCGCGTGCAATTTTACCGGTACTCGCCTTCGTCTCAACTTAAGCGCCACAAGAAGTAAAATGATTTTACTTATGAAAATAATTCCTAATTTCGTTCTTAATTTTAGTTCGGCAAATAATTCCTAATTCAATTCCTAATTTCGTTCTTGCAGCTGAAATAATTCCTACTTTTACTTCTAGTTTTCGTTAACGAAATCATTTATTTGTACTTCTAATTTAGTTTTCGTTAACGAAAATATCACTGTATATAGGCCTGCGCTTAGATGGCCTAATATGATACTCGTGTCATAGAAATAGGCATTCACTCTTATTTCCGTCAGCTATGTTGCTATTACCTTCCTCGATGGACAATCACTTTCCCGGTGGATTATAATCATCCAAAGCGTTTAATTTTATCAAAATGTTTGATTTAGATTTCTCCTGGGATCAAAATCGCAAACCAGATTTACTTCGGATGAACGCCTTAAAATCTAAGAGGATGACGAACGTGTTATTAGCATGTTTTGTATAACCAAGTTCTGGACATAAATAAGACGGATGTGTATCGGTTCTAGTTTCTTTCATTGTTTTCTCTCTTCTGTCTCCCTGTGCCTTGATAGTCGCCTCTTCTTTTCTTATCAGCTGGAGCAGTAGGAGCGGTGACCCGTCAAAAGAGCGACCGTCAAAAGAGCGACCGACAAAAGAGCGCCGACAAATGAGCGCCGACTAAAGAGCGCCGGCGAAAACTTTATATCGAGGATTCAATACCAAAACTTGTATTAGCATTCAAGGTTGAAGGACAGCTGAGAGATTATCAAATCACTTAAACATTTATCAATTATTGTTACCAATTGCGTTGTATCTACTGCTATGGGAAATAAACAAGTATTTATTTTGTTTTATATTACATAGTTGAGCGCCGGCATAACCATTAAATCGCGCGGATGACGCGAACGGAATCATGGTATTCGGAACGGAAGAAAACATGATTTGCTTTGTGATCGTTTTCGTTGCACTCCGTTAATAAATCTTTTATCTTTTTTAATGCATTCTATTAAATACAATAAATTTGAATTATTACACTTCGGTTACAAGACAAAATGTTCACCGACGAATGGTTCACGGACAAATGGTTCACTGACAAATGGTTCACGATAAATAATTAATATTTTAAATAATAATCGAGAATTCAGCTGCTAGTTTCAGCAATATTTTCATCGATCTTCCAGCTTCTAGTTTGAGCTATATTTTCATAAGCCATCCAACTTCTAGTTTGAGCTTTATTGTCGATAATAGACCTCACGCCAGAAGCTGAAAGAGCGTGAACCTTTCGTCAGTGAACCACTTGTCGTGAACCATTTGTCGTGAACCATTTGTTCGTGAACCATTTGTTCGTGAACCATTTGCCGGAACACCTTACACTTCTTGTCGGCGCTCTTATGTCGGCGCTCTTTTGTCGGGGCTCTTTTGTCGGCGCTCTTTGGTCGGGCGCTCTTTTGACGGGGTGCCAGTAGGAGCGTCCTGTTTCAAATTATTGTTATGGATGGCTAATTGGCCTCTTGTTTGCTCGGTCCTGTTTGATTTATTGGTTTGGTTGCATCGGTTTGTGGAATGTTGTGGATTCCAATGTGGAATCAGTTAGGTTGTCATAGAGACCAGAAAGAGGAGGCAGAGACCTGAAGCAAAGGAATCATAAGGATACCTGATTTCGTTACTAGCCTATGTCGTAAACAAAACAGTCGACCACCTGACAGGTCAGTCAACCGCCGGGTACACTTGCTAACCAATTGAATCTTCGAGAGCTTTACTGCCAGACAGTCTCTGTGGAAATCGATCGCTCAGTTCGGCCAGTCTGTTGAAGGTCTTGTACTTCAGGTTACCATTTAGAACCTCGTTTTTTATTTGATTGACTCCAGCTGGAAAATTGAAAGACGGTTATCAATGACATCTCGAGGTGCGTATAAATAAGTTAAGATGCTTCCAGAAATTCTGACATGCAGTCTCTACACAAATGCTTCTATAACTAATGTTGTGTGTTTGTGTGTGTGTTTGTGTGTGTGTTTGTGTGTGTGTCTGTGTGTGTGTTTGTGTGTGTGTTTGTGTGTGTATGTGTGTGTGTTTGTATGTGTGTGTGTTTGTGTGTGTTTTTGTGTGTGTGATATGTCTCTGTTATGTTTTGTGTGTGTGTTATGTTATGTTACCATTTAGAACCTCGTTTATTATTATTTGATTGACTCCAGCTGGAAAATTGAAAGACGGTTATCAATGACATCTCGAGGTGCGTATAAATAAGTCAAGATGCTTCCAGAAATTCTGACATGCAGTCTCTACACAAATCTTCTATAACTAATGTTGTGTGTGTGTGTGTGTGTGTGTGTGTGTGTGTGTGTGTGTGTGTGTGTGTGTGTGTGTGTGTGTGTGTGTGTGTGTGTGTGTGTGTGTGTGTGTGTGTGTGTGTGTGTGTGTGTGTGTGTGTGTGTGTGTGTGTGTGTGTGTGTGTGTGTGTGTGTGTGTGTGTGTGTGTGTGTGTGTGTGTGTGTGTGTGTGTGTGTGTGTGTGTGTGTGTGTGTGTGTGTGTGTGTGTGTGTGTGTGTGTGTGTGTGTGTGTGTGTGTGTGTGTGTGTTATGTCTCAATAGGTCGAAGAAGAAGAATAAGAAGGAGGAAGAGAAAGGTGAGGCCTCTACCAACCTCGAGAGGCAGCTATGGGTATGAAGTATTAGCAAATTCATTTTCTTGGCCTCGGCAGAGGAAGGCGGCTAGCCAGTCTTTTCCTCTGCTGCCTGATCTTCCCACGGACAGTGCATGATCATTGGATTCATTTTGATAGCTGAATTTGTTTAGTATGGGGCGCCAAAAAAATAAATTTCTTAACTTTCTTCATTGGCAGGGATTTGAATCCCAGACCTCTCGCTTTACAATACAGCAAACTACCCATTAGACCATCGCTCACCCCTATACTGTTGAACAAAATATTATAAATAAAGTAGTCTGAAACAAATAACAAACTGTTAGATTTAACTGGAACATCGCGCTGATCTAATAGTTGCTATTTAACAGTAATTACTTTAGGTCTCTTGCCTGTTATTTTGGCCTAGTACTTACACTTGCACATTTGCCTAGGCTATAGAACCTACACTTTCACCTGCACACTGTTGTGGCAATTCAGACAATTTGCACGAATTACTTATGCTTCAGAACTGGCCAGGGCTATAATTAAAAATTCCCATTTCAACAGTTAAATCATCCCATACTAAAATCCTTGCACAAGCTTCCTGTTGAACAGAGAATCCAGTTGAAAACATGCTTCCTAGTAAGAGTAATACATAGCGACCAGCTGAGCCAACTATCTTTGCGTACCCCTCCGATTCCCAGATATTACATGCACTCATTGGGTGCTTCAGCTCTTGCTTCGCCCCGAGCCACAACAACACTGGGCCTATGAGCAGGAGCAAACATGGGCGTCCATAGGGGAGGGGGCAAGAGGGGACATTTGCGGGAACCAACAGGAAGCCAGTGAAGTACATCAGTCATAAAGGTTGTTATGTGGAGAAGCGAGGGAAACGGGCACCGGATTTTGCAAATATTTTACAAAAATATTTTGATTATTTTGATTATTATGATCATTACAACAGTCCAAACACGATGATTAATGCAAAAAAACGCTTAAATATTTAGGTAAGTCCTTGACAATTATTTATTTTTAAAGTTGTCTCGTGTTCTGTGTTCACGAAGGTCATCTCCCCCTCCCTATTCCATATAAAAACGTCATTTTGCTCCCCCTACAAAAATGTTGCCCTCCCAGAAAAATGTTGCCCCCTAGAAAATGCCTGCGGACGCCCATGGGAGCAAAATGTATTTGGAAATGTATCTTCCATGGGACATATTCTGAACACGTTGGAAAAGACCAACACATGAACAGGAGCGAAACATGAGAATCTTCTATAGCGGCGTATCCAAAACATCCACATCAGTCGACGGTCGCTCAGAATTAAAACGTAATCAAAACTTGTAACCCACAGGATACGCCAGGTAAAACATGTATCTTCAACCGGAGACAGTCTGTACCGATGGGGGAAGAGTTACAGGTAAGACAGAAATGGATGGGAAATATATCTTTAACTAAAGACAGTATGGGAGCGATTATTGTGGGGAAGTGTTTCTTTCACAAGAGGTAGCGTGAACTAGTGGAGGTCGGAAGTTCCTCTTCCCTTCCCTATTACAAATCGAACTCTGTTAGAGGAAGCTCAGATGAAGAAAAGAGAAGGACTCGTTCACCCATATCTGCCATACCTCGGCTGAACTCGATCTGGTCTAGAATATCCTTAGGTAGACCACATTCAGTGGGTGCCACCGTCCCCAATACAACCACCAGAGAGATGATCAACGACCAGACTGAAACAGAAAACGCAGTCCATGAGTAAGACATTAATTTTAAACATCTGGCGCAGAAGTATGTCCCTCTCAGATGGATGATATTATCGACAACCGCTTGATTTTGATAGGTTGGAAATGAGCTATGCTAATGGCAAACTAAAATTATACATGAATGGTAAGAACTCGAACCTGAGCATATATATGCCCACAGAAAATTGTAGGGGGAACGTAATTTTCAAAGAAAAAATGTATGTATGTATGTATATATGCATGTATGTATGTGTGCATGTATATATGTATGCATATATGTGGGTATATATGTATGTATGCATGCATGTATGTATGTGAGTATGTAAGAATGTATGTATGTATGAATACATGAAGTACATATGTATATGTATGTATACATGTGGGCACATATACAGTATGTATGCATGTATCTATGTATGTATGTATGCATGTATGTATGCATGTATCTCTCTGTGTGTGAATGTATGAACGCGTGTATGTGTATGTATGTATGTATTGTATGTGGGTATATATGTATGTATGTATGTATGTATTATAGTTATATAGATAGATAGTTTATTCGTCCAACCATGGCAAAACATAATTAGCAACAGTCAATAGCTAAGTGAAATTTATAATGGACAGAAATCTAACAGCTGTATCACATTTCAAAACCAGTCTATTCTATTCTATTCATTGCTCTATTCCCATTGTAAAAAAGAATAAACAATTGACATGTCTGAGGCACAGAGGTAATTTTAATGTGTCTGGTTATAATGTGTGTATGTGTGTGTGTGTGTGTGTGTGTGTGTGTGTGTGTGTGTGTGTAGTGTGTGTGTGTGTGTGTGTGTGTGTGTGTGTGTGTGTGTGTGTGTGTGTGTGTGTGTGTGTGTGTGTGTGTGTGTGTGTGTGTGTGTGTGTGTGTGTGTGTGTGTGTGTGTGTGTGTGTGTATTGTATTGTATTGTATATGGGCATTTATAAAGCGCCTCTTGCTGTATAGACCATTCAGAGGCGCTCCCAGTGCGCGAGACCCCGAGAGAAAAAGCAGGATTTAAGGTGAGAAAAAGATGAAGCAACGCTACCAGAGAGAATGGTGGTGCGGACAGAAGGAGGAAGTCGGTTCCAAAGTGAGGGACCTATGCAGGTAAAGGATCTGGACTGAGCCATAGTAGTCCTGACACGTCGAGGAACTAAGAGGTCAAGACGATCAGAAGATCGGAGAGGACGCAGCGAAGCAGCAGAATGAGGCCGTTGAATTAGATCACATAAGTACTGTACTGTATGGGATCAGGACATTACCCCCCTGGACATTACCCCCTGCCATTACCCCCCTGCCATTACCCCCCGTAGGATATTACCCCCCTGCCATTACCCCCCTGCCAATACCCCTCGTAGGATATTTTCCCCCTGTCATTACCTCTGCAATAATAAGGAAAAATTCTTTTAATCTTTTATTATGGAAAATATTAAAAGTTAGAACAGAATTTTACATGAATTTAGAAAGGAATATATGAAAAATATGACAAGCCTATGAAAGGTGTCGAAGGTAGCATTTTAATTCGGCGATAGATTTACAATTAGTTTGACCTTGATAGTATTCTAGATGTTGTTACAGATATCATTATAATTTCAGAAGAACATATATTTGTTATTGTTGTTGTTATTGTTCTTTTGCTATTTTTATTGTCTTTTATTATTATCGTTGTTGGTTTTCTTCTTTTTCTTCTCCGTCTTCTTTTTATTATTATTAAATAATATTATTCATGTAGCATTAAATTAATAATTGTCATTACTATTATTATGATGATGATGACAATAACGATGATAATGGTGATTATGATGAAGACGGCGATGATAAGTAAGTAAGTAAATATATTCTTTAATATAACCAGTTGCCAAACAGCATTCTGGTGAACATGCATCAGCATACATACATCATGATAAATTAATATGTGAATAGCATTCTGACTATAAATATTTTCTTCATATAATTGTCATATTTTTTCCATATATATTCATTTTTGAATTCATGTAAACTTGAACCCCCGAACTCTCGATTGACAGTCCAGCACGGTAACCACTATACTGTCGAGCACCCCGGACAAGAAGAGAGAACGAGGAGGTAAAGTTGAAGGAATAAGGAGGAGAAGGAAGAGATGGAAGAAAGACAGGAGGAACAGAAAAGGGAATGGAGAGAGACAGACAGACAGACAGACAGACAGACAGGCAGACAGACAGACAGAGACAGAGAGAGGAAAGGAAGTAGAACTGTAGGAGTTGGAGGGGGAGAAAAAAAGACAATGAATTATGCCAAGGCTGTTTCATAGGTGGGTGAGTACAAACGCGGAAATTACGTCGAAAGTTAACATTGCTTTGGACTTTTAACGCCCAAACTTTTGTCGGGTCCACGAACGCACTACCATCGGAGACAATACGGCTATCATTTGTTTGGACTTTCAGACAATAAGTGCCTCGATGCAAAGCGTTCATTCTTTATTAGGATCCTTTTCTGTAAGGCTAGAGCGTACATATTTATCGTACATAACAATGTAATAGCACAGGGTTACATTACAGTCGGTTTTAAAGATATATATATATATATATATATATATATCCAAGACCAAGACATACATGCATATGCATATATAATATATATATGCATATGCATATGCATGTATATATATATATGCATATGCATGTATATCTTGGTCTTGTATGTATGTATGCATATGCATGTATGTCTTGGTCTTGGTCTATATATATATATATATGTGTATATATATATATATAAACCAGCTCGTATATGGTTTTAATTCACAATAAATAACGTCTTTAGAATCTGTTATAAAGCTGTTTTACGAGTTTCCAACACAAGGCTGTATTTATTATATCGATATATATATAGGCCCTACTACAATACCGCATTGTCTAGCGTGTGATATGTGCGTGTGACACGTGAACGTTACATGCAGTGCCGTCTTAAGTCATGGGCACGCTGAGAGGTCGCAAAGGGCCCAACGATTCTAGGGGCCCCAAATTAACAAGAAAAAAAATTAATGTGCGCGTTACTTCCACGCGCCGCAGAAGTGAAGTAGGCCTATCTTATAGCTAGCTATGAGTGCAAGGCTTATGTTCTATTGTTTAAAAGTTTGTGTTGATTAATCTTGGCTTCATAGTATGTTTCTTTATGTTTAAACATTTATTTTGTTACAAAGCGAATGTTGAAAGTATTGTATTGTATTTTAAAACTTATAAAGCGCCTCTCCCCAATGCCCACCAATCAGATGAGGTCCCAGTGCGAAAGGGATCGTCCATAAAGGACGTCCGCAAAATATGACCTACTTTGGACCCCTTCCTCCCCCTTGTCCGCATTTGTCCTCATTTCGATGACCTCTCCATCCCTCCCTCATTGCGGACGTCTTTTATGGATGACCCCAAAGTCCTTGGGAATAAAGGCAAGTTTTAAGACAAGGAAAGCAGTGGCACCACCACCAGATAGTAGTGCAGCCCAGACCGAAGGAGGAAACTGATTCCACAATGAAGAGCCAGTACTTACAAAGGAACGATACTGGGCCATGGCTGTTCTGTCTCGGGAACAAATAAGTCAAGTCGATCAGAGGGACGAAGAGGGCGAAGGGAGCAAGCTGAAGCGAGAAGACATATTGAGTCACAGAGGTATTTAGGAACAAGTCCCAGGTAAAATCAGCAAATTAGGATAAGGATAAGGATAAGTACCTTCATTTGGATGCGGGCAGTAAGAGGAAGCCAATGAAGATGATCAAACATGAATGCGGAAATATGGGAGAAGCGTGGAAGACGGGCGATTTAGTCTGGCAGCTGGGTCAATAACAGATTGTAGAGGGGAGAGACAGACTTTGTGGAGGCCAACAAAGAGGAAGTTACAGTAATCAATGCGACAGCAGATGAAGACATGGACAATGGAGGTGAAGGCTGGAGAGGAGACAGTCTCAATCATGGGCGTCCGCACATGGGAACAATGGGGCATTTACCCCCTGGATTTTGCGCATATTTAAAAAAAATATTCTGATTATTATGATTGTTAGAACAGTTCCAACACGATTTTTATTGCGAAAAAATCTTAATTATTTAGGTAAAGTCCTTGTATTGACCATTATTTATTCTTAAAGTTGTCACGTGTTCTGTGTTCATGAATAGCTATGCAAAACCGTCATTTTACTCCCCCCCCTACACACACACACACACACACACAAATTTTGCATCTCCTACAGAAATTCCTGCGGACGCCCATGGTACAAATAAATCTGTAGGTTTAATTTTATTGACCGTTTAAATTTTTATACCTGTGTGTGGGCAGGGGCCCCAGCGCATTGCTTTGCCAGGGGCCTACATTGCTGTTATAACTGCACTGTAACTTACATGTGCGCGCCATGTGCGTAGAATCATAATAATTATTAATAAAATCAGAAGAATGTCTACGAGCGGCATACCAAATCAGGTCGGAAGGTGCAGCTTGACTCTTTATCAGCTTCTAATTACGATGCAGATCGATCGGTTGCTTGGAACTGTACGATTGAAAATGATTTCGTGATGGCAATCATAGTGTAATATGCAACTAGACATTTAAATAGCGCCTCGTTGAAACTTTAAACCATTGCAACCTCATAAAAATGTTGGAGCTCGTTAATATATTGACAGGCTCATCAACATCATAGTTAGATTTTTATTGTTAAACTGTTATATTCCTTCCTCTAATGCCACTATTTGTAAAGCGTACGGGCGATTGTCTCGCGTAAATATTATTTACTGGCTTAGTTACCTAGACACTTTCTATAGCACCTTTCAAATAGCACCTTGCAAACGCACTGCCTGTGCTAGACTAAACTGTTAAAATTCATTTAGAACAGAAAGATCAGCAGCAAGCAAGCAAAACCTAAAGTAACTATAAGGCCTAGTAGGTTAAACACTAGCGTATTATAACTTATTTATCAGAAGATCTTTGAGTGTTATACGATCTGAAGGTCTATTAATTCTTTGGTTCAACTGATTTTATTGATTACTAATTCGCTTTCGCAGTTATTGACGGAAATTTGATCGAGTCGAATGAAATTCTATATGATTTAGTAAAATGAGACTGCCTATATATATAAACTGCTTGCAATGTGACACTGATGGGCGCACATGTCCCTCCCTTTCTCATACCGGCCAAAGTTTCCACCAGTTAGTTGAACCAGATCTGGAATATGTTATACAGTTACATTCGTCTATAAAGATGGGTGCATTTCCACTCCCACGCACACGTTCTTTACTGTGGTATCGGCTATGTATAAACGAGACACTAATGCTATTATCATACCACTGTGGAGTAAAATCAGACAAAATCAGACACATGGCCTTTCTCAATAACTTGCGTAAGTGTACAATTATAATAGAGTATTTTCAAGGAAACTCATTAGAGCTGACTCAGACCTGACAACACTGGATGGGCCTACTATGACCAGCGTATGAGGGGCCATCCACATATTACGTACGCAATTAGGGGGTCGGGGGGTCGGATTTAGGCGATTTTGCGTACGGGTGCGAACGGGGGAGGGGGGACAAAATGTGTACGTACGCAAAATAAATTTCTAATTATGACGTCCACATTAGCCTATTTATAACTCTGTATTGTCCTATAGTCGTCCGATGCAATTTAATAACATTATATAAAAGCCATGTGCAGTTATTCTGTGCTGTCAACGAGACACCTATAATTTGTCTATATTGGCCCTCACTCACCCTTCAATCTGGCCTAAAGTGCAGACAGTCGCTGCCGAGACACTTTCTGCAGCTGGTCTTCAGGGGGGTGTGCGTCAATCGTACGTACGCAGGGGGGTGGTGGAAGAAAGTACGCTTCCGAACAGGGGGTCTAATTTTCCCGGATTTTTGTGCACGTAATATATGGATGGCCCCTGATTTAATATAGGAACAAACAACTTAGGGGCGGCACATTCTAGAGGGTGGAAAACTTACAAATAAAATTTGAACATCAAATTTAGTTGTAAATTGAAAGCGAGACAGTAATAAAAATAAATATAATTATAGGATCTAACGATGTTAGTCAAAGTTAAAACTTTGGAACGTTGTTCAAATATTGTGGACGGCAAAAAATGTGTCCACGGTGACGATGGGCAGATTGTTATATCCTCCTCGGACTATGAACAAAGAGAAAGTTCTTTAGCCATTGGTGAAATAGCCCTCCCAGCATTTCCATGGGTATATGGTTGGCATCCATATGGGCTGTATGACAATATGGGTCCTATGTGGGCCAGTGGTGTAGTCCTAAAAAATGAAGTGGGGGAACGCCTGGAAATTGAAGTAGCAACTGTAGCAAAAAGTGCAATCTTGCAAGAATTTTGCATAGTGTGAGCGCTGCTATTTTTGAAACTGTTGAATGTAAAAAAATAACAAAAAAATTAATAAATGTAATTATGTAAATTTATACATAGGAATTTGTTATTTAGTATAAAGCCAACACATATATAAATATATCTGCGAAACTGCGAAAGGCTCGAGTAAGTAAGCAGTTGAAACTGTGAGTCTTGAAGTCTTCTTTGTTCATTTATTTCAGCAGAAATGCTGCAAAATAGTGAGGGATCGCGTTCCCTCCCTGGAAAAAAGTGCGGGAACGGCGTTCCCCCGCGTTCCCGCCCCACTACACCACTGGTGTGGGCTCTATGTGGCTGGCATGCAGAGACAGAGACAGAGATCATTCAGACACTGAGCAATAGGGTGGAGTGAAAACATGAATTTTAAATAAATGAATTCTAATAGTGGGCAAAAGATGCAACTTAAGTAGAGTAAGAAACACATCAAATATTTTAAATTTCAAACGACATCTTCTGCCCTCTACCGTCGATGCAATATTTCAACGTGATTAACCTAATATCACAATGGATGTCACCCAATCTCCGCTGCCTTAACCTATCCAAAACAGAATTCATAATCCTAGGCCTTCCTGATCATATCAAGAAAAGCCCTAACCCTTCCATACACCCATCGCTTCTTGACTTTCACATCGGACCCCCTCCCCCGTCCATTACTTGTGATCCACACCTCTCCTTCTCTAACCACATCTCCAACCTCTCGCGCTCCTGCGTCAGGCACATTTCTGACCTTCGTCGCATGCGGCCCAAGATCGACCTTAAAACTTCCTCTACCATCGTTACCTCTATTCTTCATTGATTACGGAAATTCCCTCTTCCTCAACCTTGAATCCACCCAAATCAACCGTCTGCAACTGATCCAAAAGTCACTAGCCAGGGCTGTCACGAGAATGCCCAAACATCATCATATCACTCTCATCCTCAAATCACTACATTGGCTAAAAATCCCAGAGTGAATCCACTTCAAAGTCCTATCACTAACCTATTACTCCTACAATATATCCAGCCCAAGTACCTCCGTGGTCTCCTCACCATGGAGGCAACCCGCTCCACCCGATCCTCCTCCTATTTCAGTCTTTCTCGATCTCCGGTCACGTATACTCATCTCAAGTTCTCCAACCAAGCCATATCCAAAAGAGCACCACGCCTCTGGAACGATCTCCCCCTTGAATTCCGCAGATTCTTGGTTCCTCCATCATCATTCGAACCCGTCCTCCATCCTTATCATCATGTTCCTCTATCTATCTCCGGGCTTTCCACTCCAAACTGAAGTCTCACCTTTTCAAATAGGGCCTACTCCTACCCGGACTCATTTGATCCTCTGCCTTCCAATTCTCCTCGCCCTAAATAACACCCGCCTTCACAGCTGCTCTGCCTCCTCTCTTGTTCTGCCCCCCCCCAAACCAGACTCGGACCTCTTAGATTACTCTCCAGAAAACCCCCTCAACACTCACAGTCGTATGCTGGCGCATCCTGGTTGAACAGAGCTTTGGTACTTCTTTCGTTCTCTCCTCATTTTCTTCCTTTCAGCAATGTCGCTGCATTCATTAGGCGTTACAATCATAGGCGTAATTTGTCGGGGGAATGAGGGGTAACCGTACCCCACCCCACTCTTTGGACTGGGGTACCGTACCCCCACTTTATGAACAATGCCAATCAATATTTTATTATTTTGCCTTTCCAGAGATCGCAGTCAACGCCCTGCTTCCTGTATGTCAGAAATTGGTACCATCCCCCCACTTTTTAGACCAAAGTTACGCCCCTGGTTACAATTATATAATCCTGTAACACACCAGAGGCGATTTCCGCAACTGATTTGAACGTGTATTTCATGAATTGTAACCGTTCGAAGACAGTCAGTTGAAGAACAAGAAAAATAATGCATCACATTGACGTTATTCAAAGAATTTTACATGGTAAATATTTAATCGCCGGTAGAGGGCAGAAGACGCAAAGCAAAATCAACAATATTTTGAGGACTATTTACACTCACATGCTGGCAACTTTCCATCGCTATTAGAAAACGTTTGCTTAAAAAATTTTTTTTTTGCCATTTTCACTCCACCCTACTGAGCAACGTACTACATACGTGTAGTTCAGCGATTAGATACAACATCAAAGTACATGATTTATAGATGTTAAAGATAATACTCACCATGTACCCTCATCTTCACTTGACGTCTCTAGACAACCCCTCTGACACGACGCAGGACTCGTGAATAAGCTGGTGCCCAATGCCTTACTTTTAGCTTTAGAGTAACGCTTTAGAATTTGGAGTTTAAGATTACGATTACGATTATGATTACGATTGCGTATCCTGAAAAGATTCGACTGACCAAGTGTTCAAAAATAAATCTGTAGTATAGCCTAGGCCCATATATGGAGAGAGCCTGCAATTGTCGGGCTCAGAGCGGGCGTGCATTAGACGGCGACGGATCAACCACTATGGCCGTAATGTGGCCCAAAGAACGAGTCTGTCATATATAAATATCAAGTCATATATATATGAGTCATGTATAAATATCAAGATACAGTTACTCACAATCATAATCATCGTCATCATCATCATCATCATCATCATCATCATCATCATCATCATCATCATCATCATCATCATCATCATCATCATCATCATCATCATCATCATCATCACCACCACCACCACCACCACCACCATCATCATCATCATCATCACCACCATCATCATCATCATCATCACCATCATCATCAGTTCCTGACACCATCCATTTGAGAACGAATGATAGCCAATTTAGCCATTATTTTCAGTCATTTTCAATTATCCAGTAATTTCTCATGTTTAGTCGAAGTCTTGTTATGTCCTCGTTTAAACTGTTTATCCAGCCATAGACTACAAAGTCTTATCCAATAGACCTAGATATGTTGGACCTATTGGAGTGTTCCTGGTCCAGGTCAGAGGACGCCGTCTTTGATCCTTGTTTGTGCTGTTTTTCTGTGTTTCTTTCTTTCAATCATTCCCTCCAATATTGCATGTTAATTTAGTGTTTATTTTGGAAAGATTTCCAGGTACCAGACAGCTTATGGCTTGTTTAACGACACTGTATCACAACAAAAACGATTAACGTCACCCTCCTACCTTACCCAGGCTTGGGACTGGTACTACTAGAGGCAGTGGCGGAATCAAATATAGTTCTGTACTTCTTAATCGTTATTTTATACGGCCAAAGTTTTAACGGGGGTATACTGTCTACCATAGACTGTCTGACTGCGAGTAAACTTAACACAGATGCGACAGATACCCATAGCTTAGGGGGGCCCGATAGCGCATTGGATAACATCTAGCGTAGAGTGCGAGAGGTACAGAGATCGAGTCCCATAGGCGGACCAGCTTTGTAGGCTGCAATTTGCGCCGTGTATTGCAGGCTGTCTGTTCTGTTAGTAGTTAAGGTTTATCGCATATCATGTACATGTACAGCGCAGTGCGTTTGCAGGCGCTTAGTTAAAGAATAAATATTATTATTATTATTATTATTATTATTATTATTATTATTATTATTATTATTATTATTATTATTATTATTATTATTATTATTATTATTATTATTATTATTATTATTATTATTATTATTATTCGAAAGTTCCTAGCCACACTATATTTCAAGTTTTCCCGTGCAATGCCTATCGCTGTACTAAAGGCCTATTTGACGTTCTTCGTTGGCCCCTATAGGTTATTAAGACTTTTCAACGGTTCATTCATCAGTCGAGGGTATCAGATTCAATCTACTCAATAAGTTCTAAATTTGTATTTAGGACCTTTTGACCTGCCCCCCAACCATGAGGGTCACTTGACACTTTCCTATGGGTATCTGTCCCATCTGTGTTAAGTTTACTCGCAGTCAGACAGTGCACCCTTAAAACTTTGGCCGTATAAAATAACGATTAAGAAGTACAGAACTATATTTAATCCCGCCACTGCCTCTAGTAGTACCAGTTCCAAGCCTGGATAAAGTAGGAGGGCGTCGCTATACGTTTTTGTTGTGATACAGTGTCGTTAAACAACAACTAACCAACTAACCAGGACTAGGCCTATATTAATTTTAGTGAATGCTGATCTGCAACATGACAGATCAACACTTAATAGACAGGATTGAGGCTACATGACTGTGATGTCTCTTGCAACAACACAATGGAGAAGAATGAGGGCCACTATATATATACATGTTTCATTCTATGACAATGATACACTTTGTTTAATGGGTAGGATATGAGAAAACCAGATCCATCGGACTAAAGAAAGGGAAAAGTCCAGGGCTTGATTTTTAACAGAAAGATAACGGCGATCATTTATTTATTCGCATTCATTGCAAACCAAATTGCAGGAATCAGAATCTAATGAAGATTGCATGGTTGATTGGTTGATTGATTGGTCGATTGATTGATTGGCCGATTAGTTGGTTGATTGGTTGGTTGATTGGTTAATTGATGGATTGACCGGTTGACAGTTGGTTGAATGATTTGTTGATTGGTTGATCAATTGGTTGATTGATTGGTTGGTTAATTGGTTAGTTAATTGTTTGGTTGATTGATTGGTTGATTGGTTGGTTGATTGGCTGGTTGATTGGTTGATAGGTTGATTAATTGGTTGGTTGATTGGTTGATTAGTTGATTTGGTTGGTTGATTGGTTGGTTGATTGGCTGGTTGATTGGCTGGTTGATTGGTTGGTTGATTAATCAAATCAAATCAAATCAAATCAAATCATTTTTTATTGATACCAGATATGTACAATCAAGGCAAATACAATTACACTTTTAGGATAACAGTTTGGTAACAACGGTAGGCCCAGAAGGGATATAATCCCGCTAATAGGGACACCTATTTGCTGTGAAAAGAAATTTATAGTTTGAACAGCGCGGTTCACACCTTGATTTATTATACATTGCTTAAACATGTTGTCGAGTACTCCAGTCATGATTCATGTATACTGACAACAACAAAAACAAAAGAAAAAGACAAATCAGAATCAAATACAGAGGAAAAACCATGACCGGAGAACACAAACACTTAACTAAAGACTTAACTAATGCGCAGTGAGTAAAGTACGATCAATTATAAATTTGAACTATCATCAATTAGATACAGTCGTAACATTCTTTTAAACCCTTGCAGAGTTTTTGCCTGTTGGATAGAGGGAAGAAGTACATTCCAAACACCTGGTCCTGTGAATTTGATAGAAAATCTACGGGAGTTGGAGTGTGCATATATATTACGATAATTTTTTGCAGTCCTAGTAAAGTGGGAGTGGATCTCCGATCCGAGGCGGAACATGCCTTTAAATTTCGGAGGTAAAAGGTCATGGACAAATCTATACATAAAAACTCCGGTCTGAAATGTTTTTATCTGATGGAACTTTAGTAATTTGAAATATGAGAAAATTGGGTCGGTGTGCGAGCCCCATGGGGTTCCAGCGATGAGGCGTACAGCTCGTTTCTGCAATACTATCAATTTCCTGAGTCTGGAGTTATAAGTTGAAGCCCAAACAATATTACAGTACGTCAAGTACGGGTATATTAAAGAATAATACAATTGGATTCGTACAGAGGGTGGGAGCTTGTTGGAGGCACGATATATTATACCTACGTTTCGGGCAATTTTTGCTGAAATGCTTTTAATGTGATCATTCCAAGTCATGTGTTGGTCAACAAGAACCCCAAGAAATTTGGTAGAATTAACCTGAGTAATAATAGTATTACTTATGGAAAGCCTCAGAGAGATATCAGAGGGACACAATTTCCTATGTGACTTGAAGAGAATAAAAGCAGTTTTTTCTAAATTTAAGGAGAGTTTATTGGCAGAGAACCATTCAGCTATCGATTCTAGTTCAGCATTCACAATCTGAATTAATGTATGATAAGATTTATTAGAATAAAAGACGTTGGTGTCGTCTGCAAATAAGATAAATGACAGAACAGGAGATGCATTGGGGAGATCGTTTATGTAGAGGAGAAAGAGTAAAGGACCTAAATTCGAACCTTGTGGGACCCCAAATTTTACTTTTCTTAGGTCAGACTGTGAGCCATTGCATAGAACATATTGATGGCGATTTTCTAGATAGCTAGTGAACCATGCTAATTGGACGCCTCGGATACCGTAAGAAGACAGCTTTTGTAGGAGTATATCATGACTCACGGTATCGAAAGCTTTTGCTAAATCAAGAAAGATACCTATGGAGTAGTCATTCTTTTCGAAAGAATCCGAAATTTTGTCATACATATTGAGTAATGCCAAAGATGGTGAATGACCCGATTGGAAGCCGTGCTGAGAGTGAAATATAATGTGGGATTTTTCAACGTATTTTGTGAGCCTATCAGTCATTATTTTTTCATAATATTTAGCAAAATAGGGGAGGATAGAAATGGGTCTATAGTTGGTAATGTCGTTCCTATTTCCTTTTTTATAAATGGGAATCACCTTTGCAATTTTTATTGCTTGGGGTACTACCCCAGTATTTAGAGAGCAGTTAATAACTTCTGCCAACATAGGAGCAATAAGAGATAAGCTAGGAGCAGCTATACAGGGGTCGATATCATCAGCCCCCTTACTGTGGGTGGTATGAATAGTAGTGCTCAGGTTCAGAAGTTCCTCTGGGGAGGTAGGGATTAATCCAAAGGAGCAAGGCATGGGTGGATTTAAGTAGTCTGTGAAGGAGAATTTGGATTTTGGAACTTGCTCAGCTAACAATTGGGCGATGCTGGAGAAGTAGTTGTTTAATGCACTCGCCATAATTTGAGGATCCTCACTCTCAATGCCACCAATTTTGAGCGATTCTATTGTTGAGTCCTGCTCACCCATTTTTATAATTGAGCGGATGAGATTCCACGTTTTTTTTAAATTACTACTATGCTTTGTGAACTCAGCCAAATAGTAGCTCTTTTCCGCATTATTTCTAATAGTTTTAAATTTATTCCTATAAGTCGTGAATTTGGTTTTATTTGCAGGGGTAGGTTTTTTTATATAACTCAGATATAGGCGAGCCTTTTTCCCCCTTGACTTGAGAAGCCCTCGTGTCATCCAAGGGTGTTTAAGCATGATTTTACTTTTATTCTTGCACGGGATATAAGGAAATGCTTCGTTATAACTATTTTTATATTTTGTTATAAACAAATCGTATGCCAAATTGGCATTTTCGCTATGGCAGGCCTCCAGTACTGGGTTCCAATCGGTTTCAGATAGACTAGCATGGAAGATCTTTTTTCTCTCCTCGTTAATTAGCCGACCGTCCCTCTGTGGAGTATTCTTGCAATTATGCATTTCTAGGTCAAAACTGGCTAAGACCGGGAAATGGTCGGATATGTCAGAGATAATAACCTTAGATTGAATAATATTAGACCATGCATTTGTAAATATATTATCGATCAGTGTTGACGAGTGAGCAGTAATTCTTGTGGGCCTTGTTATCGTGGGTAATAGATTATGAGTGGATAGTCCATCCAAAAACAAACTAGTTCCAAAGTGATTCTCTGCGCGAAGTAAATCAATGTTGAAATCACCCATAATAATTATTTGCTTATTCTTATGTGCTACTTTAGATAATATGAGCTCAAATTCATCGCAAAATTCCTCAAGGTTAGCACCGGGGGATCTATAAATGGTTGCCAATAAACATGTACCTTTCTTAAACAAAACATTAATAAATAGTCCTTCAAAAGTTTTGGGATCAGGATTGTACGATGCCATGTCCAGTACTTGAAAAGAAATGCCCTCCCTTATTAGCAACCCAACCCCACCGCCTCCGCCGGTAGCTCTCGACCTGTGGACAAAGTGATAACCAGGTATGCTTATTTGTTCGGTCAAGTCAGCGTCGAGCCAGGTCTCCGTGAGAGCTAACACAGAGACAGGGAGCTGCACCAATAAGTCCTCAATGTCCGTTAACTTGTTCAACATACTTCTACAATTCAGGTGCATGACATCGAAGTGAGAGACGGCCTTTAGATTCACTGACATAGAGTCTGGTGTACAGTAAGGACTATCCCAAGTTAGACCTGCATAGAGGTTAGAGTCAGGATTTATATCACTATTATTTAAGAGAGGATGGTCATCAGAGTCATCAGTAAATACATCCAACATTGGTCCCTCACCTAGTTCAATGAGATAATCAGAGTTTATGCTATTGTCACATACAGTTGCCAGGAAATCGTTATTGCTTAGGATACAGTTAAATGGAAACAGATAAATTAAACAGCTTTCACACAACCAGGTTTCCATAGGTGCACATGATTTGCATTCCTCCATATAACACTTGAAGTGGCATTCATTCTTACACTCTACGCAAGTAATAGTCTTTGATAGTTCGTTTAAATTATGCAAATTATGCAAGCATAGACAACAGGTTCGTAACCTGTTGTTGGGCATACACTGCGGCCAACAGTGACCGTGTACACAACAACACGACAGCGACTTTCAATGATTAGCAATATCACAGAGGACTAAAACTAGATCAAAATTTTCTTCAGTGATGAACAAAGTAAATTATAGGTTAATATAAGTCGGACCATGCAATTTTGAGCATGTACAATCAGCGCGTAGGCCTGCTCCATTCGCCTTAATCGTGCATGATAATGGCAGCAACTTATTTAAGTGCAGCCAAGTGACATTAAGTAAATGTACTTGTGAGAAACTCAAGTTATATCATGATTTAATGTTCGTGAGTGGATAATGCATCCAAAAAACAAAAGTCTATAGGCTTCTCGACATTAAACCATTAATGCATGCAAGTTAAGTAAATGCGCCTTGTCTTCAAAGAGCAGTAGTAGCCAGACTCAAACAATTGACTATAGGCACCTCGACATTAAACCATTAATGCATGTAAATAAAATAAAATAAATGCGCCTTGACCATTAATGCATGTAAAATAAAATAAATGCGCCTTGTCTACAAACAGCTGTGGTAGCCAGACTCAAGCTAACGTCTATAGGCCTCTCGACATTAGACCATTAAAACCATTAATGCATGTAAATTAAATAAATGCGCCTTCGCTACAAAGAACAGTATACTTGCTAGTCTCAGACAAGGCAACAATGATCCACAACATAAAGAATAACAGAATTCAAAGAACAAATGCGCCTTGAGCACACGATGGAAGAAGTAGGGAGGCGAAACAGTCTCCCGCAGATCAGGGGAGAGAGACTCGCCAATCGCCATGCCCTCGTCAGGGCTGACAAGGCAAAAGGATCCTTTCATGACATGACATTCTCTAGATCCTCGACGGAGATGATCCTCTTTGGTTTGTCACCGATGTCGCCGGAGAGTCGGACAAATGTTATGCCGCCCCTTGTCCAGGCAGAGTGCAGTGACTTGTTCTTTACAAGTTGCCTGGCTCTGGCGAAGATTAGTGAATTCTGTTTTGTCAAGTGTTCGTTGATGAACACTGTACCCATCCCGGTCGAGTTCTTTAAGGTTTTGCGAGCAGAGAGGACCACATTTCTGATATGCCGACTAACAAATCGGACAACCACCGGACGATGTTTTATGTTGGATTTGCTGGATACTCGATACGCGTATGAAATATCCGTGTCTTTGACCGTCATGCCCAGATGGATGTTGCAGAGATTCAGTACCGACTGGACAGTTGAGCGGTCAGGAGACTGGAGATGACCAGATGGTTGTGTGTTGCCCGGTCCTGGCTCGTTCGCAGTTTCGGTCAGCCCGTAGATCATTAAATTGTCCTGTCTTGACTGGTTCTCAGCTCCATCCAACCTTGCCTTAAGAAGAACGTTGTCAGTCTCCAGTTTTGCAATCTGCTTAGCCTGCTTTTCGCAGTGCTTGGTAATTAGGGCCTCTGCCGATTTTGCAACCAGTCCCTCGAGTTTGGATGAGAATGTTTCTACGAATCCGTTAAATAGAGCCTCGACGGTTGGAGCAAGAATTTCTTTGAACTGTGTTTTGAGCAATTCGACTATTTTGGCGTCTTGAAGTACTTCATGCAAATCATCCACCTTGATTCCCTTTTTAGTCATGGTTGGTTATTTCCCCGTTTAGGCCTGGTAGTCGGGTAAAATATGCCGGGGATAAATCGTACTTGAACGGCGGAGAAATTAACGCGATACTCACTGGTCAAGGGGGCGTATCAGGCTGTTGAGACACAAGGTAAACATTAGTCCAGTGTAGATTCCAAAAGTTTTAGTCCGTTTTTTTCGACAACGTTTCTGTTCTGGCTAAATAAATTTCTCAAGAGTATTCCTCAACATCAAACAACTTTGTTTAGACGGATTTACTAGAGCATTAAACTTTAGTCCGAGCGAAATTAGTGAAGTTTGATCATCGCTGCAGTCAGCTGCGTGTACTCAGCCCAGCGCCATCTATCGAAAATTGGTTGGTTGATTGGTTGATTAGTTGATTTGGTTGGTTGATTGGTTGGTTGATTGGCTGGTTGATTGGTTGGTTGATTAATTGGTTGGTTGATTGGTTGATTGGTTGATTAGTTGATTTGGTTGGTTGATTTGGTTGGTTGATTGGTTGGTTGATTGGCTGGTTGATTGGTTGATAGGTTGATTAATTATTTGGTTGATTGGTTGATTAGTTGATTTGGTTGGTTGATTGGTTGGTTGATTGGCTGGTTGATTGGTTGGTTGATTAATTGGTTGGTTGATTGGTTGATTAGTTGATTTGGTTGGTTGATTGGTTGGTTGATTGGCTGGTTGATTGGTTGGTTGATTAATTGGTTGGTTGATTGGTTGATTGGTTGATTAGTTGATTTGGTTGGTTGATTGGTTGGTTGATTGGCTGGTTGATTGGCTGGTTGATTGGTTGGTTGGTTGATTAATTGATCTGGTTGGTTGATTGGTTGGTTGATTGGTTGATTGGTTGATTAGTTGATCTGGTTGGTTGATTGATTGGTTGGTTGATTGGCTGATCAATTGGTTTATTGGTAGATTGATTGATCAATTGGGAGGCTGATTGATTAGTTGATTGCTTGGTTGATTGGTTGATCAATTGGTTTATTGGTTTATTGATTTACTGATTGGTTATTTGATTGGTTGGTTGGTTTATTGGTTAAATGATTGGTTGATCGGTTGATCAATTGGTTTATTTGGTAACTGATTGGTTGATTAGTGTTGCCGATGAAGATGATGATGATGATTATTGTTAACGACGACGACGACGATGATGAACGATGACGATTGTGAATTACTGATGATGATGCATGATCCTTAACTGTGTTAATTAAATGATTGGATTGATTGATTGATGGTTAACTGATGAAGATGTTCTATAGTACAAACATATGTATGTTTACACTAGGGAGCAATGATACAGTAGGCCTATTATTATAGACCTACTATGTAGACCTCAAACATGGACCTACCGTGTAGACTTGTGTTCTAATCTGCGTTTTCGCCTGCTCTGTGGCATGTAGTTTAGAGCTTCCCAGTGCAATGAAATGCGCAAGTCAAGTTTAGTCTTTCGGCCATAGTTCGCAGTATAAGTTTAGACCGTGTTACGTTTTCAGACCCTAATAAAAGCCTTTTATATTTACGACTGGGTGTCACCGTTGGCGAATGCAAAACAGATGATGCAGAAGTTATAGCCTATAGTTGTTTCGTTCCAGTATCGAAGTTCGACAACAGATGGCCTTAGTGATCCCGCGCAATTTAGCGTTTTTTCTGGAGATCGTGTGACCGCGATTCTGCTTAATTATAGGCCCTATGATTCGATGAATTAATCGGGTGAGATTCTTCACCATGTTTCCAGTGTCTATAGCGTGCAAAGATATATATTATGGCTGTCAGATCCGTTGATGCCGCCCTCCTTTTCTAGGCTTGAGGCTGGCACTACCATATCATCACTGCATGAGACCCGTCTTCCATCCTCCTTTTCGTGTTCCTCTATCTATCACCCCCACCCCCGAACTTTCCACTCAAAACTGAAGTCTAGAGCAACCTTTTTAAGTACTCCTACCCTGACTCAACTGATCCTCCGCTTTCCAGTTCTCACCCGAAACGACACCCGCCTTGATAGCTCCTCTCCCTTCCCTCTTGATCTGGTCCTCTGGAAACTCCTTTGGGCGAACATGTAGGCCTACAATCGGGGTGCGTATGTAGGCCTACTATCTGGTTGGGCGTCTGCATCTTGAGGGTCGGTTAGGGTCAGAGTAAGCGTCGTGAGGGTCGGTTTGGGCTTACGGTTAGGGTAAGTGTAGCATAGCCTATATGTATTTGTGCGACTAAAAAGCTATAGGCCTACCTGCGAGTGGAAGCTGGATTTTAAAATTCAGGGCTAGGGCTAGGCACCCCGATTGTACATGATCGCAGGACTCTTGTAAATACGAATTCGGAATTCTCTGCAGTCTGCATTTAGAGTTGTTTTGCTTGAATAAAATAAGACTCATGTTATCATTAAAATAGCGAGTAGTCCGACTTGACAAATTTTTGTAAGGAAAAAAGTCTTGGGCTGAATGTGATTTTTTGGGTCTTGAGGTTCAAAGTCTTGGTCTTGAGGTTCAAAGTCTTGGTCTTGAGGTTCAAAGTCTTGGTCTTGGTCTTGAGGTTTAAGGTCTTGACAAAAGACTGAAAAACACTGCATGAATATGCAGTTCAATATAGTAAAATCAATTGCAGTAGTGCTTATAACCTTGGTATGTCCATGGGCGGCGATCTAGGGGGCGGGGGACATGTCCCCCCACCTTTAAGAGTGGGGGACACTTCATGCATTTGTCCCCCACCCCCCACATTTTGAAGACACACCAAAAAAGGCGGAGAAATGTAATTGCGCGTGAGGGTTTTCGCAGCGTTTTTGACCAGACGAGGTAAAAATAATTTTTTTAGCAGAAGTGTCCCCCCAAAATTATGAGACGAAGAAATCAGGAAAAGAAACGGGTTATTGCTGGGAGACGGGAAAAAGTTGGAAAACGTGGCGAATGACTAAAAAAAAGGTCATCAACTTTTTTCGAGATGAAATCGATATTTTTTGGAGATGAATTGGTGAAAATGAAAGTGGGGAAAAAGTAAAAAGTGAAGAAGTGGGGGAAAAAGGACAGTGTAAGAAAAAGTTGTAAAAAGAAAAGAGGTGAAGGACTAAAAAAATCAACTTTTTTTCAGAGATGAAAGCGAAATATTTCGGAGATGAAGTAGCAGAAAATTTTGGGGGGACAATGTTTTCCAAAACCGGTCGTCGACGAGATCATGGCCGACTTTGTCCCCCCCCCACCTTCCAGACAAGATCGCCGCCACTGGGTGTTTGACTGTTAAGGGTTGGAGAATACGATTTGTTGAAAAAAACAAAATATTAAGAGTCCATATTGACTGCTTGTAGACCGTTTAAGCTAAGCCTTAGTCTGTCAAGTATTCTTTTTAAAGTATTTAAGCTAAAATACATACGGATGCAGTATTACAAAGCACATTTTAGCCGGCTATGCATGACCCGGGTAAATACAGCGGCACGAAAACATATTCCGTTCCGTAAACATGTTCCGGTTCCGGGTTTCATTCCGGAAAGCACAAGGCGTGTTGACCTGTGTTGCAAAAAGCTTACAACCATACTAGCAAGGGCATTGTCTTCATGACAATTGACTGAAGGCGATTGACCGTCATTCTCTGTGTCACAATCTCTGTCTGTCTGTAGGCCTATGTCTGTCTGTCTTTCTGTCTTTTTGCAAAATAGCTTAGAAATGGAGCAGTAATGGCATCGTATTGAGGACTATTAACTGAAGGCGTGTCATATAGAGCCTATAGTGTTAGGGTCGACCAGAAATGGACATTAATTTGTCTCGCTTGTCTGCAGTCGAACCCTATATTTTCCATACATCGCTTATATTGACGGAAAAGCCCAAAACACGAAATTCCGGAACACACTAACCATGTGTAGCCTACCTGTGTTGCAAATAGGTTACAAACGGACGCGTAAGGGCACTGTATTGATTTCAATTGGCTGAAGGCGAGTGACCTCTGTGTCTGTCTGTCTGTCTGTCTGTCGGTCTGCCTGTCTGCCTGTCTGTCTGTCTGTCTGTCTGTCTGTGTCTCGCCTTACAAGTTGAAGTATTAGGGTGAACCAGAAATTGATATTAAATTGTCTGGCTTTTCTGCAGCCTAACCTTATACCTTCCATATATCACTCATATTTACGGAATGGTCCAAAACATGAAAACCCGGAACACGCTAACGATGACTACCTGTGTGGCAAATAGATTACAAACGGACGAGTAAGGGCACAGTATTGATTCCAATTGGCTGAAGGCGATTAACCTCTGTGTCTCTGTCTGTTTGTCTGTCTGTCTGTCTGTATGTCTGTCTGTCTGTATGTCTGTCTGTCTGTGTCTCGCCTTAGAAGTCGAAGTATTAGTGTCAACCAGAAATTGATTTTAAATTGTCTGGGTTTTCTGCAGCCTAACCTTATACCTTCCATATATCACTCATATTTACGGAATGGTCCAAAACATGAAAACCCGGAACACGCTAACGATGACTACCTGTGCTGCAAATAGATTACAAACGGACTAGTAAGGGCACAGTATTGATTCCAATTGGCTGAAGGCGATAAACCTCTGTGTCTCTGTCTGTCTGTCTGTATGTCTGTCTGTCTGTATGTCTGTCTGTCTGTCTGTCTGTCTGTGTCTCGCCTTACAAGTCGAAGTATTAGTGTCAACCAGAAATTGATTTTAAATTGTCTGGGTTTTCTGCAGCCTAACCTTATACCTTCCATATATCACTCATATTTACGGAATGGTCCAAAACATGAAAACCCGGAACACGCTAACGATGACTACCTGTGTTGCAAATAGATTACAAACGGACGAGTAAGGGCACATGTATGTGTGTATCTGAACATTCAGCGCCTCTCAGTGTTCGCTTATCGGAGGCGCTCCCAGAGCGAAAAAACCAGTGAAAAGAAAGTGTTTAAGAGTGTGGAATGAAGCATTAGGCTACGATTCATGACTTGCGACTGTTACTGAAATCTGTACAGTGCATACTTACATACATATCTATATTATGTTATAATTACTATATTATCACTATGTCATAACATTTATCTTGCGAGCTTTTACGGCTGCAAAATCATTGATGACATCATCAAAATTAATTCTTTCAGTCATCTCTCTTTCAATGGACAGCATTGCCAAAATTCGTCAATCGCGTCTCGCTCATTGTGCACATTAAACAGGTTTTAATCAGTTTCAGTTTTGAAAAACTTCTCTCACAGCCAGTAACCGAAATTTGAAAATAACTTAATACGATTACTGAACTCTGTTCAATGGACAAAATCATGCAATCAATTTCTGTCAAAACCAGACCAATTTAAAAATTATTTTAGAGGAACTAAACTAAGTGGTGAAAGGCTGTGATTGTGATAGGCCTATTGATAGCTTGTGATTAAATTCTACTCTAAGTCATTAATTCGTTTAGATTATAGGCCTACATATATACATAATTATATAGGCGTATATATTATAATTATGAAGGGCGGCAAAACAAGAATATGCTCTAAAGTAGACTATGCTGCATGTACATGTATATAGTCTCTTACTCTGATAACAGTTTAATAGATAAATGCGATTCCGCTTCTATCTCTGCAGTTCTGTTAGAGTTTATCGTAGACTTCTGAGAGTGATGCCGCCCCCAACGATCAAAGCAATCCAAGCCGACTTGAACAACTGACGGTTTCTTTCATTCCTTCTTTTTCTTTCTTTCATATTTTTTTTCTCCAAAATTCACTCTTTTCTATTTTTATTCAACCCTATTTTCCCGCCCCTGCAAAAGTGCCGCCCGGGGCGACTCGCCCCCTCTGCCCCCCATTCGGTACGCCACTGATACGTGGTAAACTTTTTCTTATTAATAGGGCTGGATTTTTTCATACATTTAATGTATAACTGTTTTTCTTTCTTACAGGACTTAAGTAATCCCGGAGTCTTATTTTCCTTAAATGCATTTCGAAGGGGAAATGCATCGTTATAGGCATGCATATAGCTGTGAATAAAGGTTTCATAAGCTTCATCAATTAAACCTTGACTACAATAACACAAAACTGAGTCCCAGTTCTTCTCACTAAGCGTCTTAGAGAATTTTTCAAGACCGCCTGAAGTTACGTATCTTCGTTCTATATAATTACTCTCTTTACTATACGTATTTTCAAAGGAAAATTGCGCAAGAATGGGTAAGTGATCTGAGATGTCAGATATATAGTAATATTAGCTAGTTGTAGTTTAGACCAAGTTGTGCTGAAGATATTATCAATCAAGGTTTTGGAGTTGGGGGAGATTCTAGTAGGATTTGTGATCACAGGGAGATAATGATAGGAGATTAAACTGTTGTAAAAGATATTTGTTTCCTAGTGATCATTAACTTTTAAAAAATCGGCACTTTCATACTTTTAACGATGCTCAGCTGTAATTCGAATAAAAAAATTACTCACCTAAATGCGGTAAACGTTCTCCGTCGATGTTTCAGGGCTGTGTTGTCGGTAACGCTAACAAGTCTGGAAGAAATGTCTCAAAGAGAGGCAACTGCAAAACTGAGTTGTCGAATTGTTGTTTCATAGCTCTTATAGGCCTACTCTTTCTGTCACTTTAAAGCCCTAGGTTTTAGGTTTGGCGGTTTCCCTCGTAGAATGAAGTGACCAACGACTGTAGGCGGTTCAAGTAAGCATCTGTCGGCCAATGGGCGTTGATTTCATTTTGGTTTACACATCTTACAAGCATAGGCTGCTGAATTTAATTATATGCATAGCCTAGGCAACATCGTCCGCTTTGTGGAATGGAGGCGAGGCGCAGGGACGGTCGGTCGATCGGTGGTAGCCCCCACCCTAGGCCCTTCACCCTCCCTCTGGCCTACCCCGATCAATTGACCACTTGTATATATAACCGAGCTTTGGGTCGTAAACCTGTATATAAATGCCAGCTGTTGATGCTGTCACCGTTGCCTTATTATACCCGGAACACTAAAGACAATAAGCTGTATTTCATATTCTAAGAATTTGCACCAGTATCAGATGCTAATATACAGCCTAAGGAAGAGAGACTAGGTCACATGCCAAATTATGCTAATGAACTTAGGAAATGAACTTAGGAAATGTCCTTTCACAATTGAGTCTTGGTTTGCAGTACTCATTCTAGTTTGAATTTCGCTGCAGCAGAGTTGAGCTTCGTAATTTCTTCACTTCATAGCCATTTTAAATCGCATAGTCGATACAGCTTATATCTCGTGTCTGTATATTATATTATTATCTTATTTCAGTAGTGGACCTTATAGTAGTATAACATTGTATTTCGTTAGTGGACATATATTAGTATCATTATATCGAACTATTTCCAAAGATGGATGGAGACTACGCTGTACCAACGACACCGACTTCAGGTGTTGCAGTTGGCAACATGCGAACATTTAAAAAACGGTTGTCTGATGGATCTACCAAGAGTTATAGCTACCCTTACGTTTCTGTAAGGAAACATTTTGAATTAACTTTTACAACCGACAGTGATAAACTTAAATTTGAGCAAAAATGTGAGGACATTCGCTTGGCGTTGGGAGTAAAAAGTTTGAGAGAAGTTCTGGTGAAAGTCATAATGGATGTTGACACCAATAAGCTCTCTTCTGCAACTCAACATCCGCAGCAGACACTCACGATGTCTTCAGTCACGGAAGAAGTAAGTGAATCAACTTCACTGACTGATCCAGCATCTGTCACAGCAGCAATATCAGCAGCTCCAGCAACAGCTTTGGAGACTGCACATGAGAATTTTGTTGGGCAGTGCTCCAGCATTGCCCAGTTGATCGACACAATCTCACAACATTCATCCACATGTGTGACGCCGTATTCAGTGAAGTCATGGACACACAGTGGTCATGTGCTGTCGGTGGATATGGAGTGTGCGAAAAAACACTCCTTTCAGTGGAGTTCCTCATCCACAATAGACAGCGAGCGGAAGGAATTTGAAGTCAACCACCGAGTGATGTTGAGCTACCTGGCCTCTGGTATGACACCCATACAGTACGAGCGCTTTAGCGACTTCAGTCGGTTTGGACTATTGTCAGACCTTTTCCGCAGGAGGAATATGGTTACATTTAGTGCCATTTCTGAGAACCTGCGAAAGCAATCTATATTTGGCGCTAGAGCGCAGGAGTCTTCACTGTCGCCTGATGGAGCTATCTCTATAATGACTGACGCACGACATCATTGTAGACGAAATAGTTATCACACCGACCATGTTGCTATCGGGTTGAAAACTCACAAAGTCGTTGATATTCAACACATTAACGGGAATGATGATAACTGTTCACAGCGTCACGAGGCAGTGGGATTCGACAGGATGTACGAGAGCCTGGATCTCAGCAACATTAAAGTTGCCCATCATGTGCATGATCGAAACATGACAATCAACAAGCGCCTACGTGAGAGGAAGCAAGCCAGGAATTCCAATGACCGCTGGCACTGCACCCGTCCTATAACAGCCGGGGTGAAAAAAATTGGGCAAGGAGCACAAAAAAACATTGGAAAAACATGGCATCCCGAGCTTTCTGACAAGGGTGCTGCCATTCGAAACCACGTCTATTGGTGTATGGACAATTGCAATGGAGATGCCCAAACCCTGCGTAAGCTCATAGAATCATGCATCCCTCATTTTCAGAACAACCACAGCAAGTGCCATGAAACTTCCCACTGCAAAGAGCCGGGGCATATGATTGAAGTTCGAATTGTTTCAAATGAGGCTGCAATTACAATGCTCCAGGACTTTCTTCGGTCGTTGGTAGTGTACAAGCACGCTGAAGATTATGTCAAAGGCCACGACACATTTTATGTGGAAAGTTTTAATAACGTTTGTCTGATCTATCTGGATAAACGGATACACTACGGGAATTTAATGTACGAGCTGCGGAGCAATCTGGCTGTCTTGGACTGGAACGAACACGTCGACAGACCATACACGTCTATATGCACGACTGTTCGTTCGAAAAACCCACGTCGCCAAATCGGGAAAAAAGTGTATCGGCGCAAGACCTACGTATTTGTTGAGAACATTTGGAATTTGTACATTGCCGTGTGGTCAGCATCTAAAGCAATATCGGAGTCTGTGACAGAAACTTCTGCAGATAAGGAGACCTGCCAGAGTGAAATCTCTTCGGACGAATCCGATGACGACCAATTAGGAGACAGTGAGAGCTTTTCAAATGAAAGCAATGCACCCTACACAGTAGAATAACCGTAAGAGCTGTGACAATATTGTATGATACACTAAAATCAAACATATCAGTGCTACATAACCATCAACCGTCATTACACATAACCACCTTAGCATTCTGCTGTCTACTCTGCTTGACCTCCCCGGATTTTGGCCTGGCATAGGACAGAGAGATGTGTGGCAGAGCTGATGTGTGGCAGAGCTGACTGCTATCACACGCGTCCACAGGTGGCGGATAGTGGAACGACCTCTAGAAATAGAGGTCAGCTGCGAAATAAGCAGGGTTATATCTGACGAATAAGCAGTCGCGGACCAACAGCGGCAAGGCTAGTAGGGCACACTGTAGAAAAAGAGTGGCATTTTGCTTGACAACTAAAAGCTGCAAATATCCAATAACAGCCTTGTGACATGGGAGCACATGACTCAATTTAAATAAGCCTGATGACCCTCTGCCTAGCGGGCATGTGTTCATCACCAAGACTAGGTCCACAGCGGAAAACTGTGGTTGATGCCACGAAGGGCATCCGATCTGTAACAAGATGCTCCAATCTGTATAAAAATGAATCTGTGGCTTACCCCCCCTCAACGAGGTCCTAATCCAAGCAAGAAAAAAAGAAGATTGAACGGACAAGGGACTGTGGCCATTGCAAAATTGATTTGACATAGCACTTATGAAAAACCTAGTCTCCGTAACGTGGTTTTCGTGTGGCGCCGAGCAATTGAGGGCAATTCAGGTTTAAATCCACCTCTGAGTAGGAATCTTGAAGAGGCGCTATATAAATTTAAAATGGGGGAATGTTATGTTACATTGAATCATAGCTATGACAGGTGTACATAAGCAGCTCACAATCGATAAAATTCTGCTTTATGTCAGAAAGTAAGTGTACAATAAAAATCTCTCTGTCTAAACAAAGTCCGGCGAATTATCCAAAGTATCAATGTTACTCCCACTTGTGGCCCATGTAAGGCGTGCCTGTTGGATTCGGATACAACGATCTCACTTTTCGCACTACGCAATCTGGCATTATTTCCCGCATGTGAAGTACACCGTTCGATTCCGTTAGTTTCTTGGCCAGATATAATGGGCTCGTCCACCCACCCAAGTTGCAAATGATCTTCCAATATTTTCCATAAATTACTCTTCGTATTGGACTGTTAGCTGCATGCGCTGCTTGTCCTCCGCCAAGCCAACCTGGAGATGCAGAACCCACGCACGGAGAGAGAAAACAAAGAGGACAGGCGCCTTCCGATTGATGATTTTCACCCTGCAGCTGCAAATGATCAGCTGACACTTGAATGTCATGACTGTTTTGAGCCTCAATTTCTGACTCTGTACTATTTCCATTGGACGCGACCAAGACCTCCTTCGAAGCGGCATCCATACAAGATTTTCTTCTCTTTGGTGGTTCCAACTCTGCAATTGGAACAAAGGCAGTTTCGATTGGTTGGAGATATATTTATAATGTCATCAACATACAATTAGCTCTTTCGACTTGACTTGAACGACAGCTTAGCTGGGTTATGCATATGTTTATTGTCTTATTACATATCGTAATAATAATAATCATGGTAATTTTAATAATTACATTTTTAATTGGCCATTTATTATCATTACTGCTGTTACTGCTGTTCACATCAGTTGTCATTATACTAACATTGCTGATGTTATTATTACTATGTATTTCTATAGCATGGTTTGAGCTAAATATTTGCAAGGATAATAAATGCAATTTAATTTAATATTTATAAATCTTAGTTCAATCTTATTTGCGCACGTATAGCGCTACCTGAAGAACAATAGGGCCTACTTGTACAGGGTTCACCACACAAAACAATTTATACAATTTCAGTATATATATATATATATATATATATATATATATATATATATATATATACGCATCGTCTTCATAATTACCAATTTTTTCAAAATTCCAGTTGTTGTGAGCAAAAAATGCCCGTATGGCTTCCTCTTGATCGCCATCTACCACAATAGTAAGTTCGTATTTGTTCATGGCAATCTAATCGCATATAGAAACTACAGACTTGTTTCTCAACCCTGTAAGTATCTTCATAGCAATGAACTCCATAGTAATATGAGTGTATGGGGGGGGTAAATTTGGATAATTGGAACAACTTGTATACATTCTAGAAGTACAGGTATGACCTCTAGCCAGCTTACCTGGCTTTCGTATACACAAATTAGTCGACCCACAGCTCGGTTATATATATACAAGTGGTCAATTGATCGAGGTAGGGCCTGTACGGGGTATGCCCTGTCGGGTCTAGTCTGCCCTAGCGATGCATCTCCATCCATCCGTCCGACCGCTAGAGGGCCAGAGGGAGGGTGAAGGGCCTAGGGTGGGGGCTACCACCGATCGACCGACCGTCCCTGCGCCTCGCCTCCATTCCACAAAGCGGACGATGTTGCCTAGGCTATGCATATAATTAAATTCAGCAGCCTATGCTTGTAAGATGTGTAAACCAAAATGAAATCAACGCCCATTGGCCGACAGATGCTTACTTGAACCGCCTACAGTCGTTGGTCACTTCATTCTACGAGGGAAACCGCCAAACCTAAAACCTAGGGCTTTAACGGAGTGGACAAATTGTATCAGCATGGTAAATATCATATTATCTCTCATGCGTCCACATTAATCGTCGGTACACTCATTATATAGCTTATAAATGTTATATTAAAAATATTATTTAAATTAAATTTATTCATAATCATTGCAAAAATGCAGTAACGGAGTGGATGTATTATGAAAAAACACATGAGGCACGTACTAAATGAAAATTTGTAAGAAATTTGTCTTAGCATTCAGATCCTGTATTAAGACATACTTACTTACATAGATCTTCACAGAAGAGATGTGTTAAGTTGCGGGACCAAAGAACTGAAAGGGTTGTGAGATACGAGATAATTTTCACATGTTAACGGAGCGGACATAATTTTTCGGGGACAAGTTAAAATATATTTTTTAAAATTATACTGAAGTTGTAAGTTTCTAAGTTGTATTTAGAAATATGCAATTATGTTTATTATAAAAGAAACAGTCACATTTTTTGGTTTAATGCAAATCATTTTGAAATTGTAGACGAAAGCAATATGTACTATAGCCTAGGGACGGTAACGGAGTGGAATATTTTAAATTCAAAATAAATTGTAATAAATTATTTTTATTGTTCTGAATTACTTTCAAAGGTCTTAAATTGTTGACTGATCAATAACGTTTTAATCTAATCACTTAGCATGATCAGACTAGGCATTGTTTTCTTAGAAATGACCGGGGACAGCTGAATTGTCAATTTATGCATTTACCGGAAAATGACTCACATATGAGCGATGTATGGAAGGTATAAGGTTCGACTGCAGAAAAGCCAGACAATTTAACATCCATTTCTGGTCGACCCTAATACTGTAAATTGTAAGGCTCTCACAGACAGACAGACAGACAGACAGACAGACAGACAGACAGACAGACAGACAGACAGACAGACAGACAGACAGACAGACAGACAGACAGACAGACAGACAGACAGACAGACAGACAGACAGACAGACAGACAGTCACTCGCCTTCAGAGTGAGACACGGAGGTCACTCGCCTTCAGCCAATTGGAATCAATTAATGCAATGCCCTTACTCGTCCGTTTGTAGGCCTAACTAATTTGCAACACAGGTACACATGGTTAGCGTGTTCCGGATTTTCGTGTTTTGGGCCTTTTCGTAAATATGAGCGATGTATGGAAGGTATAAGGTTAGACTGAAGATCGCCAAACAATTTATGAGTATTGAGGAATGAGGATGTCTAGTATTTAGGAACGCTGAACACAGTCTATATCAGCGGTTCCCAAACTTCTGTGGGTCGCGACCCACTTGTGAATATCTCAGTACCCACTGTGTAAAAATTAATCATTGTGTACTAAAATTTCCTTCATAAATTGACATCGAAATATGCGGATTTACGTACAGCGTTTAGAAATTGGCATATTTAAGGCATTAAAAGGAGACTTAGGTAAAAACAGTTTACAATTTACTGCAATCCAAAAGCAACTGTTGTACCCACGTAATGTAACGACAGCTAGTTATAGCCCAGTCATAGCCAAATGTTGTTGCATCGAAAAAATAAATGTTTCTCGAAAAATTTGGCGACCCACTTGCCAGAGCTTCGCGACCCACTTTTGGGTCGCGACCCACAGTTTGGGAAACTCTGGTCTATATTAAAAGAGAACCTCCTCCATTAGCGATTGGTTGACTCCAATTTAGCGCATATTTTTGTTGACCTCATTTAGTGTTGAATCCGGAAATATTAGCTTCAGGTTTTCCGGCTTGCATGTTTATCCAATTAAACGACGACTAATTGCATATTTTTCGGAAATTCAAATGTAGTTGAATTCCTTTTATTTAAGTGCACACTTGAGATTTATTTTTAACCTTTTAATTGTGCTGTGAATAAATAATTTATGAAATATCAGTTTGTGTTTTCGTGTTTTCCGTGTTTTCATGTTTCTATGTTTACCGAGGTCTATGCATGTGGCTGTTTTATATACAAAAAGCTTCAGCGTGAAAATTCCGGCGCAGTATCAAATGCTGTAGTCGGGAGCGCCTCTGAGTAGTAGTTGACTTCGAGAGGCGCTATAGAAATATCCGGAATAAATAAATAAATGCAAGGTTGACCAATGCATGGAACAGAATATTTTGGAAGCTGTTTAAAATAAATGAAAGCAACTGCTTGTGGTACTGGAATGTTGACTGCATCAGGCTGACATCGACGTGAGACGGAATTCCTTTTTGTCCAAGTTAAATTACAGTAATAACTTTGTATTAACAGAGTTTTATGCACTGTTTGTGTGACTACAGAAAGCGATACTTTGAGAAAACTATAATGTCCTTCGAAAAGGTAGCAATAGTAGGCCTAACTGTTGCTCAAATTTTTATGCAAGCCAAATGCTTTTCGGTTGGTTGAACTGCTTATGCTTTCCTTCTTTGTAATTGTGTTTATATATTTAACTCATTGGCTGTTGTAAACTTTAATGATCCTAATGACCTACTTTCATCCACGTTGCACACAGCAATCTTCAATAATTAAAAACTTTTAGAAAAGTACAAAAATTGACAGTGATAGGTACATTACAAAGTTCACAGAAATCCAGCTACACTGCATAATAGGACAATCCCAAAACATACATCATCCTATTTACTTATTTTATAACAGGCTGCGGTGAGCTAACCCGATTATCGTCAATAGACAAATATATATTAGAGTCTTCAAATCAAATGGCTGACCGCAACAGCCACAACAACAAAAATAAGTAAAATGTCACTCATAGAAGCTAATCACCGATTTATATAGCTCCCCATCAAGAAAGACTCATCAGAGGTACTCTCTACCTAACAACACAAAAGCACGATCAAACTGAATAATTAAAAAACTGATGATATGGTCAGTTTGCATTTACACACTATTTTGTACCCGACAAACATGATCAAATACCTAATATTAGTAACTTCCATACCTAATATTAGTAACTTCTATTCCTAACATTAGTAACTTCTATACCTAATATAAGTTACTTCGATATAGCAATACTGTAACAATACCCCAAGCATTAATCAACCATTGTTGCCATGAGAAACCAACCAGGCCCGGCCCTAGGGTGTGCAGGGCCCAAGGCAGCAAGCAATGAGCGGGGCCCCAAGCAAAAACTTGGCATTGCGGAGTTGATATTTCATGCCAATGCGGTATTGGCAATGCCACATGCAAAATCGAAAAAAATGGGTTAATGAACACAAAATGCAAACCAGGCTCTTAAAACTAGTATTTTACTACGAAAGCAAAAATTATGTTTTTTGTAATTATTTGAATATCTTACAACTGGGAAATGATGTTAATAATTAACATATTTGAGCATCCTTCTAGTTGAATTTTTTTAGTGAATTGCGTGGGTTCTATATATCTTCTAAAATATTTGTATTCACAAGGAAATCTTTCGTGCTTTGAATCCCCTTTGTTGGATGCACAATTCGCAATGATTTCGTTTTAGTCCAGATCGTTAACAACATAAGTCTTGATTGACAAAATAGCTAAGTTAGTGAGCCGTTCTCGTTGACCGCATGTAGGTTTTGATAAGTTTTAACTTCGAAAAGCTTCTTTCTCCAGAAGTATACAGGCCACATAAACAGTGAGAAGTATTCGAAGGCTCGCATTCTTAATCACTGTATCACATTCACGCGGCAAATTGACTGCCAGTATTGTTGCTAGCGACGTTAGCATTGTCAGCGTTCAATCCCATCGTAATAAAAAAATTATATCCAGCAGCGCGGGGCCCCTGAAAGCGCGGGGCCCAAGGCGGCTGCCTCGTTCGCCTTGCCCTAGGGACGGGCCTGAAACCAACAAACAAGCCATAATCCAACTTAAGACTAAGCAATAGTCTCTAGCTGCTATGGTTCATTGTCAGACAAATTATGCACATTATTGTTTTGGCCACATTAACATATGCTGTTATCGGACATTTTACACACATGCATTAGACCAGCAAGACGGTTGGTAAAGCAAAGGCTTACAAAAGATATTGTGCTGCATAATACATAGCGAAAACTGAAAACTGACAGCCAAAAGTTAAAAAAGAACAAGCCAACTGGCCAAGATGAACAGTCATCTTCAATTTTATGTATCATGTCGTCCCAGATAAAAAAACTGTACCCTTTCCACAAATATCACAAAACCAGGGCTGTGCTTAAACTGCTTTGTAAACAACTAATATATCAGAAAATATAATGCAGATGCACATACAAGCAATATCATTAAACATTCCTTGCGATATCATAAAAAGAAGCCACAATTGATCATTAGTAAAATTATAACATACGGTGATAAAGGTGCAGGGATAGGTAGTTTGATTTCATTGTAATACCTTGTTAACTCTAAGACAGATTTGGCTTGGTATTGGGTTGAGGCCAGTGCCGGCCTTAAGGGCGTGTGAACTGTGCGGTCACACGGGCCCGCAACTTACGGGGGGCCAAAAAGTCACAGAAAATGAACAAGACACCCTAATAATAATATTATGGCTTCAATTAAATCTTCTCTTCTGTCAATAAAATAAAAGTCAACTTGCTCTATATTCCAGAATTCTCGTGTATATTGTAAAATTTGACTTAACAATCTACTAAAATACAATGATTAGCAATGAAAAACAATTTGACTCATGTCATGGGGGGCCCGTACCAAATACTCTGCAAGAGGCCCGATATATCCTAAGGCCGGCACTATTCTTGTGCATTAAACCTTCCTTTTGGATCAAAATTCAAGCTCCATAAAATTTCTCCCAACAAAATAAAAGGGTATTTCAGACAAGCAGCCAACAACAGTACTTTTTTACTTCTGGGTTAGATGGCTGATACGTATGTGTTTGTATCTATATATATATAAATCAGGACACTTATATAGCACCAGCCAATACAATACATAAATGTGCAGATTCATTCAAATTACTTTTTTATTTATTAAGCCATGATTTTTTTTAAAATTCGGCTGTTGTAGTTTGTTTAATTAAAAAAACTGTCTGTTGATTTACTCGTTGTTAGCTGTTCTACCCTAAACACGGAAATGAAAGGGTTTTTAATTTGCAACCCAAACCGAACTAAACATCAACAGACCACTACGGTATTTCCATTCAGTATCAGGGAGGAACTACTTTCTCACAGAACTAATTCCACCAGACTGAAATGAATACAAATATTATTATCTACAGCTCCATGCCTATCTATTTCCCACGAATGAACTATATACAATTAAAAAATTCATCAAGTGCCAAAAAATATCACTCTTAAAACTTAATACGATTAAAGAAATAATTCACCTCAAGTCCCTACAACCTCTCTGAAAACTTACTAAAACAAAACAATTCACATGGTCTTACACACAGCCACGTTTCAAACCAGAGCCACGTTTTCAAATCTTTCGATTGTGAATCCCACGCAATAAATAATTCCAGTTTCAAATCAAAATTTCGACTGCATCCCACACAATAAATAATTCCACTATGTTGTCCGCTTGAAAATGAAGCGCTTACAAGGATTCTATGAATCGCCTTGTTGGACATTCCAATCCTTGAAGGCAACTGTGGTGTTCAGGTGTTCCCATTGCCACTTCTGTGTTTTCGAATCGGGTGAACAAGGCATCATAAACAGTTCACGACGTTCAGCATCACAGTCGAGACATAAGGATGACATAGCATGTAGCAACTGCCGAGTCTCCTGTTTACACAGAACAGTTTCAATTTACAGGTTTTTCTAAGAAAAGATACTAAATCAATTTTATACAGACAAGTTTTAAAACAAATAACTAAAAAAGAAGTGATGATTTTTTCTCAAAAAACACTAAAAGAATGGTTGTTATTGAAGCTAAAAAACAGCACTTAGTCAGCTCGAGTCAGTCCTCAACTATCCTGCCCGAATGATAGCGAACCAGCCAAAATACTCCCATATGTCAGAAGCAGTGCTTGTTTCTGCCGGAACGCTCTGGAATGGCGTTCCAGCACTTTTTTCGGCTACTAAAAATAACTTTTTTATTTTAATAAAAGAATAATTTACTTTTTTTATTTAATGTGACGCCAAAAAATTTCCTGGGCAGAGTTTCTCCGAGACCCCTCCCCAAACCCCCTTGTTTTCTCGGGTTTCGCCCTCGATTTAGCCCTTCCATAATTGTTCAGTTCAGAACCTTTTTTTGTTAAAATAAACAAATCAAAGAAGAAATCGAGCATCACAAAAACTTAGATCAACTGCCATTAGTGTGATCATATCTGTCTGTCTGTGGATTCAAATTCAAGTAAGCTAAGTCTTCCTTTCTGCATACTGCTTTCAACCCAAAACTGTGTTGTTAAAAATCCCTTTCTCCTATTCCAGCCCATGTAGTTCACATTCCAGTTCACCACTTATGGTATAGCAACCAACAGTACACCACACAGTCAATCAGTAATCCAAATCAAACAAGCGTATCTTAACACTTTAACGATGAGAGTGTACTAAATGTGACTGGGAAACTAATGCAACTCATCGTTAGTTAATTATTAAGCCTGTACTTGACCACTAGTAGAGCGTCAGTCATTTCCTGTATGCATAGACATATCTTATCTAATCTAATCAATGACTTCTACGGTGGTGTAACCATAAGCACAAGGCATCAGTCGATTGTTGCTACAGATAGGGAGTTCCTGTCGCTCAAACCTGCACAGTAGCCCATGTTCAAAAAACTTCAGTCAAGTAACACGGCAAACAACTATGGTAGTTAGTGGCTACATACCACATTGTACTTCCACCATTGGTTGCCACGCATGCCATGGCAGTTGTAGAGAATGACGGGAGCTTTCCCCGTGTACTGTGACACATCAAAGCACATCGCTCGGTTGCGAGGCCTCAAGTCCTTATGCCACGTCAGTTCCATTTGCTAAAGAGAACCAAAGCTACTATAACTAATCTTCTCTAAACTGATGACTTCTATGGAGCCATTATCGTAATGTACAATGATGGAATTGCAGTAAAATTCTTAATCTCCTCAAAGTTCAATCAAAAATCAGTTGAAATTCAATAGTCCAATCAAATTGCAATACCTTCTGCGAGATATACAACAGTTGGATGACAACTCTGACAAAAAGAGTCTTATTCGTTTGACACTATAACTTTACAGCAATATAATTATCAAGTCTTGCAAAATAAGCAAGGTCACAATTTAAAGCAGAACTTATTCTTGGATGCACATTACTATGTCACCTGCAACAGACGAAGAAGAGCAAGTCCTTTCTCTCGCCATCTGTTCTTCCCACTGACCATGTACGATCAAGTGTACTCATTATAACGGAGTTGGTTAGGGGTACAAGTGGAGCAAAAATCTCTAAACAAATTTCTGCTCTGGCAGGGATTTGAACCTCTGACCTCTCGGTCGACAGTCCAGCATGCTGACCACTACACTATCGCACACCCCAATAGAGGAAATTCAAGGCCAAACCGCCCAGAACTTAGGTACCTGTTCTCCTCCAAGACCCGGACTGTCCTTAGTGCACGTCTCCAACCCAAACCTCTGGTTTCCACCACGATATTTAGTATCAACACATAAGTTAGCAGCGACGTTGCGCAGCTGAAACAAATGAAACATTCGTGAAACTATTGAAAAACAGTGAAAATACCAACAATAAGAACTGATTATGGTGATTGTGATGATGACGAAATGGGTGATACTGCTTAGAGAGTGACACGGGGACAGAAAAGTGTCCCCATTCCCACCCCGCATTTGTATTTTTAACCCCATCCCCTCCCGTCCCCACAGGACCATGTCCCCATCCCCTCACCATCCCCGCAACCTTCATCTCCATCCCCTCACCATTCCCGCATAATGGATTTTCATCCCCGCAATGTCCCCGCGTCTTAAAAGTAAGAAATATAACTCGTAATATTATAATTGATAGCATATTGAAATTTATGAAATTGACAAACACTAAGTATTCTGCACCTCAGCTTGTTTGTTGTGTAATCCGTGAATGAATAGAAGATCATTTATAGTGTTATAACTCAGCTGAAAATAAATGAATAAATGAAATTAATGAACTCTGTAACCATTACCGCGGTATTACCGCAGCTTCCATACCCATCCCCGCGGTATTACCGTCCAGTGTTTCCCCATCACCGTGCTCTTACCGCAATTTTTTTTAAAATCTACCCCATTCCCGCGGAATTACCGCGGTAACCGTTACCGTGTCACTCTCTAATACTGCTGATGATGGTTGGGATGATGATGTTGATGATGACTGTGATGTTGATAATGATGACGATGATGTTGATTACGATGTTAATGATGACGATGATGATGACGACGACGACAGTGATGATGAAACAAAAAATTCGTGATACTATTGAAAAACAGTGAAAATATCAGACAAAAATTATACAAGTGACAGCTTTCCATAAGTAGCTTTACCAGTATTAACAACAGTACATTATAATTAAATGCAACAGAATGGAATACATTACAATATAATAGAGTACAATATAACAGAGTAGAATACAATACAGTTCATCACAATACAACTGAGTACAATGCAATAGAATACAAAACAGTTTACTACACTACACTACATTACAGTACAATACATTAGAATACAATAAAATACCGTTCATTGCAATACAATAGAGTACAATGCAATACATTAACATAGAACACAGTATGGGCATATTAAAATAAAATATAATACAGTACATAATACAATATAGTGCATCACAATACAACAGAGTACATTGCAATACAATGCAATTCAATAAATTCACATTTGCACCTCTGAATAGTTGAGTGGCGCTTTTATAAACGTTCAAATACAAGTACAATTACATTACATTCCAACATGCACAAGCTGGAAGGTTAATACAAGTGATCCCACAAACAGGACATTTGTTTGATCATCAGCTTTGAGATCATGCTCAATAGTAATTTCTACATGTGTCCAATGCACAAGGCATCAACCCCAAAACCAAACCAAATCGATCGTAGTTCACAAGGCATTCACTGAAATCAAGCAACCTATCCTTGCACCTTTATCATCGTATCCTTGTGTGCCATGACTGCTCAGTTACTGCTGGACGTTACATTATAATACATTACAATACATTACATCACAATACAACACATACAAAGAAAGTTCTGTTAAAAACAAGAACCGTGAAGAAAAGCCTCGTACTTCTCCATGTGCTGCAACGGGTGGCTCCACGGGCGGATACTTCTTCGTAAGATCAAAGGCGATCTTCTCCATGAACCACTTAAATGGCTTACACTTGAGCCTCTCGCGAACTGCCCTCTGCTCAGTTAGATCACCAGCGTCGATCGTTCGATAATGCGGACGACGCTTGTACAGATATTCCTTGTACTCGTCCATCCAAACCTCAGCAACTCGTTTAAAATTCTAAAACATGTTTATTAATTTTTCAAATCCCTCAGCAACTCGTTTAAAATTCTAAAACATGTTTATTAGTTTTTCATATTAGTTGTGCAGCAATGTTTAATTTTTTAATCGGTGCCCAATTATTTTGTCTGGACTTTGGCAAATCATTCATAATTTGGAAAGTATTTTTTCACTTTCAAAATGTTGGCAAAATTGATTATACTCATTAATTGGTGGCAAATACTAAAACTTTGGCAAATTGTTGATAATTCTAGGAGTATTTATTTGCTTCATGTACTATTCATGACAGTGGTGTTTAGTTTTCTTAGTTTGTGGCCAATTAGTAATGTGTTTTAATGTGGATAGCCAGTATTTGAGTCTTCTCGAAAATTGCTGAACACTGTTTAAAGCCCTAGGTTTTAGGTTTGGCGGTTTCCCTCGTAGAATGAAGTGACCAACGACTGTAGGCGGTTCAAGTAAGCATCTGTCGGCCAATGGGCGTTGATTTCATTTTGGTTTACACATCTTACAAGCATAGGCTGCTGAATTTAATTATATGCATAGCCTAGGCAACATCGTCCGCTTTGTGGAATGGAGGCGAGGCGCAGGGACGGTCGGTCGATCGGTGGTAGCCCCCACCCTAGGCCCTTCACCCTCCCTCTGGCCTACCCCGATCAATTGACCACTTGTATATATAACCGAGCTTTGGGTCGTAAACCTGTATATAAATGCCAGCTGTTGATGCTGTCACCGTTGCCTTATTATACCCGGAACACTAAAGACAATAAGCTGTATTTCATATTCTAAGAATTTGCACCAGTATCAGATGCTAATATACAGCCTAAGGAAGAGAGACTAGGTCACATGCCAAATTATGCTAATGAACTTAGGAAATGAACTTAGGAAATGTCCTTTCACAATTGAGTCTTGGTTTGCAGTACTCATTCTAGTTTGAATTTCGCTGCAGCAGAGTTGAGCTTCGTAATTTCTTCACTTCATAGCCATTTTAAATCGCATAGTCGATACAGCTTATATCTCGTGTCTGTATATTATATTATTATCTTATTTCAGTAGTGGACCTTATAGTAGTATAACATTGTATTTCGTTAGTGGACATATATTAGTATCATTATATCGAACTATTTCCAAAGATGGATGGAGACTACGCTGTACCAACGACACCGACTTCAGGTGTTGCAGTTGGCAACATGCGAACATTTAAAAAACGGTTGTCTGATGGATCTACCAAGAGTTATAGCTACCCTTACGTTTCTGTAAGGAAACATTTTGAATTAACTTTTACAACCGACAGTGATAAACTTAAATTTGAGCAAAAATGTGAGGACATTCGCTTGGCGTTGGGAGTAAAAAGTTTGAGAGAAGTTCTGGTGAAAGTCATAATGGATGTTGACACCAATAAGCTCTCTTCTGCAACTCAACATCCGCAGCAGACACTCACGATGTCTTCAGTCACGGAAGAAGTAAGTGAATCAACTTCACTGACTGATCCAGCATCTGTCACAGCAGCAATATCAGCAGCTCCAGCAACAGCTTTGGAGACTGCACATGAGAATTTTGTTGGGCAGTGCTCCAGCATTGCCCAGTTGATCGACACAATCTCACAACATTCATCCACATGTGTGACGCCGTATTCAGTGAAGTCATGGACACACAGTGGTCATGTGCTGTCGGTGGATATGGAGTGTGCGAAAAAACACTCCTTTCAGTGGAGTTCCTCATCCACAATAGACAGCGAGCGGAAGGAATTTGAAGTCAACCACCGAGTGATGTTGAGCTACCTGGCCTCTGGTATGACACCCATACAGTACGAGCGCTTTAGCGACTTCAGTCGGTTTGGACTATTGTCAGACCTTTTCCGCAGGAGGAATATGGTTACATTTAGTGCCATTTCTGAGAACCTGCGAAAGCAATCTATATTTGGCGCTAGAGCGCAGGAGTCTTCACTGTCGCCTGATGGAGCTATCTCTATAATGACTGACGCACGACATCATTGTAGACGAAATAGTTATCACACCGACCATGTTGCTATCGGGTTGAAAACTCACAAAGTCGTTGATATTCAACACATTAACGGGAATGATGATAACTGTTCACAGCGTCACGAGGCAGTGGGATTCGACAGGATGTACGAGAGCCTGGATCTCAGCAACATTAAAGTTGCCCATCATGTGCATGATCGAAACATGACAATCAACAAGCGCCTACGTGAGAGGAAGCAAGCCAGGAATTCCAATGACCGCTGACACTGCACCCGTCCTATAACAGCCGGGGTGAAAAAAATTGGGCAAGGAGCACAAAAAAACATTGGAAAAACATGGCATCCCGAGCTTTCTGACAAGGGTGCTGCCATTCGAAACCACGTCTATTGGTGTATGGACAATTGCAATGGAGATGCCCAAACCCTGCGTAAGCTCATAGAATCATGCATCCCTCATTTTCAGAACAACCACAGCAAGTGCCATGAAACTTCCCACTGCAAAGAGCCGGGGCATATGATTGAAGTTCGAATTGTTTCAAATGAGGCTGCAATTACAATGCTCCAGGACTTTCTTCGGTCGTTGGTAGTGTACAAGCACGCTGAAGATTATGTCAAAGGCCACGACACATTTTATGTGGAAAGTTTTAATAACGTTTGTCTGATCTATCTGGATAAACGGATACACTACGGGAATTTAATGTACGAGCTGCGGAGCAATCTGGCTGTCTTGGACTGGAACGAACACGTCGACAGACCATACACGTCTATATGCACGACTGTTCGTTCGAAAAACCCACGTCGCCAAATCGGGAAAAAAGTGTATCGGCGCAAGACCTACGTATTTGTTGAGAACATTTGGAATTTGTACATTGCCGTGTGGTCAGCATCTAAAGCAATATCGGAGTCTGTGACAGAAACTTCTGCAGATAAGGAGACCTGCCAGAGTGAAATCTCTTCGGACGAATCCGATGACGACCAATTAGGAGACAGTGAGAGCTTTTCAAATGAAAGCAATGCACCCTACACAGTAGAATAACCGTAAGAGCTGTGACAATATTGTATGATACACTAAAATCAAACATATCAGTGCTACATAACCATCAACCGTCATTACACATAACCACCTTAGCATTCTGCTGTCTACTCTGCTTGACCTCCCCGGATTTTGGCCTGGCATAGGACAGAGAGATGTGTGGCAGAGCTGATGTGTGGCAGAGCTGACTGCTATCACACGCGTCCACAGGTGGCGGATAGTGGAACGACCTCTAGAAATAGAGGTCAGCTGCGAAATAAGCAGGGTTATATCTGACGAATAAGCAGTCGCGGACCAACAGCGGCAAGGCTAGTAGGGCACACTGTAGAAAAAGAGTGGCATTTTGCTTGACAACTAAAAGCTGCAAATATCCAATAACAGCCTTGTGACATGGGAGCACATGACTCAATTTAAATAAGCCTGATGACCCTCTGCCTAGCGGGCATGTGTTCATCACCAAGACTAGGTCCACAGCGGAAAACTGTGGTTGATGCCACGAAGGGCATCCGATCTGTAACAAGATGCTCCAATCTGTATAAAAATGAATCTGTGGCTTACCCCCCCTCAACGAGGTCCTAATCCAAGCAAGAAAAAAAGAAGATTGAACGGACAAGGGACTGTGGCCATTGCAAAATTGATTTGACATAGCACTTATGAAAAACCTAGTCTCCGTAACGTGGTTTTCGTGTGGCGCCGAGCAATTGAGGGCAATTCAGGTTTAAATCCACCTCTGAGTAGGAATCTTGAAGAGGCGCTATATAAATTTAAAATGGGGGAATGTTATGTTACATTGAATCATAGCTATGACAGGTGTACATAAGCAGCTCACAATCGATAAAATTCTGCTTTATGTCAGAAAGTAAGTGTACAATAAAAATCTCTCTGTCTAAACAAAGTCCGGCGAATTATCCAAAGTATCAATGTTACTCCCACTTGTGGCCCATGTAAGGCGTGCCTGTTGGATTCGGATACAACGATCTCACTTTTCGCACTACGCAATCTGGCATTATTTCCCGCATGTGAAGTACACCGTTCGATTCCGTTAGTTTCTTGGCCAGATATAATGGGCTCGTCCACCCACCCAAGTTGCAAATGATCTTCCAATATTTTCCATAAATTACTCTTCGTATTGGACTGTTAGCTGCATGCGCTGCTTGTCCTCCGCCAAGCCAACCTGGAGATGCAGAACCCACGCACGGAGAGAGAAAACAAAGAGGACAGGCGCCTTCCGATTGATGATTTTCACCCTGCAGCTGCAAATGATCAGCTGACACTTGAATGTCATGACTGTTTTGAGCCTCAATTTCTGACTCTGTACTATTTCCATTGGACGCGACCAAGACCTCCTTCGAAGCGGCATCCATACAAGATTTTCTTCTCTTTGGTGGTTCCAACTCTGCAATTGGAACAAAGGCAGTTTCGATTGGTTGGAGATATATTTATAATGTCATCAACATACAATTAGCTCTTTCGACTTGACTTGAACGACAGCTTAGCTGGGTTATGCATATGTTTATTGTCTTATTACATATCGTAATAATAATAATCATGGTAATTTTAATAATTACATTTTTAATTGGCCATTTATTATCATTACTGCTGTTACTGCTGTTCACATCAGTTGTCATTATACTAACATTGCTGATGTTATTATTACTATGTATTTCTATAGCATGGTTTGAGCTAAATATTTGCAAGGATAATAAATGCAATTTAATTTAATATTTATAAATCTTAGTTCAATCTTATTTGCGCACGTATAGCGCTACCTGAAGAACAATAGGGCCTACTTGTACAGGGTTCACCACACAAAACAATTTATACAATTTCAGTATATATATATATATATATATATATATATATATATATATATATATACGCATCGTCTTCATAATTACCAATTTTTTCAAAATTCCAGTTGTTGTGAGCAAAAAATGCCCGTATGGCTTCCTCTTGATCGCCATCTACCACAATAGTAAGTTCGTATTTGTTCATGGCAATCTAATCGCATATAGAAACTACAGACTTGTTTCTCAACCCTGTAAGTATCTTCATAGCAATGAACTCCATAGTAATATGAGTGTATGGGGGGGGTAAATTTGGATAATTGGAACAACTTGTATACATTCTAGAAGTACAGGTATGACCTCTAGCCAGCTTACCTGGCTTTCGTATACACAAATTAGTCGACCCACAGCTCGGTTATATATATACAAGTGGTCAATTGATCGAGGTAGGGCCTGTACGGGGTATGCCCTGTCGGGTCTAGTCTGCCCTAGCGATGCATCTCCATCCATCCGTCCGACCGCTAGAGGGCCAGAGGGAGGGTGAAGGGCCTAGGGTGGGGGCTACCACCGATCGACCGACCGTCCCTGCGCCTCGCCTCCATTCCACAAAGCGGACGATGTTGCCTAGGCTATGCATATAATTAAATTCAGCAGCCTATGCTTGTAAGATGTGTAAACCAAAATGAAATCAACGCCCATTGGCCGACAGATGCTTACTTGAACCGCCTACAGTCGTTGGTCACTTCATTCTACGAGGGAAACCGCCAAACCTAAAACCTAGGGCTTTAAAGAACTGGATAAAGTCCTTCACACACAAATGTTTAGTGCCAACCATTAGCTAAGTTGTTAGAATAACGTTAGTCTATTACTCATAAGTCTTTAGCAATTAGTCATTAGATTAAGAATCGGCCAAGTCATTAGAAAAGATGGCAAAAGACTGATTGATTGACTGATTGATTGACTCATTGATTGGCTAATCAGATTTTATAGCATAATGACTGCTACTTAGTGTGTTACACTTTGGCATACTTTAAAATTAATTAAAGCTCAATTCCTAACTGCCAGATCTGATTGAAGTACTTTGAAGTTGAAATGTATTTAATAGAGAGAGTCCCGACTGTTGAAGCTTCTTAAAAAAGTCTCACCCGACCAACAAAGTCTCCAACTCCTGGGTTTGGAAATGGGGCAAACTTGCGGTAAATGTGGCCGACTCGAGAGCAAGGTGCATCAACCATCAGTCCTCCACACTGCCAAATCTATAATCAGTTATAATAGACATTCATGTTCATAAATGCACAGATGTAAGCAAAAGAAATATTGATAGTTCTGTGCAGCCAACAGACCAACTTAGTCCTTAGACCGTCTTAGTCCTAAGACCATTTTATTCTCTAGACAACCATAGTTCTTCGACCTTAGAGCTTATGCCAATAAAGTCTTAAATCATCTTAGGCAGCTGATCATCATAGCCCTTAGACCATTTTAGCATTAGACCATTTCAGTCTAAACCAACATAGCCTTTAAAGTCTAACCTAGTCTTTAGACTGTCTTAGACCTTAGTCCATTTTATTCCTGAAACCATTTTAGTCTGCAAACCATTTTAACCTTTAGACAATCTTAGTCATTTGTTCATCTTAGTCCTTAGACTTATTTAGACCTTATGCTACCATAGTATTAAGACAATTTTAGCTATTAGTCCCCTGTAGTCCTCAATTTATCTTATTCCTTCAAGTATCCGTGTCCTCAGAGAACCGGAACACAATTCTGAGGCAGAAAGCCAAATCTCCAGCGACTAATGACACTGCTGTTTGAAAGTGCTATTTTTTCTGGGGTTGAGTTAAATGGTAAAGAACTGATATGGTTTCAGTGTCATTTTGTTCTTTACCTTGAATGAGAGTTCATACTGCTCTCCTCCCCAAATGTCCAGACCTGGGTCATATCCACCCAGTTCCCAAAACCACTTTGCATTGATTGCAAAAAGTCCTCCAGCCATCACAGGATTGCTGTAAAACAATATACACAGACTGCTAGAAAACAAATTTCAAATTTATATATCACTACTACAAGTAAACATTGACTAGTCATACAATTAAGCAATTAACTGGGTAATAACTTGTTACCACAAAATAAGTTTCAGGACCTTGATTTTATTGGCCCTGGCATATGAATCCTCTCTCTTGCCACCTTGAATCCCTGACCTCAAGGTTGAGAGTTGAGCACAAAAACCACTATACTATCACATATCTTATTAAAAATTGGAGAGTTACAAAGTTCACTTATTTACAGCAGATGAACTCAGAAGAACGGCAGCAATTGGTACGAAATGTTATCAACTTCAATTTCCTAGTCTCAAAATATGAGTGTGGGCAGCCAGTCCTCTCCTCACCATCTGATTGTCCCATCGAGTGTACAGTCCATGTACTCATTTTATAGCTGCGTTTGCTAGGGGGTGCAAGTGGAGCAAAACTCTCCTTTCTGCCCTGGCAGGGAGTCAAACCCCGACCACTGGGGTTGACAGTAGTCTAATATGGTAACCAAAAGACAATCACAGACTGCAGATACACTGAAGGAAATAAACAACACTATGATTGAGAGAGAGATAGCATACTTGAATGGTCTAGCTGGATTTTTTAGATCTTCTGGAAGAAGAGGAAGCCTCTTGTAGAAGAACTCCCAGTCAAAAGCACCTCTTGCTCCTTCGTCCTGCGCTCGGTATGCAAAGTTTTCAAATTCAATGACGTCGATGAAAGGACAGACAACTGTTCGATAGTCTTCAGCGATTGGGTCTGAAAAGATCAACCAATCAACTCAAACAGCAAATCGAGAGAATCTTGTGAATCACATGACAACCATGTGACTATCGATCAATCATGTGGCAACCACCTGACTCACAGAAACAGAGAAAATTTGATCAATCATGTGACAACCACCTGACTCACAGTAACAAATACATATCGATCGATCACATGGCAACCACCTGACTCATAGTACCAGAGAAATTTCGATCAATGACGTGACAACCATCTGACTCACAGTAACAAAGAAAATTCGATCAATCAGGTGACAACCATCTGACTCAATGGCAACTTCTGAAACTCAGTGAACAACACAACAAAGAAGGTAACCAGGTTATACAGCACACAGCAATTTACAAAAATCAGTGAATCACACGGTAACTATGGCAACCAATTTGATGCACACAGTAACCGAGAAAACGCAGTTAATCACATAGTAACTATGGCAACCAGTGCTTTTTTCAGCCGGAATGCGCCGGTACTAAACAATAATTTATTTATTTTAATAATAAAAACAATAATTTAGTTATTTTAATTTAACTTCAGTGTTCTGAACTGTTTTCAGTGTTTATTCAGACTCCTCCCAACCCCCACTCCCGTTTTTCTCGGGATTTTAACCAGCCCATAATTATTCCGTTCCGGAACCTATTGTTCCGTTTCAGAACCTTTTTTTCCACAGAAAAAGCACTGATGGCAACCATTTGACAAACACAGCAACTGAGAAACTCATTGAATCCACAGCCATTTGACTCAACTCAACTACAAGTTGCCTAGTTTACTTACCTAGCAACGGTGGCAACCAGTTTACATTGGCTTCGATGTGCGAGTCGAGGAAGATGAGGACTTGGCCACCAGCAACCTTGGCCCCTGCGATTCGTGTACGGATAAGACCTTCTCGTTTTGCCTGTCGTATCACCTTCACTTTGCCATCATAGTGCGTTGATAGATAATCATCGAGTGGCTTCTTACAGTGCTCTTTTCAAATACAAAATCACAGGAAAATGCAAATAAGGTTCAAATAGCGAAGTGATCATCATAATCCGTTACTCGAGACAACACAGACAATACTAGCATAAGTCACAAAAAACAAGACATCTGCTGATTGGTTGAGTGCTTGCCTAGTAATGCAGAGTTTGTGGGTTCAAGACTCCTCTGAGTCACTGTCAACCCTAAATGGAACTAATTGAGTGTGCGCAAGAGTTCGCAAATGTTCACTTTTAAGTTATTTTTATTATTATTATTTTTATTAATTAGTAACTTCTACAGTACTGGTGTCTAATGTACAAGGCATTAACCGATGGTGCACCAAACCTAAGCTGTAACCAATATCCAGAAGGTTAGTCCACTGAAACAGAGAGACAGACTATGGTAGATAAGTAAGTAAGTATGTTTTATTTGCCTCTGACAAGTCACATGTATAACATGGTACAGTAAGAGCAAATACAATCGATGGGCAAGCAGTGCTACCGTATCTATAACTATAACCATAACGATTCACAAACTACTCTAGAACATTTTAAGTCTAGCAGTGGGTAGTTATTTATTATTTGAGCATTTAATTGAACACTACATGCTTACAGATGAACTTGAGTGAAATTTGATATCACCTTAGTTAGAAACGATGTCTTCAAGAGCATGAAGTCTATTATAATCAATACTGAATGTAACAAACATTCAGCTATTTGGTGCGAGTCTAACCTTTTGAGCTGAAATCATCGACCAGGAGAATCTCGTGAATAAGATGTTTGGGCGAGCGCTTGAGCACGGTCTCAACTGAGCGTAGAAGCGTGGACCAGTGCTCGTTGTGGAATGGTATGATGACACTGACATTTGGCAGCAGAGCAAGATACTTCTGCTGCTTACATCTGAAAGTCGTTCATTCAAATCACCTTTAGGTTCATGAAGCTGTTTAGTTTTCGTAGTAAATGTAAGTCAGAAATTATTGTGCCCATTTGTTTCGTTTTCACAATAAAATTTGGCCCATGTGCTGAGAGTTTCCATCATGGTGCAACTTCTGTAAGGGAAAGATGGAAGCACCCCCAATTGTTTCTGAAGATCTCCCGCTAAAGATATAATTTCCCCATGCACTACACCTCCTGCCCAGTCTTTCTCACCACTACTGCCAACCGCATATTGCTTCCCGATTGCCATTTTTACGAAATCCTTTACTGGTAATTAGATTTTTATCACACAATCTTATATAGTGACGAACCTAATTGCCAATCTCTTATTACATGCACATTTTGCAACCGACTAATTCAGAGAAATAAAAAAGGCTCAACAGCCAAAAAATAACTCAGTAGACTCAACAGTAAAAAATAACTCAGTACCAAATGATATGACTCAATAGCAAAACATTATAACAGTAGAAAGACTCAATAGCAAAAAATGACTCAGTAGACTCAACAGTAAAAAATAACTCAGTAAAAAATGATATGACACAATAGGAAAACATTATAACAGTAGAAAGACTCAATAGCAAAAAAATGACTCAGTAGACTCAACAGTAAAAAATAACTCAGTAAAAAATGATATGACACAATAGCAAAACATTATAACAGTAGAAAGACTCAATAGCAAAAAATGACTCAGTAGCAAATACGCATCATGGGTCATTACTGGTAGACAGCAGAATAAACAAGCTCCATTTTTATTACATAAGACCACTGAAATGAGACCAGAGACCATGAAACACAAATGAGTATTTGTACTTACTCAGAATGGCGAATGTCCCTGATGGCTCGATCCAAAGCAATTTTGTCACTGACGAATGCATTGAATCCATTCACTTTGAACAGTTCCTCCTTCTTCTTTTCCTCTTCTGCAGAAAGAATTACGGCAGCTCCCTGCTCACCAGGACCTACCACAAAAAACAAAAAATTTTATTCAATGTACTACCTAATGAAATTTTTTTATACAACTGCATAATAAAAAACACGACGTAACCATGCGCTGCAGATTTCACCCCCACTACAACATGGTCTAGGAACTCTGAACATTGTCACCTCTGGATAGGTACCTGCTTCTTGGGCTCATGGATTACATCTAACTAGAGCTTTCATTATTATTTTTATACATACATCATACACACAATAAGAGAAAGACAAAGGAGGACACACGTTGAGAGGGGACTCGGTATTAAGAACTGTCATAGAGGAAAGAATGGAGGGAAAAGGACAAGAGGAAGACCAAGACAGATGATGATGGACTTGATGATGGAGGATGGATACAGCAGACTCAAGGAGGAGGCTCAGCATCAGGAAGAGTGGCGACATCGGACGTTTGAACCTGCCTGAGGCAGAGAAACAGAAGAAGAAAGAGATTACAGAGCACTGCTTTTATTGCTTTAGTAGGTTTTAAAATAAGTAAAGTATCACTCCCATGTCCCTAAAGGAACACCGGGAGGAGTAAATTTCCTGTTCTTCAGTCTTGACCTGGCAATGGATGAACCCAAAGGTCCTGGACAAGGGGCTACTGCATTGCAGGAAATGACATTTACGTTCCAGGTTACATCAGTACAAAATTGGACTGTCAGGTGACAGAAACAAGGGTGTACAAACAAAATGTCAAGAGTCATTACATCGAGTCAATTCAGCAAGCTAACACCTGCAATCATTAGATAAGAGGCCAAGCATAATAGGAACGCATGCATTGCACACGATGGTCCACCGTTAGTTATAAAGTGACAGAACTGCAAATTCTGACCTGTGCGTTGGAGCTCAAGAGCAATGGCCGTATAGTTATGCCAGTCGATCTTTTCTCCCACTTTGTGTTCTGGAATGACTTTTGCTTCAACTGCAGGCTCTTCTGGCACCCTCTGCACGCGTGTAGGATTAGCTGCCTAAAACATGATACAGATTTAGTAGCTCCAGATTAGATCAGACAAGGACATATCAGACTTTAAAGGACCATACCAGATCACATGACACAAGGAGAGTCAAGATCAAACCACCATATATCAGATTCAATAAGAACAAGATAGCGAATTGTGGGAACTGTAGTTGATTGATTAGAGTGCTCACCTTGTAACGCAGAGAGTATACTTTCGAGCCTCCCATGAGATGGTCATGTGTAGAGACCATGAGCAAGTCCTTCACTCACAACTGCTCATCACCATCGATTGATGCTTGGTCACTAGATAGTACTTAGTCCTTCCCATGCATGTCTGCACATTAATTAATACAGCTATTCCTCTTGCCTCTGTTAGACCGTGGGACCTAATAAAAGCATTCTAATAATATATTAATCAAAGTTATATCAAATAATAATAATAATAATAATAATAATAATAATAATAATAATAATAATAATAATAATAAAACCAACAGACCATACCAGACTGGAACAGACCAGACTAGACCATACAAGAACATACCAGACTCGTCCAAACTCGACCAGACCATAACAGAGCAAAGTAGACGTATGTATCATGGATTTACTAACTCCCTCTTGCCGTATTTCATCTGGATCGAGTGGCAATCCTTGAGGTACATGCTGCTGTCTAACTAATCGTTGTGTGGTGTTCACGTCATCGTCGAAGAAGATTTTGATGAGAATTGGTCCAAGTGTGAGAAAGAAAGCCGCAAAAACAAGGTATTTGAGAACGGTGATGGCCTTTCCCCGCATAGTGACAGCTGAATTGTTACGTCACCTACACTGACCTACAAGGAAAAACATAAATTTATCAATTATAAATGTTAAATAAATATATTAAAGATTATTTACGGCAAGAACAAGTAGTTAAACTTCAGGGCTGTTGGATAAACAGCAAAATATGCTCCATATTTATTTCCATAATTAAAAACTTTACATCGATACCTCTCTAATTAATGAATGCTGCTGAAAACACATCAGAATCTAAGTCTGAGTGTACTAGTAAATAAAAAAACATTTTAAAAGTGCTATTAGGGCATGTGGAAGGAATTCGTTTAGCAAACGAGAGTAGCAATCACTACCTCTAGCCAGCTGCGATAAATTTGTAATTAATAAATACAGTGTTCAACAGGTTCTATGTATTATCATCAAGGAAGTATGTCTCAATCACAAATCATGCTCATTGTACTTCATCCCTTATATTTCACAGGGCAATTTCACTGGCAAAAACATATGGGAAACGTAGAATACTTGTAAAGTAGTTGAACATACAAAAGTTAATTCAGAGAATACCTTACATATTCCATGTAGCCATACCTAACAAGCAGACCTAACAAATTGGGTATACAAGTAGGCTTAGCTCTAATAAGTGAATATTTAGCCTTGCTCCTCCGAGATATGATTGCATTAGACGAAACGTACGAATTAGAACTGCCCTGAGAAGCATAGATATGACGGCTCTTCATAAATTTCTCAACGTTTAATAGGTTGCTATGGTCCGGCCCACCTTTTTGTTGGGGCAGCACGTTTCATAGGATGGGGCAGCAGCGCAAACCACAAGGGTAGGGCTATGGGTCAGTGTAAAACATTACGTACTGCCCCCACTTCGGGGTCAGCCCGAATCCCCGAAACCCGAATCCCCGAAAACGCTGAAAGTACACAAACGCCCGATTTCCCGAAAACAGTTTTATAGAAAGCGGCCGAACTCCCGAAAACAATGGAAAGCGGCCGAACTCTCTAGACCTAGCGTGGCCTTTATGTATATCGATATGTTGCCTATTCAAGGCTTGTTAGTGTCCGATTGTCACTAAATATTTAACTACAGCTTATGTATGCGGTCTAAATAGGCTTATTAGTGTCCGATTGTCAGTTCTTTACCGATAGTAATCGAACGTATAGCAACACCTCCATGTTTTCCACCATGTAATAAACATAGCATCCCGTCGTGGATACATTGACTTTCGAGAAAACTCCATATTCCTCCACACAAACGTTATCTTTTGAATTTTCGGGAATTCGGGTCGAAAATCGATTTCGGGGATTCGGCCGAAATCTGTTTCGGGGATTCGGGTTTCGGGGATTCGGGCCGCACCCCCCACTTCTTGCCAATTACGACCTGCCGGGGGTCTAAGTTCGATAAATGAAACGCGATTAGACGTGAGTGTACTTGCGAGAACAGAGAACACAGTGTAAACAACAAATATAATTAATATTATGACGCTTCATTATCACGCCTAAACAACAAAATGCAAACTATTTTAAAAAATGAATTATTGTTATTAAGTGATTGACTATAGTTTGTCGTCAAAAAGGTAAACATCCCAACCTGCTCTCGGCGTACTGCCAACAAACCACCCAACGGAACCCAGGCTGGTTCCACGTGGATCTCTTTTCAAAGCCAAAAACTGACCTTGTTTTATTTGGCTATTATATATTACTTGAAGCGAGTCTTACATTTTAGTGATGTATATTTATTACTGATTATTTATGAACAGAAGCAATATAAGCTTCTTTGGACTTCAACCAGACTAACGCGTGGAAAGTAATTTATTATGAACTCAGAGAACTTATAGCGTGCGCAGTGCTTCCACTCTCCATTTTCAGAAATCCCAAGATCTGGCTACAAAAATCCCAAGATTGTACTAAAAATCCCAAGTAGGCCTAACTGAAAGAAAAAGTTGTGATGAAATATGAACGCGTTTTCACAATCACAGTTATTTACAAAATGGCTAAAAGAACTGGCTAAAAACCGTTTACTTTACAACGATTTGTGCACATTTTGTCCTCTTTTTTTAATAATTACGTAAAAAATTGGAACGTCCGAATCGGCGGTAATATGTATGGAACTATGGATTACGGAATTTTCGGAATCTACGGATGAAGAATGACATCATGTTCTTCACAAGATAAGTGTAAGTAAGGTACAGAAGTAAACGACCAGTAGCCGTAGACACATGGCCAACGAGTAACTCAACGACAACAAGTCAACAAGTGCTTATTGTTATAATTCCATATGAAATATTGGCATTATTTTATGACTGCAGACCTTAGGAAAAAATCCCCAGATTGCAATGGAAAATCCCCAGATCCCAAGACGATCCGCCAAATCCCAAGATCTTGGGAAAAATCCCAAGGAGTGGAGCAACTGAGCGTGCGAAAGATTTATGATGAACTTTTAGAGGAATTATTGACAATTGAATTTTATTCGTTTAGGCATGTAAGAGCCAGTAGTTAACACAGGCCAGTGCACGACTTTGCTCTCTTTTATGAAATCTACTTAGTTACAAATCAATCTACTACTTTTAGCTTGGTTGAATATGAAAAACATAAATTTAAATATGATTGCGCTACACCACATACAACTTTTATCATTAGAAGAGAACCGGTAGATTACAAAGTGCTTCCGGTTTCATATCTAATGATCATGAATGGAAACACGCTGTAGCATAGAGGGGTGGTAAACGAATAAAAAACCGATTCAAATTGTAAATCGCAATATCTGTAATTTGTTTTATTTAAAAAAGGTGGACTTGATATTGCAACTTTTGGCAATATAGACGCAATTGCCGTTATCAGCGATTTGTGTTAGGTAGGTATTAGAGGCTTCTAGGTTGTTCGGCTTTCTTCCATCCATCCATAATCCATCCATCTGATCTTCAATCTTTGTGCATTTGAAGTATCACACTTTGAATATCCGGCATGACTAGGTATTGATTTAGACAATGGTGCCCTATGAGCTGACCTAGCCAGTTTAACTCATTGTAAGCGTCCTATCTCGACGCTCAAGTCGATACTCATCTGTCACCTACAGCGAAAACAGGTCAGATTTCTAGCCAGACAACATGATGACTTCATTAGTTAATTACGGGTAGTGAAGTTAGTGGATAGACAAAGTAGGATAATGGTAGTATTACCAACTAGATGTGTAAGATGGTAATTGTGTTTTTCTTTCATAGAGAGATGTTTGCACATTTGCTACTCTTGGCAACAGTCGTATTTGCAATGGTTGCAATAGTGTGGCAGAATATGCCATACAACTCCCTCATCAGCGACAAAGTTCTTTATGCATACGACTACATTATTGGTATGATTCATGCTCAGATTATCTTTATTTTTCTTGTGTGTAAATTCGTCCTGGTTTTAAAGATGGCCCAGCATCAGTCAAGGCTAGAAATAATAATATAATTAAATTAGTTTACTGCTTATATAGATACAAAATGCTAATCAGGTCAGATTAATTTCGGTTGCCAAAGAGACCAGAGAGATAGGCAGAGTGGCTGCTAAGGCAGGTTTCGTTGAGGCGAGAAGGCTTCAGAGGCAAAGGGAGGATGGCCAACTGTTGGATTCAGGTGATTGTGAATTAACTAATTATGTTAAAGATAATTGTTTAGTTAATTACTGACAAGTTTCCTTTGTTTCATAGTTGGTGGTGGAACAGCCGGATGTGTCTTAGCAAATCGATTGTCTGAGAATCCTAAGATAAAAGTACTTCTGGTGGAGGCGGGTGATGAGGAATTTCGGAAGGATGCCTTGAATATTCCTGCCATGGCTGCAGAGCACCAGCGAACGTACCTTGACTGGTCCTACATGACAGAGCCACAGACCACTTCTTGTCAGAGCTTCGAAAACAAGGTCCTGACTCTGGCAGAGTAACTGATGCTTAGTATATTTATTCAAGCTTTGGTGAGGTAAGTTATAACGTTGTCACTGCCGTTGGTGACTTGTAGTTATTTGAGCAACATTTGCTAACTGATGAATGTTCTGTTCGTAATGCCATTTGACATCATTTAGTCTGGCCTATAGAAGACGTCTGATTGGTTTCCTTGAATGATGCTACCAAAAGTTCTCTTAATAATAATGAATTGTGATGTACAATGAGATAAAGTAAATGGTGGATCTTGACCTGTTTTATTTAACAGATTATGGTTTCACTTTGAAATGAATATCAGCATGACTTTTATATTATATTAATGACACTAAAGAGTGCTCGTTAGGTAAGGTGAGTTAGGTTAAGATAGGGTACAGTCATTGGTATTGTAACATTAACACACTCAAGATGTCTCCAAGATAGGGTACAGTCATTGGTATTGTAACATTAACACACTCAAGATGTCTCCAATTAGATTACAGCCCTGCAAACCCTCTGTTGTTCTCTCTTAGCTTCAACCTTTTCTTGTTCTCACATTAGTTGTGAGATGGTACCTGGATCATAGGTGGGCCTCTTTCTAAACGTATTATACTATGCCATATGTTTTATCGTCCTCGATCTGTACAGTATGTGTAGAATTATGTAGCTTTTATGAAGGATCTTGTGACCGAGTTGTATTCACAGAACTCGTTAAATGGTGCTAATTATACATTGTTTTCTGAAAATGTTTAGCAAATCTATTGGCCACGTGGAAAGATGCTTGGAGGGTCTGATTCTTTCAACTACATGGTTTATGTGCGAGGAAACGCACGCGATTATGACGACTGGGCAGCCAGTGGATGTGCAGGATGGAGCTATGAGGACGTTTTGCCATACTTCATCAAGTCAGAGACCAACCAGAATAACTTCTTTAAGAAATCAGGTTAGTGCTTTATTGATTGTTATTGGAGGAAAAGAGTAGTTGAGACTGGAAAATTGTCTGTGTGTTTCTGAATGTGCATGTGTATCTAAGAATTTATATAGCACCTTTCATTGACCTTTCAGATGAGCAAAGATTTTATATGCAATTGGGCAGGTTCAGTGGTGTCTAACCCCACCTGGAATGGGAGAACAAACCTCCCCACTCTGGCCGACTTATATATAAGTCACTCAGAACTGTAAATTACTCTAACATGTGTTTTCGATACAATACGTGCTACATAAATTTAATATATTATCGGAAATCAACAACCCCCAGTTTATATCCAGAACGTTAAACCAACCCCGCACTTCTGGCAGCGTGGAAGGTCGTCAGTGCCGTCTTAAGGCATGGGCACACTGGGCAATCACCAGGGACCACACGATTCTAGGGTCCCCATATTAAAAAGAACAAAAAATTAATGTGTGCTTGACTTCCACGTGCGGTAGTACATTGCTTTGCCCAGGGCCTACAATGCTGTTAAGACACCACTGGAGATCGGTCTCCCAATCCCCCCCACCCCATTGGTAGATGCCACTGGCCAGGTTACAGGAATGTGGCCTTTATGGTTTCTTGGCAGAGCAACTATGTCATCCATAAAGTCACGCTACAGTGCCATATTTAATATGACCCTGACTACTTTACACAAAGTATTCTTTGTTTCAAGAGGGATGTCCATTTGTTTTTAAGGCAGTAGTTGGATTAACTTGGGACTTTCATTACCTGTAGATGCAAATCCCTGGTTTAAATTTATTTTAGATCTTATATGTTTAAATGTTAGATTTTGTATTGTTTTAGATTACCATGGCAAAGACGGTCCTTTGACTGTGTCCGACATGACCAGCACACTACTCGCTGATAAGTTTGTTCTTGCTGGACAGGAACTTGGCTATGAACATGTTGATGTCAATGGCCAAAAGCAACTTGGTGTGTTTTAGATGAGTTACTTCTCCTGTTATTGCTGCTAGTAATAAGTACTAGTAGTAGTAATACTACTACTCTCACTTTTACTAGTAGTAGTAGTAATTGTATAACATGTATAAAATTGTCATTTCTGTTATGTCGCATTAGGTACTTGACATTAATTTGATGTACTCTGTGGTGATTAAGAAAAAGAGTGTAAGTAAAATACTCAGTGAACACGGAATAGTTATTCTGAAATGCAGTTGCTGAAGTTTTTAGGCTGATTTCTTAAAGGTAATTTTTTACTTGTATAGAATATATCAGCATGCATCATGCTGAGATTTTGAAGTTATTATCTCGGTACTTTGGTGGTATTTTTTATACAATTGAAGACATTTAATTTAATAAAGAAAATATTTTTGTTTATAAACTCAAAGATGTTTAACATTTAATAGAGAATATCTTTTTTGTTGTTGCTTGAAGGTGTGGCCCACACACAGGCAACGATTGCATGGGGAAAGCGCTGGGGAATTTTGTCGACCTATCTTGTCCCAGCCTTGAACCATGACAACTTGCATGTGGTTGTTAAAGGTCTGGTGACCAGGGTCTGTGATCTAGTTTCGCTTGATCTTTGCAACATCACATTTCACTGTACATTTAGATCAGGGATGGCGAACCTATAGCACGCATGCCCAAAGTGGCACACGTTGAAATCTGTAGGGCACGCGGAATTCAGAGCGTCCCCCAAAATTCAAAATTATATACAAAATCCCTGTACAAATCCACATTTTCTTTGTTCAAGGACTTAATTTTAATTAACATCATGGGTGGCGATCTAGGGGGGCACTCCATACATTTGTCCCCCCTCATCAACTTTTTTTGGAGATGAATTACTAGAATTGTGGAGATGAATTCCTAAAAAGGAAAAAACAGTTTTTTGGGACATGGAATTCTTGAAAAAAGGTCATCGACCAGACCATGGCTGACTTTGTCCCCCCCCACCTCTCAGACAAGATCGCCGCCACTGATTAACATCATTCAAAACAATCTTTCATATAACATCTTTAATTCATTTTTTATGCTTTATTAACTAAAACCTATATCTGAGAAAAATAATTATATACTGTGCAAATTTGCGAGGGGCACGCGACGGTATTTTAGCAGCATTTTGGCACGCACCTTAAAAAAGGTTCACCACCCCCTGATTTAGATGATATGTGCACTTAACCAAGCCAGAGAGGCATTCACTGAAATGAATTTGTTAGCAACTGCAATGTTTTAGCATTGGCATATGAGGGTAGGTATGTAGGTGCAGGTAGATGTTACATAGCACCTCTTAACAACCTCTCGGAGTTCATTTCCACTATCAGCCTCAGCTATGTAAAATGATATGCAAATTGTATGTTATCGGTGGTAAGATAGGTGGCAAGGTAAGAGGACTGGCCAACAACTCTCTTGTGTTAAGATGAAGAAAATGAAGTCGCTAACATTTGATGCCTATGGCAGCCTTTCATGAACCTATCATAGTTCTTTTCCATTAACATCCCTTAGGCTATGAAATTATTGCATTGACCATGCACTGTTGGTGGAAAGATTAACAACAAGAGAGAGGACTGGCCACCCACTCTCGCGTGCTTTAGCATGACAATGCTGGAGAAGTGAAGTCTCCAACACTTCGTACCATGATTGCCTTTCATGGTTAACTTAAGGGACTTGTTCTTTGAACAATGGCTTCGTATGAAATTTTAGATACAGTATACTGTGGTTCTGAGATGATTACACTAAATGGCACTCCAACGGTGTTATATAAATTTCCAGTTGCAACATGTGCAGTGTTGCTGTTGTTGCAGGTGTTGTTGAGAGACAACGAGGCGTATGGCATTGAGATGCTTTGGAACAACACAGTGAGACAGGTTCGCGCTAAGAAAGAAGTAATTCTCTCGGCTGGAACAATTGAATCTCCTCATCTTCTTATGCTGTCTGGCATAGGTCCTCGCAGGCTTCTTGAAAACCATGATGTAAGTCAGGATTACCATCATTTCATGCATGCCTCTTGTGAGTGGCTCTGATTAAGTGTTCTGATACGTGTGTATGTTTGTACGTATTGTATTGTATTGTATTTGGATATTTATAAAGCGCTTCTAGCAGGAGGGCCATTCAGAAGCGCTCCCAGTGTGAGAGAACCCGAGAGAAAAAGCTTGTTTTAAGAAACGTAAAAGAGGAAGAGACGTTACCTGAGAGAATAGAAGAACGAACGAACGGAGGAAGCTCATTCCAAAGAGCAGGGCCAATGGAGGCAAAAGACCTAGATTGAGCCAGAGAAGTCCTGACACGGGGAATGAGGAGGTCAAAGCGGTCAGATGAACGAAGAGGACGAAGAGAAGCAGCAGAGTGAGGGCGATGAATTAAGTCACATAAATATTTTGAAGCGAAACCAAATTGAGCCTTACACACAAGGATGAGGACCTTAAATTGGATGCGGGCAGAAAGCGGGAGCCAGTGGAGTTCTTCTGTCATAAAGGTGGTGATATGAGAAAATCGAGGAAGACGGGCAATTAATCTAGCAGCAGCATTGAGAACGGACTGAAGAGGAGCAAGACGGACTTTAGGAAGACCAATGAGGAGGGAATTGCAGTAGTCAAGTCTAGAGCAGACAAATGCATGGACAATTGAAGTGAAAATTGGAGATGAGAGAGAGCGACGGATAGCTCTAAGGTGCCTTAGGTGAAAATAGGAAGTGCGAGTGAGTTTGGAAATGTGTTCAGTAAAGGTGAGAGAATTGTCAAGGGTCACTCCTAGATCACGAACGCTAGATGTGAAAGTGAAAAGCGGAAACCTTTGAGACAGCACAGCAAAGTCGAGTTTTAGAAGTTGCTGAGGAGTGCCAAACCAGATAAATTGGGTTTTGGACGAATTAAGGGAGAGGCGATTGCAAGACATCCAGGTATGAAGATCATGAGAAAGAGTTTCGATGCGCTGAGCAAGAAGAAGCTGAGAGGAAGGAGGCCCATGGACAAAAGCCTGGACATCGTCAGCAAAGAGATGGCCTGAAGCTCCATGGATGGGGAGCAGAGATGGGATACCGGCCGTGTACAAAATAAAGAGGAGAGGGCCTAGAACAGAGCCCTGCGGAACACCCAGTTTGATAGGGACCCACAGAGTTCTAGATTCACCAGAGATAACCATCTGAGTGCGATCAGACAGGTATGACCGGAACCACTGGAGAGGGGGGGCCCTTCAGACCGCAAGAGGTCTCAAGGCGCTGTAGAAGAATGGTGTGGTCAACCATGTCAAAGGCTGAGGAGACATCATATAGCGCCAGAAGAGTGAGTTCGGACCTATCAACAGCTGAATAAATTTCAGAAAGCAAAGACAGGAGGACTGTTTCAGTGGAGTGGTGTGCCCTAAAACCTGATTGAAAGGGAGGTAGAAGTCCAGATTGTTCCAGATAGGGAAGAAGTTGAAGAGAGACAAGGCATTCAAGGGTTTTGGAGAGAAATGATAGATTAGAGATTGGACGGTAGTTTTGGGGGAGGTTTGTGTCAAGATTGGGCTTCTTGAGTGACGGAAAAACAATGGCCCTCTTTTGCGAGGCGGGGACGCAACCTTCAGAGAGGGACCTATTAAAGAGATAAAGCAGAAATGGGGCAAAATCGTCTAAAATGTCACTAAGAATGAAAGGGGGAAGCGGATCTAGTTCACAAGAATATATACGTATATACGTACTTATGCATTGAAAGCGACGGTACGTACATACATGCTCACACACAAAGATGCAATTGTGAAAATGCTTTCAATATTAATCTGTGTGATTTTTCCATTTGTCATTATCCAGATTGCTGTTGTGAGGGATCTTCCTGTTGGTCTGAACCTCCAGGACCAGCTGTGGGTCATAGGCTTAGAGTACACGCTCAAGACAAAGATCTCTACAACGGAAAAGAAATCAAAGTCTCTTTGGGCTCTGTTTGACTATCTTGTTTTCGGAAAAGGTTAGATTCCATTTCACTAGGTTATAATGGTACCAGGCTTCAGAACACATTTCTGATCTAATGTAAGGAGGCAGTGTTAAACTTCAGTTCTTTTCATTGCATTGTATTGCATTTGTGCAATTTATGTACCAGTGGTATCTGTTGCACAAAGACTACACGGAGGTACTACCATAAAAACGCTGAGTAATAAGGGTGAGTTGTTTGTAAGGTAAGATCTGTTTTGTCTAGGCACTAGTGAATTAGGCGATCTGCATGATGCAGCTTCATAAATATGGTTATAGTTAAATATCAGCAATTGATTTACGTTCATAATTTATGTCTTGCTGTACTTACTCTACTGATTAGATTAATTGCATTATTATAAGAGTGCTATAGCAATTACAAGATTAGGTTATATCGCACTTTTAATATTCAGCTTTAATTAGATTAGATTGTTTCGGTTCAAACATAAGCCTTTCTACTTTAAGTCCATCTGTTCATTCAGGTGTTGACCCTCGTTTAATCTTTTTACTCTGCAGGTGTGTTGACTTCGTCGGGTTTAGAAGCGATTGGGTTTTTCCGTTCTGCTCTGCAGCCCCCGAACATGACATCTCCGATGATCCAGCTGCATGTGTACACGTCACTTCTTGGCAGTGCCATGTCGGAAGACCGGATGCGGGCAAATCGTGTGAGGCTCAACATGAACAATAAGGTTTGCAGGTTCACCTTAAAAATAATTAAATGCATGTTCTTCAGGTTGTGTGTCTTCGGACAGGTTTGCTCGACTCTCCTGGTGGTACAAATCCTCCTTTGAAATCTTGTAATCATAATCTCCAGAATTCTTGAGCATCAAAAGCTGAATAAAGTTAAGTCATGAACACCAGGTTCTTTAGAGCTGCTTTGTCAAATCAATAATTGGTGACTATAAAGTAAGCATTAATTACTGACACAGCGGAACTTCACATTAGGGACTCAAAGTCACTATGCTGCAGATTGTATATTACATTCTGATCCTTAAAGTGAGTGTTCACTGAAACACTAAAAGTCAGTTTTATTTGCACCTAGAAAACTAACAGACCTGTTTGATGTGGTTGCCACTCAAGCTCAAACGCTCAGACGGGTATACTAACGTCAGCTTTCTACATCTGTCCTTGTGCAGTTCAGCAACTTCTGTCTAGGCCTTCATTTTGTTTTTGTTCCTTCCACTCGTCTGTTGATGGCAGTTTCTCATTGTAGGTTTTTACAACTTTGTTTGGAGATATGCTGTACAGAGAGGGGTTCAGCCTGATGCCCATCCTGCTTCATCCAAAAAGTCGTGGTACCTTGAGGATTCGAAGCAAGAACCCTCAAGATCCTCCACTCATAGATCCCAACTATCTGGCCCATACGGATGATGTCAAGGTTCTACTAGAAGGTACATGCCATTGCTTTCAAGCAATACTAGCCGAGTTATTACTCAAAATTATTTGTTTTTAATTAATTATCTTAAGTTATTCCAAGTTGTTTTCGTGTCATCACGTTATCACATTTATCTAGAATAGCTGGTTAATTTTAATTCAAATGTGATGTCCTGCTTTTAAAACTTCAAAGCTCACTACAGGTACATCAGTCTTCTGTGCCTATTTTAATCAAAGGGATTATAATTGTTCATTATTTGATGTAATAATTGAAATTTACCTAAATGATCTGCATCAACAGGTCACGTAAATTTTGACCTGCAAATGTGGATTAATTAAATGTAGACTCTTGCTTTATTTTACGTGTGATTTCTGTACTGCACGATAGTGTGATGGTTGATGTAGTGGATTATCAGCCTGGGACTTGGGTTCATATGCCAACCAGATTGAACAGTTTGCAGAATTTCTGTTGGATTAAAGTGCCTGAGTGAACTTGCTTTTTGAATGAGTTAAATACATCGACTATACATTGCTAATGGGAGGATCAGTTAACAAGGAATAAGATTGGACTATCCTCTTATGCCGAGGCTAAGAAAATGAAGTTGCTAGAACGTAATACAAATGACTGCCTTTTGGGGCTTGGGTTAAGGGTTATTCTGCTTCTAACCTCTATGAAGTAATGCAAATGTAAATGTACGTTTTTTATAGTGACCGTATGGCCTCAACCCTGCTCATTCTTCAGTGAATTGATAAGACGAGATCCTTCACCACCACTGCCCACTTGAATGGGTGCCACGCCAGTTAAGGTCCTTGTGTGTGGACTGTGACCAGCTTTAATCCATTAACATTAACATCCATTAACTTTAATACATTAACAGAATAACTGCCATTTACCATTTTTAGTTAAACTTATTATAATAAAAAAATTATAATGAATTGTTCCTTGTTGATGTGACATTTGATAAAATTTAAGTTGTCATTTTGCAGGTATCCACTTAGCTAATCGTTTCATCGAAACCAAAGTTTTCAAGAGTGTGGGAGCAGAGCCCACAAAGCGGGTTCACCCACAATGCTCCCACCACGAGCAGTACAGCGACAGCTACTGGGAATGTTTCATCCGACAGAATACAATGAGTATGTACCATGCAGTGGGAACGTGCAAGATGGGAGCAGCAGGAGACAACACGGCGGTGGTTGACTCACAGCTAAGGTAAGCAATAATTATTTATCACCTCTGAGACTTGTCTTGAGACTTTTATAGATCCACCACAGTTGAGGCAAGTGGTAATTGTTTATCACCACTAACACTGTTACCTTGAGACTTGTATAAATCCACCACAGTTGAGGCAAGTGGTAATTGTTTATCGTCACTAACACTGTTACCTTCAGACTTGTATAGATCCACCACAGTTGAGGCAAGTGATATTTGTTTATCGCCACTAACACCGTTACGCTGATACTGTGCCACTGGTTGACAGGTACGGCTTAGTATTGATCCGATGAATGTGGCTGTTGGAGGACCTGCCTGTGCTTAGAGGCTATGAGAGGCAAACATCAAGTGATGTATTTGTGCATTTCGATAATGATGATGTAGAAGTTTCCAGGTTAGGTGACAGCATAAAAGACCTGTCTGTGCCCCATAAAGTACACCAGCACATGGCTGTTTCTTAGGGTTCGTGGGGTAAAGAAGTTGCGCATAGTCGACGCATCCGTGATGCCAAGTCTTCCATCCGGAAACATCAACGCAGCCGTTGTTATGATTGCCGAAAAGGCTGCCGACCTCATACTCGACCGGGTTTCTGTGCGAAAGTTTGGCGAAAAAGAGACACACGAGGAGTGGCACGAGAAAATACACAAGCGTGATGAACTCTAACTGTTGACTTGATGGCTGTTGAACTATCATCTATGACCTGATGAACTTTGATCTCTGACTTGATGGACTTTCTTCTATGACCTGATTAACTTTGATCTCTGATCCGATGAACTTTCATCTCTGACCTGATGAACTTTCATCTCTGACCTTATGTACTTGCCTCAGTTCTCAACATTCCTATGAACTCTGATGGTTAGTTATTTGGGCTTCATTTGCAGCAATGTTGGTTAACTTTAGAAGCAGTTGACAATTCCCACAGGTAGATTTTAACAGTCGGTTTATTTCGGATGGCATATTTGCACGTCACGTGAAGTAGTTTTCAATCCCTGGACCATATTCCTGAGCACTGTTTGAGCACTGTTTAGTATAGATAATCAAAATTGCCTGGCCATGTCTCGCATTTTTCTAACGAATTGATGACATGTTTCTGGACTAGGAACTTAGGCTTTATTTGTTTGGGACTGGAACTGGAGGTTGTCTGGTTGTTAAAATTTCTGAAATAATGAACATTCCTTCATTGAAAACCTCCTTACCTTGTTAAGTTTCAGATTTAAGATTTTCCAGTGTATAATATGAATCTGATCAATTTTCCTTTTGTGACAATTAACTTCTATCTGTTTATCTTGTCTGTTCACAGCTGCATTTGATTAGTGAATTTGAGAGGAAGATTTTACGTCAAAATTTAAGCTATGAAGATATTTTATTTGAGCTGTGAACATGGTGTGAAATATCAACTTGAATCGGAACCCATTGGTTGGTCTTTATGCATGCATGGAGCTCCGCAGGTGACAGTTATCCTACTATCTGAGCATTGTTTTTTTTTATTGATGAACATTATGTTCTTAATTAACTTTAACATCATTTAGGAACTCCTTCTGATTAGTTTCTCTTAAAGTGGTGATTATATCACTTTTATTTATTACAGTTACAAAAACTTGTGTATGGTGTAGTTCATGTTAACCTCAGAGGTCTCATTGTTTGATTGCATTCCATTCCTCTATAAGTGATTGAAAGGCTTGACAGATTGTCTTACCAGACAAGCCATTTGACTTAAATGCTACAGTAATACGGGTGCATCAACTGGTAGCACCATTTCATGTGATGAAGATTAAGTAAAAGTGATAAGGATCAAGTTAAAGCACTGCACTTATGATGATGCACTTATATTAAATATGGTTACCAGTAAGTTGTTAAACCTTTTGATCAGTAAGTTTATTGTGTAAAAATTTTGCATAAATTTGGTTATTGAGCCAGAAATTGACATTAATTCAAAATATGGCTTCTTATTACCTGCATATTATCATTTTTTTATTTACATAAACTACAATATATGTATGGTGTACACTGTACAGATAAATTCAAAACAATGGCTACTTGTTGTTACTTGGATGTTCTACCATTTATTTACTTTAATTATTTATTGCATTATTTATTGGTAAATGTTGCTTCTAGTCAGCTATCAAACTACCAAGGTGTCTAGTCTGATATTATTCTACCATTTATTTACTTTAATTATTTATTGCATTATTTATTGGTAAATGTTGCTTCTAGTCAGCTATCAAACTACCAAGGTGTCTAGTCTGATATTATTCTACCATTTATTTACTTTAATTATTTATTGCATTATTTATTGGTAAATGTTGCTTCTAGTCAGCTATCAAACTACCAAGGTGTCTAGTCTGATATTATTTGGAAATGTTATGTATGCATTTTGACGTTTTAAACTGTTGGTATTTTTGATTTTTGTCTTTCTATATGAAATACATTCCCTATTGAATGCAACTATGAATTTTTTTAAGTTTTACAAATATTTTCACGCTTCTGTCGTTTTGGTGTTACAAGTGATTATATGTGAATATAGATGTTTATTATCGTCTGTAAGCAGATAAAAATATCATTTAAAAAATATTCTTTGTAGAAAAATACCTTTCTAGTCTCTTTTCACAAGATGCACGTGTTTTCAGTTGTAAGAAGTTATCTTTATTTAAATGATCTTGCTATGCTCATTTGTGAGTTTTGTGAAAACTTAATTGTTTCTGATGTGAATGTATGCTGTTTCGTTTGATGTGTTTTAAATAATTTATTTAAATATGTATTAAAAATTTTAAATATAGAGGATATTTTGCTTTTATCCTGTGTTGTAGAATAGTTTAATTCTGTCAGTCCGACTGTCGCCTGCTTGTCACATGTCTGTCTGTCTGTCTGTCTGTCTGTCTGTCTGTTGCTGGATGCCATTGATTGATGCTTTGTCACTATATGCCCCAAGACCTGGAATGGGCTCCCTACCAAACTCCACCAAATACCCATTGGTCATTTCACCTTGTTTCTTACTGTTCTCAAAACTGCGTTGTTCGACCGCGGTTGGGCTGGGAGCGCTCCTGAGTAGGCAATCTTGAAGGGGCGCTATATAAAACTGCTTTAATAATAATAATAATATGCCTAGTAAATACCGAAATAGTGATAACTCATGTATGTAATGGCTGTATGTATATCTAGATTCGTAATATAACGCACTTTAAAGTGCCAAACGTAACAGTGTCCTATCCCGAGTGCCATTGTCGAATGCATCCAGAGAAGTCAAGCCAAGAGAGCCACGCAGTGACAATAATTGCCCTGACGAGTAATGTTCTCGTGTTCCTTAGTCGCGCGTAGCACACTCCGGGTGTACTCAAACCGAGCATGGACGATACTGGACGAGAGACGCGCTCGTCGGTTTTAAGGTCCAGCGATGAGCATTGTCACTGATGAACCGGTTGCTGCTGGAGCTACTCTTTCAGCTTCTGCTGCAGCCTGATAGCGTAAGATCTTCTGTCTTCCAGGTGTTGAGAATGGCGATTGCTAAGCAGGTGCTGCCTTCAGCGTGGCGGGTGCTGTTGGTAGGCGGTCTTCTCGGCTTTATTGGCGGTCGGCGATTTGTGGCTCTGGCAGATCGTTTAATCAGAATTGGTGAGTTGCATAGTTACTTACTCGGAGATGTTGCTCCACAGCTGTGTTAAGTGTATACATAATGCGCGCATGCATACATACATTATTCCTTATGTATTTATACTTGTAGGCATATATAGGGTAAGGCAGATTTTCGGTTCCTCCATCATTATTGCCAATCACCCAACATCATCTTGCCTCACGTTTCTCTATCACCCCTCGGGCTTTACATTCAAAACTGAAATCTCGCCTCTTCAAGATTTGATACCCTGATCCTTCGCCTTCCATTTCTCGACCTAAACGACACCCGCCTTAGGGGTCATCCATAAAGGACGTCCGCAAATCCGCAATGAGGGGAGCATAGGCGTAATTTGTGGGGGGTACGAGGGTACCCGTACCCCGCACTTTTTTGGACTGGGGGTACCGTACCCCCACATTTTGAACAATGCCAATGAATATTTTATTATTGTGCCTTCCCAGAGATCGCAGTCTCAGCCTTGTTTCGTGTATGTAAGAAATTGGTACCCCCCACTTTTTAGACCAAATTTACGCCACTGATTATTATTATTATTATTATTATTATTATTATTATTATTATTATTATTATTAAATATCTCAGTCCCACTGTCCCACACAGGGCCGTATTAACCTGTGTGGAGGCCCCAGTGCACCGCCGTGGTGGAGGCCCATAGGACCATGGACGTCCGGAAGGGGTAAGGGGGCATTTCCTCTAGATTTTGAAAATATTAAAAAAATCTAGAATTTTATGATTATTCCAACAGTCCCAACACGATTTTCAATGCTAAAAAACAATTATTGAAGTAAGTCAGCTATGCTATGCAAAAAACGTCATTTTATCTCCCTACAAAAACTTTGCCCCCCTCAGAAGATTGTGCCCCCTTGAAATGTTTGCCCCTCTGGAAAAATTCATGCGGACACCCAGTACAAATACGCAGTAAGATTACATTGAAACACGATAGTAGTTATCAATATTAAACACACGTCTTGGCCGCCATGCCATTGAATCTAGAACTATAGTAGTATGCCAAAATTAAAGCTCAGAATTTAGAATTTCATATAGGCCTATCGGCTGATACTCCAGAAACAAATTCAGGGATCATTTCCTAATGTTGAGATAGCGCTCCGCATGTATCTGGTGCTTATGGTCAGTAACTGCAGTGCGGAGCGTTCATTCTAAAAACTGAAACGAATAAAGAACAGACTTCGCACATCGATTGGGAATGAGCGATTGTCCCACCTGGCTCTGATGAGCATAGAAGCTGACATTCTGCGCGAGATCAACTTCGAGGATCTGGCGACCGAATTTGCGAAGAAGAAAACACGTAAAGTTTCGCTAATTTGACATCAATTCATGCCCGAGAGGGCCGAGACAAACTATCTTCTGACCTTTTAACTCTTTCTTTATTTTAGCTATTCGTGCTAAATTGTGTCTGTGCACAATGCACATTAGGCCTACTGAAATATTTTATAATCAGTTATGAAACACAAGTCAAAAAATTTCCTGCACCTATGTGGTGGAGGCCCCTATGTGGTGGGGGCCCCTGTGCACTGGCACATAGTGCACATGCCTAAATCCGGGCCTGGTCCCACACAAAAGCTGCGTGATGTAAAAGCTGGTCTCTCTGGCGTGGCTTTTGTGTGGCGCAGAGAAATTTAGATGATTTGTAATTGAAATTGTAATTGAACATTTACATAGCGCCGCTCAAATCAGAGGCGCTCTCGACCCGCATCACTGCGAAAACCGGCCAAAAGAAAGGCTATCAAGCGTCTACGGAACTGAAGAGGAGAGAGGACAAGAAGGACAAGATTTACATTTGGGACCTACGATTATATACAACGTAGGCTACATAGGCCTAATGGTAGGCCTACATCGTTGTAGGCCTATATATATCTAAAACTATCATGAATGTTGCTTTGTCAATATATTGTGGTGCTATGCAAATTAGCAAACGGTCCCGCAGAAATAGCTCTCGCAAACAATTTAATTAATTATATTGGATATTTCATTTCTAATAATATTACCGCTACGGCGGTATACCTTGTTTAATAAGCGCTGTTATCGGTATTTATAAATGAGGTGACCCAGGTTTTTCGAGTTTTAAATATAAGTGACGTCATTTCAATGTTTGTTCATATATTCCGATGACGTCATCGTCTCTATAGTTTCCGCGGCTTTGTTGCAATATTGTTACTTTGCTCCGGGTGTTTTCTCGGGGACGGAGGTCTGCGACGGAGCTTTCGCCTGTGTCAGTAGTTTTTTTATAGGCCTACTTGAATTCCCTGCTGAGCCTCTGGCGTGGCGTAAAACCCCGTAAGCTCATTGTTTGGCAGGAGGGCCTCTGGCGTGGCGTAAAACCCCGTAAGCCAATACTTTGTCAGTAGTTATACTTTTCCCTGCTGAGCCTCTGTCAAACCCCGTAAGCTCATTTGTTTGGCAGGAGGGCCTCTGGCGTGGCGTGAAACTCCGTAAGCCAATACTTTGTCAGTAGTTTGTTATACTTTTCCCTGCTGAGCCTCTGGCGTGGCGTAAAACCCCGTAAGCTCATTTGTTTGGCAGGAGGGCCTCTGGCGTGGCGTAAAACCCCGTAAGCCAATACTTTTTTGTGTTTTGTGTTGTGTATTTCGGTCACTTCAATCATGCACAGATCTACACGGGCGTTTAATGCCTCAAGTTCATAGGCGTAATTGGAGGGGGACGAGGGGTACCCGTATCCCCACTTTTTGGACTGGGGCACCGTACCCCCACATTTTGAACAATTTCAATCAATATATTATTATTGTGCCTTCCCAGAGATCGAAGTCTCAGCTTTGCTTCGCGTATGTAATAAATTGGTACCCCCACTTTTTAGACCAAAGTTACGCCCCTGGGGGGTAGGGAGGGTCAGTCAAATGCGGACAAGGGGGAGGGAGGGTTATGACCAGTGCGGACGTCCGCATCTAAATTTCTAAATTTGATAGATTTGTAAACACCCCTTTGTTTTAACCTTTCCCGAGAGACGAAAAGGTCAGAGATGTGATTGCCTAAAACCTCATGCCGTGTGTTAGCCTAGAACTTTAAAACACTGGACTTACTTGTCAATTTTAAATATACTGGTTGACATTTTAAGTAATGTGATTTTAAATAAGAACTTGTAGCTTATTAATGACGTTAGTCACAAATTCACAATGTTGGTTTTTTCGTTCATTGGCTTTGGCGTGCGGACGTCCGCAATGGGGGAGGGAGAAGGGAAGGGAAGGTCAAATGCGGACAGATGCGGACAAGGGGAGGGAGGGGTCAAAAGTAAGTCATATTTTGCAAAGGTAGTTATTCCTAAACCAGGCAGTTTAGAAGTTATTTAATACAAGCTGTAGGGCCTATGGATGTACTATCTTCGGGCCTGCATGAAATAAATTCTTAGATTTCAGAGATAGGCTAGATGACAGACAGGAAGAGAGTGAGAAAGAGCAGACAGAGGCAGAGAAATACATACAGATAACAAGACAAAGATGGAGAAGCAGACGTCTACCAGGATCGGGGAAATCAGTCAGCGCACGTTGATTGAGACGGTGACAGCGTATACGGACCTTGAACAAGTTGCCTAGCTCAGACATAACTGCACGGCGCTATCGACTGATTCATTGTTAGCAGCATAGGCGTAATTTGTGGGGGGTACGAGGGGTACCTGTACCCCCAATTTTTTTAGACTAAACTACACTAGGCTAAGGGGTACCGTATCCCCCACGTTTTGAACGATGCCAATCAATATTTTATTATTGTGCCTTCCCAGAGATCGCAGTCTACGCCTTGCTTTGAGTATGTAAGAAATTGGAACCCCCACTTTTTAGACCATAGTTACGCCCCTGGTCAGCAGGCCTACATTGTGACCACTGGCGGCAATCCCGGGCGGGGGTCAAGGGGGACAAGACCCCCTCACCTTTGACAGTGTGGGGGGACACACTATACAGTTGACCCCTCAAATTTTGAATAAACACCAAAAAATGGCATCTAGTTTTGACCAGATCAGTTCTAAAGTGTCCTGTGTCCCCCACCTGTCAAACAAGATCGCCGCCTGTGATTGTGGCGCTATATAAATGTAAGAAATAAATAATAATATGAACTGACCCAACTACGTGTGGTGCCAGAGTTGGATGCAGTATCTTTACTCAACATAATTTTTAAGCATGTCTTTAATAATGCATATAATGCTACAATATTATTTATATGCACGTTATAATAGGGGCCCACACAAATACTCGGTATGTCACATCAGGTGTGCGCTCATAGGCGTCATTTACGGAGTAAGAGGGGTACCCTACACCACTTTTTAGACTGGAGGTTACCGTACCCCCACTTTTTATACCCATTGTTTTTACCCATTATTATTTTATCTGAGGAAGCCCTAAGATTCAAAACAATTACCGAGCATTATCATCAGTGTGATCATCATCATCATCATCATCATCATCATCATCATCATCATCATCATCATCATCATCATCATCATCATCATCATCATCATCATCATCATCATCATCATCAAGCCTATCTATACATATAATTTTCCACCTCTGTGTGTCGGCAAACGCTCTGACTCATGCTGCCTGAATATCACGCGGTCGACCCTAATTACCCCGGCCTAATTACCTAGACAGATAGACGTATAGACGCGCATCCATACTAATTACCCCAGCCGAACTCGGCACTAGGCGGTTAGACTTATAGACGCACTGCCAGACAGACAGACAGACAGACGGATTACACGGGCGCACGAAATTGACAGACCGCGTGATATTCAGGCAGCACGAGTCACAGCGTTTGCCGACACACAGAGGTGGAAAATTATATGACAGACGGACAGATGGATTGACACGCAGACAAACAGGCTAAAACAGCGGTTAGTATAAGTCTGTCTCTGCCTCTCTCCATCCAGCCAGTGGCGTCTAACCCCCCCCCCCAATTGTACTTGGAGAATCAACCCCCCCCCCAAAAAAAAATGTGACCCTGCCATGCCGGTACACATTTTTACTGTATTATGAGAGAGATAAAGATTAGTGAATTAATTGATGACTTAACTGAATGTTGCTACTGTCATGGGGTCGAGCGTACCAAAAGATTATGTGCCAAAAGAGAGCAAAGCAATAGGGCCTAACTACCGCGCGTAAGCGCGAAAGTTTTTTTGACCTTTATTGTGGATTTTCTATATTTTTGCATTGTTGGATTTGGTTACGACAGAGTAGGCTACATTTATATTGAAATTGTGCCTTTGACAGGATAGAATCTCAAATCTGGCAACCTACCGAAAGAACACTAAGAGACTAGGATAAATATAATTTAACTAGTGTATTTGCCCGTCATAATTATGACGTGACAACCATGGGCGCCTCGAGACGTACGCACTTACGCAAGTGCGTACAGCGCTGAACGGCTAAGAAACAAAAAAATTACAAATAAAAAAGAGATTATAAAATTATAATTAATAACTTAGGTACTAGTTTTAATATTAGGTAAACTAACAGTCTAACACCATCTAGTGAATTAATAGACTAAGTACGGTAACTTACTAACTTATAAAGCGTAGTAGTGATGTAATTATTTACAGCGGTTCTTTTTCAATAATTAATCTTCAAGACTTCAAGTATGATCTGTATTGTTGGACCTTGTTCGTTAGAAATCTAAATTTTATCACAAAATAATGACAAGCAGCGGACCATCCCTAAAACGATTTCGACAAACCCTATTAAATTTTCGAAATGCTTCTGCTCATAGTCGCAGTGGCGGCGATCTTGTTTGACAGGTGGGGGGGACATTCTTGAACTGATCTGGTCAAAAAAGAGTTTTGAACTGATCTGGTCCAAAAAAGGTCAAAAATTTTTTTCGCGCTCACGCGCGAACAAATTTCATAAGTCTACAACGAAAAAATTTGATGACCTTTTTTTGGGGTTTCTTCAAAATTTGGGGGGGTCCGATGCATGGCGTGTCCCCCCACTCTTAAAGGTGGGGGGTCTTGTCCCCCTCGACCCCCCGGGATCGCCGCCCATGCATAGTCGTATACCATCATTAGACGAGGCATATAGTTTTACGGTGCATCAAAGGAAATTACCGGATGGTGATGGTAGGTTAAATTTGTTCTTTCGAAAAAATTAAAAATTTACTTTAATTTTTTTAGAAATTTGTTTGAGCTTTTACAGAAATAGACTATTATAAACTTTTCAAAATTGAGAAAAACCCTATAGTTGAATAGTTGATAAGTGGTTAAATGAACTGGCGTGTCTCTTATGCTTTGTTGGTATTGGTGAGTTAAAAACTTGTAGTCGGAAGGTCTATGGAATTCCTTGGTTATGAGAAATTCGCACCAAATAACACTGCTATGCATTTTAAAAGAAAGAATTAGATGTCTGATTTTTTTAAAGTGATTTTATACAATTCTGACATCCTGATTTCAAATATGTTGATGAAATTTGGCCATCACGTCATAATTTCGTACAAATCAAATTATAAGTTTATTGAATTTTACAATACCGAGAAATTATTTTCTCTTTGATACACTGCAGAAAAAATTTATAAGAAAGGTTTATAAAAGTCCCTGATGTCAAAATCTTAGAAACAGATGACAGTGCCCAGATGTATGACAGTGCCCAGATGTTTACAATAATTTTATGCAAATGGCAAAATCTTGTATACATGAAACTGAGATATAAACTGTCTTAGGGACAGAAACGTGTTTTCTTAGATTTTCTTGCGTGTTGTTCCTCTGACGAACAATCTCTGTTCATCATCCAGCAATAGTCCACCAAATCAAAGGGGGTTTCCACAGAGTAGTCCAAAAGAGGTCCAAGTCCGATTTCCAGGGTACCAGATCAGGAAAGGCAGAGTAGCTGTCAAGGCGGGTGTCGTTTACGGCGAGAAGAATTGGAAGGCGGAGGATCAGATGAGTCAGGGTAGGAGTATTTGAAAAGGTGAGACTTCAGAGTGGAAAGCCCGGGGGTGATAGATAGAGGAACAAGAGGAGGAGGATGAAGGACGGGTTGCAATGATGATGGAGGCACTGAGAAACTGCGGAATTCAGGGTGGAGATCATTCCAGAGGCGTGGTGCTGTGATGGATGTGGCTCGGTTGGAGAACTTGAGGCGAGTAGTGACTGGGTGTCGAGAAAGACTGAGATAGGACGATGATCGGGTGGAGCGGGTTGTCTGAATGGCAGGCACGTAACTAGGATTTTTCGTTTGGGGGGCTTAAACCTTGAACATGGCAACATTTACACAGTGTTCATACGAATTTTAGCCGTAAGCATACAACGGCTTGACTTGTTTGGGGGGCTTCAACTTCGTTTGGGGGGGCTTAAGCCCCCCCAAGCCCAACGCTAGTTACGTCCCTGCTGAATGGTGAAGAGATCACGAAGACACTTGGGCTGGGAATATTGTAGGGAGTTGTAGGTTAGTGATAGAACTTTGTAGTGGATTCGCTCTGGGATTTTTAACCAATGGAGTGATTTGAGGATGGGAGTGATATGATGATGTTTGGGCGTTCTAGTGACAGCTCTGGCTAGTGAGTTTTGAATAAGCTGTAGACGCTTGATTTGAGTGGATTCAAGATTGAGAAAAAGAGAATTGCAGTAATCAAGCTTTGAATGAACAATGGAGGTAGCAATGGTGGAGGCAGTTTTAAGGTCGAGCATGGGTCGTATGCGTCGGAGGTCACGAATGTGCATGGAGTAGGAGCGCGAGAGGTTGGAGATGTGGTTAGAGAAGAAGAGGTGTGGATCAAAAATAACACCAAGATTGCGAACAGGGGAGTCAGAGGTGAAGGTGAGAGACGATGAGTTAGTCGAAAGGTTTATGGAAGGATCAGAGATTTTCTTGATTTGATCAGGAAGGCCTAGGATGATGAATTCAGTTTTGGAAGGGTTAAGGCAGAGGAGATTGGATGACATCCACTGTGAAATAAGGTCAACCACGTTGAGTAGTTGCGTGATGGCGGTGGAAAAAGAGTCTGGGGAGAAGGATATGAAGAGTTGGGTGTCATCTGCATAGAGATGGTGGTCGACAGAGGAGGATTTTATGAGATGACTTAAAGGAGTGGTGTAAAGGATGAAAAGTAGTGGTCCCAGGACGGAGCCTTGAGGGACACCACAGGAAAGAGGGAGAGGTTGTGAGCAGTGGCTGGAGGCTTTAACAGAGAAGGATCGGGAAGACAGGTAGGACTGGAACCAGAGTAGAGCAGTGTCAGAGACGCCAAACCAAGAAGATAGTCGTTGAAGAAGAAGGCTGTGATCAATGGTGTCAAATGCGGCGGAGATGTCGAGAAAGCCCTACGTCATACAGAAAAACGGATATCATTTTTGAAATCAGCAGACTAAAATCTTTTAGAAAAATATGTTTTGCTATAGGCCTACTACATGGACACAAAAGAAAAACCTGGACATTATATATACTATAGCTTCAGAATTAGCATCAAGATTAGCAGGGCTGTAGTCGAGGGTATACGCGGGTATACAGCGTGTACTCACCTCTGGAGCCCGTATACTCACTTCACAAAATATTTTTTGCGGTATATTCACCTCTGTGAACGTATACCATAAGGAACACTTGGTTGCATCCGTGTACCTGCCCCAGTTCAAGTTAAATTTTTTTGTCGGAGGACGCCAGACTCGATGTGAACCGCAATGTTTTAGCCTATGTCCAACAAGTAAAAGAGTTAACTACTTGTCATCTAAAGTAGTTAAACTGTAGTCATAACTACTTATTTTGAAAGTAGCTAGTAGTTGGTCCCCATCGTGGTAAATTTTAGCATAGGTGATGCATCAGAAATTGAGTAGGCTAATTCCGTCATTTCAATAGCTTAAACGCTCACCAAATCGTTTCCATATTTCGAAAAAATTTCTTGATTGAGAAGGGGCACAGCCCCTTCCCAAACCCCTCCCCTCAGTGTTTCGGAGGACTATTCGGTAGCGTGTTCTCATTTGTTTCGGAAAACTAACCTGTAGCGTATACTCAGTATTACTCACCTCTAATTTTACCACTACAGCCCTGAAGATTAGACGTTGACGTACAGATGCCTAGAGTGTTTGGCTCGGTCAAGCAGCCCAGCATGCAAATACACCATCACAAAAATTTTAAGAAATTTCTACTGGTTGGATATTTTGAAAAAGGACACGTTTCGTGGGTAATTTAAGTCGAAAAGCATTGAATCAGAGAAGTTGGGAAAAGGACATATTTGTAGCTAGTGCAGAAAGCGCCATAGCCTAATTACTCGTTTTATTGAGAAAATTCAACTTCAAGCCTCAAGGTTATAATAAAATAAACTCAGATTTTAATAATTTCTTCATTGGTGGCGACTGGTGGGACTAAAAAGGACAAAATCCACTGGTGGGGAACTTGAGAGGGCTGGTGGGGAATTTGCACACCAGTAAGCCTGTTGACATGTTGAAAAATCCGCTGCTGACACATCCTTGCATGGAAAATGATACTCAATTTATTATAGTTGCCTGTGTTTCACTTTCAGGTATCCCAAAATAGCCTTAATTTAACCCCAAATGCTCCCAGAAGCGTTGGCGGCTGGGGCTCCGCCCCAGACCCCGCTGGCGGAGCTTACGACGCTCCCCCAGACCCCCTAATCGCTAGTAGCTCGCTTCGCTCGCGGTTCGCTTTGCTCACCTCGTTCCCACCTACGCGTGGTCTCATGCTTGTGCGTACACCAAAAAAATCCTGGAGGCGCCCCTGGTGACAACAGTGTATCATCATAGGCCTATATGTATCGTTGGTTAAAATGCTCTGATCGCCATCGTCAAGACGACCGTCGTCAAGACGACAGTACTGATGTCACAAACGGTTTCACAATAGAACAGAAGCCGTTTGTGACGTAGCGTCCTGCGACAGACAAATTTGCATATAAGGAAACTATATGTATAGATATATCCATCAGCTAATTAGGTCAACAAAGTTCTTCAGCCGACGCAAAAATGAAAAACTGCGTTCCGCAGTACATATAGTCACTGACAAAAAGTTAATTGAGATTAAAATATAACAAGGTCATTATATTATTTTCTAGGTAAATAATGCCAAAAGAAAAATAATCTCTGAAAGAGAGCTTCCTGCTGACTGATTTTTTGGTGGTGCCCATGCAGCCTTATGTGGGCCTCGCTTGATCTATTTCTGGTGATGCTGGGCACTCAAGGGCCTCGCAAAGTTGGCGCCTGTGGATACTGTAATGGAAACATAAGAGAATTTCGATCCCATGCATGTGAAACAAAAAGGCGTTGACCGGTAATGGCTAGATGTAGGATATAATATCACACGGGGTAAAAGAGATAAAAGAGACAAAATGAAAAATGCAACCCCCCACTTTCGGCCAAAATGTGTCAACCCCCCACTTTGGAATTTTGATGGAGATCGTTCTCCAAATCCCACCATTGGTAGACGCCACTGCATCCAGCCCTACCTCTCCCTCCCTCCCTCTCACTCCTTCCCTCAATCCCTCTTCCTCTCCTTCATTTATGACGGGCAAATGCTCTAGTAATTAATATTATGCTTGTAACACAAACGGTGCCGCTATAATTATCTAACAGCCGTGCAGCTAAAGCAAAGCAAAATTTGGTACCCCTCACTTTCTAGATCAAAGTAATGCCCCTGGAATAAAAGCCTATTGTTACGTCATTTCAATTATGAAACAGTTTTTTGTTAGTAAATTTAAATATTAGGAATAAAGGCCCTTTTTACGTCACTTTAATTATGAAACAAGTGTAGGCTATTGTAGGCCCTATAAGTTTTAATTTGAAAACCAAAGGCCAATTGTTAAGTCACTTCAATTATGAAACACATTATTTAGTAGGCCTAATTTTTAGATTTAGAGAATAAAGGCCTTTGTTATGTCAATTCAATTATGAAAAGTGTAGGGCCTATTGTTGTTATAAGTTTACATTCAGAGAATAAATGCCTTTGTTACGTCATTTCAGCTATGAGAAAGTCTACTGTTATTAAGTAAATTTAGAAAATAAAGGCTTATTTATTGTTACGTCATTCCAATTGTTAAAACGTCTATTTTTTAATCTCAGATTTAGAGAATAAAGGCCTTGGTTACGTTACTTAGGTCTATATTATGAAAAGTCAATAGGCCTAGTTAGCGTATTAAGTTTAAAGTTAGAGAATAAAAGACTATCAATGGTTACGTAGTCTACGTCATTAACTATGGTAATTCTAGATTTAAGAATAGAGGCCTTTAATTGTAAATTGTTACGTCATTTTAATTATGTAAAAGTCTATAAATTTTAGTGTTTAAATTTCGAGAATAAAGGCCAATTGTGACGTCATTTCAATTGTGAAACACGTCTGTTGTTTGTAATTTTAAATTTAGAGATTAAAATAACTTTCTTACGTCACTTTCAATTATGAATGTCTATTGCTATAGATTTAAATCTAGAGAATAAAGGCCTATTGTTACGTCACTTCAATTTCGATCGAGACATGTAGGCCTATACGTCTCTTAAATAATGAAACACATCTGTTGTTAGTAATTTTAAATTATTATTTATTTTCATTATTATATAATAATAATAATAATAATTATTATTATTATTGCCATTATATTTATTATTTCGCTTATTATAATTATTATTATATTTATTTTTATTGTTGTTATTATTATCATCATCATCATCATTATTATTCGGCATTGCGCATTTCAAATGGCGCCAAAAATAGATTCATTGGGCGCCATTAAAATTATTTAACGTCTTGAAGGGGAAACGATGCAACATTTTGTAACCCCCCCCCACTTTCTAGACCAAAGTTGCGCCTCTGTCTGCTCTTATCAAAGGCATTATGTGACAAAGCTTAGTCTGCTCTCGCCTCTCTGATTCCAACTCCGTGTCTGTAGGCCTATAATAGGCCTATTTGTCTCAAACATAAAACACATCTGGCTTCGACGAATACAAAATACTCTTGTTTGCGTGGTGCTGCGTGCATCTTCTCGTGCAAACTGCTTAATCCTTAATTAATTTATTACATGATTTATTATGTATTTGGTACCAGAAACGAAAATTTGTTTGTTTTTGTTTAAAGCAGCGTTTCCCAAACTGTGGGTCGCGACCCAAAGTGGGTCGCGAAGCTCTGGCAAGTGGGTCGCCAAATTTTATCGAGAAACATTTATTTTTTTGCAGCAACAATATTTGGCTATGATTGGGCTATAATTACCTGGATTGCAATAAATTGTGAACTGTTTTTACCTAAGTTTCCTTTAAATGCTTTAAATTTTCTAAGGGCTGTACGTAACTCCGCATATTTCGATACCAATTTACGAAGCAAAATTTTAGTACACAATGCTTAATTTTACACAGTGGGTGCCGAGACTGCCAAGATATTCACAAGTGGGTCGCGACCCAGAGAAGTTTGGGAAACGCTGGTTTAAAGCACTCATTACGCACGTAGAAACAGACCTGTCTATAATTGCAACAAAAATTCCTAAAGCGCTGCTAGCATGGGCGGTGATCCCGGGGTGGGGCGAGGGGGACAAGACCCACCTTTGAGAGTAAGGGCACACACCATACATCGGACCCCCCGCACATTTTGAAGAAACACCAAAAAAGGTAAAAGAAATTTTGGCGCGAAAATTTTCTACCTCTTTTTGGAACAGATCAGTTCAAAACTCTTGCTTGACCAGACCAGTTAAAAAGTGTCCCCCGCACCTGTCAAACAAGCTCGCCGCCAGTGGCTGCTAGTACATATCATGCAGCTTATTCGCTGGCGCTGCGACATGTCATAGAGGTTGTCCAGAGATCAAAGCCCCGTAAGCTAGTATACGCAAATTGCAACTTACAATAGCCTATATAGGAGCATATGGCCTATACGCAAGCACCACATTAGCCTACACGGTTAAGCTACAATAGGTCTATGCTATGCATGTTATTATAACCGCTTATGACATAACACACTAGTATCCAATTATACAAATATAATAGGCCTATAATTATTATATGCACTATATATATATATATATATATATATATATATATATATATTATATATATCCTATATCATACATAGGATATTTCGTCTTTCGATTATTATGTACAAGGGACTGAGCAATGACCTATAGAGGTATACTTCGCTCAGAGGATTGGTTTAGTGTCATTACATTAGTGTCTAGGCTGTGGTCGGTGAAGTGTTATCACTTATTCACTAGGCCAGGTGACAGATGTTTCTGGCGACTGGGCGATCCCTGTCGACCGATTTCCTCTCAGGCCAGGTGGTCGCATCGTTTCCCGTCCTTCCGTCGTCCACTGTGACCACCGACGCCACTCCTATTTGCAGCCGGACGGACAGCTGGACGAATGATCCAATTACGTTTTTCTGCCTCCGTCCCTCGCTCCCTCCCTCTATATCTCGCTACCTCTCGCCGTCCCTACCTCATTGCCTCCCTTCGATCCTCCATTCCATTCCTACCTCGCTCACTCCCTCTCTATCTCGCTATCTCTCTCCATCCCTACCTCATTGCCTCCCTTCGATCCTCCATTCCATTCCTACCTCGCTCACTCCCTCTCTATCTCGCTATCTCTCTCCATCCCTACCTCATTGCCTCCCTTCGATCCTCCACTCCATTCCTACATCGCTCCCTCCCTCTCTATCTCGCTACCTCTCTCCGTCCCTACCTCATTTCCTCCCTCCGACCCTCCATTCCATTCCTACATCGCTCCCTCCCTCTCTATCTCGCTACCTCTCTCCGTCCCTACCTCATTTCCTCCCTCCGACCCTCCATTCCATTCCTACATCGCTCCCTCCCTCTCTATCTCGCTACCTCTATTCGTCCCTACCTCATTTCCTCCCTCCGACCCTCCATTCCATTCCTACCTCGCTCCCTCCCTCTCTATCTCGCTACCTCTCTTCGTCCCTACCTCATTGCTTCCCTTCGATCCTCCATTCCATTCCTACCTCGCTCCCTCTCGATCTCGCTACCTCTCTCCATCCCTACCTCATTGCTTCCCTTCGATCCTCCATTCCATTCCTACCTCGCTCCCTCTCGATCTCGCTACCTCTCTCCATCCCTACCTCATTGCTTCCCTCCGACCCTCCATTCCATTCCTGCCTCGCTCCCTCTCTCTCTATCTCGCTACCTCTCTCCATCCCTACCTTGTTGCCTCCCTTCGATCCTCCATTCCATTACTACCTCGCTCACTCCCTCTCTATCTCGCTGCCTCTCTCCATCCCTACCTCATTGCCTCCCTCCGACCCTCCATTCCATTCCTACCTCGCTCACTCCCTCTCTCCATCCCTACCTCATTGCCTCCCTCCTACCCTCCATTCCATTCCTACCTCGCTCACTCACTCCCTCTCGATATCGCTACCTCTCTCCATCCCTACCTCATTGCCTCCCTCCGACCCTCCATTCCATTCCTCCCTCTCCATCCCTATATACCTTGTTGCCTCCCTTCAATCCTCCATTCCATTCCTACCTCAATCCCTGTCTCTCTATCTCGCTGCCTCTCTCCGTCCCTACCTCATTGCCTCCCTCCGACCCTCCATTCCTACCTCGCTCCCTCTCTCTCAATCTAGCTACCTCTCTCCGTCCCTACCTCATTGCCTCTCTCCGACCCTCCATTCCTACCTCGCTCCCTCGATCTCTATCTCGCTACCTCTCTCCGTCCCTACCTCATTGCATCTCTCCGACCCTTCATTCCATTCCTGCCTCGCTCCCTTCCCTCCTGTCTTGCTCCATTGAACTGTTTCTCTGGTTACCTGTCTGCCTGCATGGTTGCCTTTCTCGTTGTCTGTCTGGCAGATCATTTAGCTCTTTCTCGCTATTCCGATCTAATCTGGAGATTGTTATAGCGCCGTTGTAGTAATGCACAGATGACAGTCGATGGTCGATTCTCATCAAAACCACATTCCATCGTGAAAATTCATTGTACAGAACTGGCTGAGATAGTTGAAAGCATAGGCGTAGACTCTGGGGGGTCAGCCGGGGCACGTGCCCCCCCCCCCCCAATAATCGAGGAGCCGGGGCAATGCCCCCCAAAAATCGAGAGGAGAATTTCTTCAAATATTAAAATATTATGTTTCGATATATACAAATTTCTTCAGAAACAGAAAATCAGAGACACAGAACTGAAATACTATCAGAAATTCATAATGAAAACTAAGATTTATTTTTATCTTAAATATCTTCAATATGAAACAAATTAACATGTAAACAAAACGCCCCATTTCATGCGCATTAACGAAAACCGGAAGCCTTTGCTGACTGTCCAGATCAGAGGTGAGAAAAGTTTTTCGGTTTTTGGTTTTAAACAAAACCAAAAGATAAAGAAAACCACAAAATTTGTTTTTCTTTAAAAAAATAAATTTCGTATTTTTGTAGAAGTTATTTTAATTACATTGATTTAATGATTTTAATTTTCTGAAATCGCAACTGAATTAAACTGAGTTGGAGCTCTTGTTCATGCCATTTTTCATGATTTTTACTATCCGAAATCCGAAAATCTTAAAAACAACCAAAACAACAAAACCATAAAAACGGGAAAAAAAACAAAAACAACAAAAAACTGTTCATATTGAAAAAACTTGTTTTTCTGGTCCAGACCCCATCCCCCCCCCAATATTTTAGACAAGTTTACGCCAGTGGTTGAAAGACTGTAGAAATTAAGCGACGGGGAATAAGCTGTCCGAAACAGATTAAGTCTTCAGCTCTAGCCTAAACGCAGGGATCGATTAATTGGGACCGGAACTCACCGGAACGGCGTTCCGATTTTTTTGACAGCCTGTATTTTTAGACAGGATTCATAGGAACATTTCTAGATTACGCCGGCGTTCCGGTTCTTTTTGCTTAGGACGGAATCCCCAGCTGCTTAAACGACAATCGAACCCGCTCAGCAGACTTAAGTCTTAAACTTAATTGGAGGCCCTTTCTAAAAAAATTACACCAGGTCTCACAAACTTGAAAACATACCATAGGCATAGGCCTAGGCGTAATTTGTGGGGGTACGAGGGATACCCGTACCCCAATTTTTGGACTGTGATACCGTACCACCTTTTTGAACAATTCCAATCAAAGATTTAATTATATTGTGCCTTCCCAGAGATCGTAGTCTCCGTCTTAATAAGACTTGCTTCGTGTATGTAAGAAATTGATACCCCCGCTTTTTAGACCAAAATTACGCCCCTGCATGATCAGGTTCCTCATCTGTCTAGCCGCCGTCCAGTACTTGGACTGGGGCCGGTATGTGCGCCGTCCGGGAAACGGAGATACGTTCTGGAAATCAAGGCCGAGGCCTTTAAGTTTAGGCCTACTATCGACCGATCCGACGACATTGTTACCGTTCAGTGACTGATAGTAACTTCTGTCGCGCTGGTGTCTAATGCGCAAGTCATCAACCCACGGCACATCAATAAGCTGTAATCCAGAAGACCAGTCCGCAGCCTCTGTCCGCGGACATTTTTATAGCGCCTTTTCTGAGCGGCAACGTTACCAATCAGTCTATTATCTTACGCCTCTGCATGATCACTGATCAGGTTCCTCATCTGTCTAGCCGCCGGAATCTTGGAATTTTATAGCGCCGGCGCTTTAATGCACTAGACATCAATCGATGACACTCCGTTACAGCTGCATGTTTGCAAAGGTCAGTCCAGTGAGATAAAGGGGCAGGCCATAAGAACATTTAAGCTTAAATAAAATATGAGTTAAAGCAAAACGAATCTAGACTCCAAGGACTTACAAGTGCCAGCAGGCTGTGGAAGTGTATTCTAGAACCTTGGCTTAGCCACAGAAATTGCATACCACCTTTCATAGTTCGAGAATTCGCATTTTACGAATTTTAAGAATTTTTAAAATTCACGAATTTTAACGAATTTTAAAACATCAGTTTTAAAATTCGTAAAAATTCGTAAAATAATAAAATAATAGAATTTTTTGCCATGGCAACAAATTTTATTATTTGTTTACTTTTGAACTGTTTAAGCAAGTAAATGTGAATGTCATAGGAATCAATCAGCCGTAAGAGATAGCTGACTAACAACGCAATAGTACTAATATTCAGTTACTATTCTACTTGGAGTCTTGAACTTAGATTTCTATCATAGTTGGGGTGTGTGACTGTGTGTCAGTCAGCAGAACGAAAAACCACCAGTGCCCCATGCAGCTCCGGTGTTACCAGTCAACCTCTAACACAGCTTGCAACCAAACATGGTTTAAAAGGGTTGGCAACGTTCACCGAGCTGTGTCTTCTACTTCACCGTCCTCCTCTCGTCAGGAACAGCCCACTGCTCCCGCTCGACTCTGGTTTATGAATTTTCCCCATGCAAATGCTCCCGATTTCCGGCAGAACAACCAACAAATTCCTTGTCACAAAAACAACACTGTAGGCCTATTTTTGGATTACCTTTCCTTCTCCTCCTAAATTACTACATACTTCCACTTCGGTCCATGTTCTTTCATTTTTTAAAAATTATATTTTAACTGAATTAACTCGTTACGTAATAAACTTTTATATTGAATTTTACTGTTTTTACATTAAATTCTAAGTAGAAGCTTAACACAACAAATCATGACGTCATCACATTTGTTGTTGTTGCTTACGCTGTTTTTGCAAAATCCACTGTCAATGTAAAAAAGGCCCAACAATGCCCCAACGAATTTTTACGAATTTTTACGAATTTTAAAATAGACCAAAAATTCGCGAATTTTTACGAATTTTAAAACCAAAAGTCACGAATTCTCGAACTATGCCACCTTTGAAGGACCTGTCTTCAGTGGCGGGCTCAGGGTGCACAGCATTTGACTCACCATCACCAGCTTCAACGACACGCCTTTATCATATTTACCAATGCCCCGGACCCTTGCCATTTCTTTGCTCTTATTTTAAAATCGTGCACCATCCTTGCTACTTTGTAGAGCAAGTGCCGGATTTAGAATTGTTGAGGCTCTAATTAAGCTATATAAGCAATTGGAGGTCACTTGTTAAAAAAAATTACACCAGGTCTCACAAAACTTGAATATATATATATATATATGCCTTTTAATTATATAATAGCAAGGCATTAAGTGAAAAATTCAAATTATTTTCAAATGAATACATTTAGGCCTACTCAGGCGAGATGGAATTTGCTACACAAGCCATTTAAAAAGGTTATACAATTTCTTACATTATACATTATAGATTATACAGCACACAAAGTTTTTAAAAAGTCCTCAAACTTAAAAATTTTTCAGGCCCCTGCGGATTATGAGGCCCTAAGCTTTAGCTGTTTTAGCCTATCGGTAAATCCGGTACTGGATGCTTGTATATAACCTCTGCTGGAGTTCAATTCTCGGCATGGCTTAGCACCATACTTGTGCAGCACTGCACGAAAACTCTGATGTATAATCTGGAGCTATGATGGTACACAAGAAAAGTGTCATAGTTTGTTTCAGGGACATTCACGGCTCGCAATCCTGTATTTCTGCGTTAAGTCAGATCAGAAGACCGTAACAGAGTCATTTTCCGGTAATATGTCACATTCACTAATTGAAGAAGCCAAAAAAATTTTTTGGCAAATTACATTGATTTTTTTTGGAGCAAATCTTCAATATTTCTATTTCACTAATATATATTTGGTTTTGCACTAATATGTAAAATTATGAAGTTTTTAGCAGAAAGAAAATAGCCCTACGAAAATGTTTGTCCACTCCGTTACTCCGTTACCAAAACACATATGAGCTATTTATATATAGTAGACGGCTTCCTACTGCGTAGTTTGACATGCCAATATGTTCTTAGTATTAATGTTTATAAAATAAATATAAAAGAAATTACAATACAAATGATTATTTAATTCCATCACATTTTAAATTTTGTTAAGGTGTTCCACTCCGTTACCGAAAGAAAAATAGGGAATCTAATCAACGTAAAGTTGACTGTATTTTTTTTGGCTAAATAACAAAATAAAAATCACTTCAGCTAATCATTACCAGTGATCAAATGAACAAAAAAACATTAAAATATTTATGATGTTGTCTTAAAAATCTGCTCATAACATCAAAATTACATAAAAAATTACCATAAAAAGTTCCGCTCCGTTACCATTTGTCGAGAATTGAGCACAGAATGTGAAAAGTGAACTTTAAAAAAACAGTCTGCCGAAGCAAAAATTTATTTAAAATGTCATATATTGTTATATAAGTTGTATTAGAAATGATAATTTAAGTAGACGACTTATCCTGACAGTGGAATAAATTTTAGTACCTCAAGGGCCACAATTATGGTAACTGAGTGGACAGTTAACGGAGTGGACAAATTGTGTATCAGCACGGTAAATATCATATTATCTCTCATGCGTCCACATTAATCGTCGGTACACTCATTATATAGCTTATAAATGTTATATTAAAAATATTATTTAAATTAAATTTATTCATAATCATTGCAAAAATGCAGTAACGGAGTGGATGTATTATGAAAAAACACATGAGGTACGTAATAAATGAAAATTTGTAAGAAATTTGTCTTAGCATTGAGATCCTGTATTAAGACATACTTACTTACATAGATCTCCACAGAAGAGATGTGTTAAGTTGCGGGACCAAAGAACTGAAAGGGTTGTGAGATACGAGATAATTTTCACATGTTAACGGAGCGGACATAATTTTCCGGGGACAAGTTAAAATATATTTTTTTAAATTATACTGAAGTTGTAAGTTTCTAAGTTGTATTTAGAAATATGCAATTATGTTTATTATAAAAGAAACAGTCACATTTTTTGGTTTAATGCAAATCATTTTGAAATTGTAGACGAAAGCAATATGTACTATAGCCTAGGGACGATAACGGAGTGGAACATTTTAAATTCAAAATAAATTGTAATAAATTATTTTATTGCTCTGAATTACTTTCAAAGGTTTTAAATTGTTGACTGATCAATAACGTTTTAATCCAGTGTTTAATCTAGTCCCCCTCGTCTGGGAGGGGAAACCAGGTTTCTGGGGGGAGCAAACAATTGACAAAAATTTTGTCTTCCATCTTTAAAAAGTTTCAGACTTTTCCCAAATTTTTCCACTTTTCATCTTCGAAAAAAGTTGATGACCTTTTTTTTTTTTAGTCCTTCACCCAATTTTTAACTTTTTTTCCTCTGTCAAAAAAGTTGATGACCTTTTTTTTAGGAATCCATCTGGGGGGGGGGGAAACCATGTATCCACATCAATCCTGGGGGGGATTTTTCCTCCCCTGACGGTCTGTACCTTGTAATATTCCTCGCCTCTGGGGGGGAAACATCAATCCTGGGGGGGGAACTTTCCCCCCCCCCAAAGACGTCTAGATTACTCACTGGTTTTAATCTAATCACTTAGCATGATCAGACTAGGCATTGTTTTCTTAGAAATGACCGGAGACAGCTGAATTGTCAATTTATGCATTTACCGGAAAATGACTCAACAGTGTATGCCTACTTAATAGGCCAAACGGGTCATCCTGGGGTATGGTGGTCTATACAGTAGCGCGCCCGATCTGTAACACGACTGCGGGTTTGAGTAGACGGCATGTAACGCTATGAACAAGTTGTTCACACATCCTGCAGATGACAGAACAATCTATAGCTTTCCTCCAACGTATCCGACTAGACTGAAGCTCAGAGGCCAGTGACGTATATAAGACAGGCTAAAGCTGCCAGAACTTTCTCTGCTCCCATAGAAGTCCGCTAGTGATGAAACAACGTAGTAGCTACTCCAACAGCTGTGTCCATGGGCATGAACTTCACTGTGCCACTGGTGGTCAGCTTAACCTTTTCTATGCTCTGCACCCCTAGGAAATGTTTGCTTATAATGTGCGCGCACCTACAAAAGTAATATCACATTTGAAGATGAATAAGTCAATTTTTTATTTTTTTAAACAAAACTTGAACCACATACCGGTATATATATATATATATATATATATATATATATATATATATATATATATATATATATATATATATATATATATATATATATATATATATATATATATATATATATATATATATATATATATATATATATATATATATATACACTCGAACAGTACGTACCGGTAGGCCTACTGCGGGTGAACAAATTGAACTAAACATGAGCTTTAACTCAGTGCATGTGCATAAAATGCAAATACAAATTGAGCAATTAGAAACAATTACGGTAAAACAGTAAAAAAAAGTCATTATAATAGTATGTACTTTCCATTTTTGTCGCACCCCCTGAAATTACATCTATTATGTTGGGAACCTCTGAGCTAGAGGGTTCAGTAACAGGGTAGCCTAATATGTCCAAAATGGTCTCCATGCGAAAAGCTAAAGTGGAGAATAAATTGGAACCCCTCACTTTTTAGGTCAAGTTAGGCTCCTGGGAAGAGGCAGGTATCCACGTTGAAGCGAAAGACGGTCTCTCGGTGGAAGAGTTGCAAACATGAGGAGGTAGAGAGTTCCAGATGGAGAGACCGGAAACTGTGAATGAACGCCGAACAAAGACAAGACGTGTACCAGGAACAACATTATGCTTCCCAGCAGATGCTGATCGAAGAGAGAAGCGACTTTTACAGAGTTGCATTGCATGGTGTGACCATGGAAGTTGAGCCGAGTTGAAAGGCTTCAAACGCCCTACCATTCGTACGCTTTTCCTGAACATGGATATAATAAAATAGATATGCCTATTAATAAAATAGCTATGCCTATTTATATATATATATATTTATATATCCATAAAAAAGTCGAAAAAATTGTTGCGCTGAATATCTGGATTCAATGGGAGTTGAATCCAGACACTCAACGCGCGCGGTCAACGCTTTATACGTTGAGCCACGGGCCCCTGGCCATCAGGACGTCGTTTAAACGCCCATTTGTGAAGCTGGGACTATGCAGACTGCGTATTTCCAAGATTTGAAAGCAGAAATTCGGTCGTCTTCATGTTATAATTATTTAATTCTTTCTTAAATTTTAATTTTTAGGAACGTAGTAATCTTAGTCCTAGGGCCTACTATAATGTTCGTTAAGTTAGAGGAAAAGGCGGCCATTTTCGCACCCAGGAGAAACTTGACGCTTTGGCGTATTTTGGAGAGCTGCGGCATACCCGGTGCTACCGGCGTCCGGCGAGATGTTTTCGTATTATCTGGGACTAAGATATTATATCAATCTTTAATTCACGGTTATTCACCAAAACATTAGTACGGTAGTTCAAAACAAGAAGAATATGAAAAACAAAACAAAAAACTCAGTCACTTATGGTGTTTGAGAGAAAACATTGTAGGTGAGACTACGCGTAACGTATTTATATGTTGCGTGCTTTAATTGCTTATCAGCGTTAACTAAAATCTATTTATTCTACTGCTTTAATTGTTATCGATATTTTTACCTTTGTATCTGAATGACAGGAATCAAGCCATTATGATTCCGTGGGTGCCTTCAACATGGCAGCTTTTAAAATTTGATTTTGACCGTAACTTTTTACAGCATTTTTTCATGTTGTGCAGTGTTCTCAAAATAATATTATGTTTGACTTGATTGAAACATGATAAAAGTTTGGCACGAAAATTTTTATTTAATCAATACAGAATGGATTGCAGACTTAATGAGCACTGCGATGTAGGCTTGTGCTTAGTGGTGTGTTGGATTCCTTGTAAAAACATATATATGGCTGATAGGCTACCTTCTTTCATAGATTTACTTTAACAGTTCTCAGTCTTGGTATTAGCGTAATGGACTTTATGTATATATATATATGTATATATGTATATATATATATATATTTTTTTTTCCGGATATTTCTATAGCGCCTCTCGAAGTCAACTACTACTCAGAGGCGCTCCCGACTACAGCATTTGATACTGTGCCGGAATTTTCACGCCGAAGCGCCACGAGCATATATATATATATATATATAATCACATATATCACATATATATATGTGTGTGTGATTGTGTTTGTTTTTGTCCATCTGATTGCCTTGCTTTGAGCAGTACAGCTTTTCTGGATGGAAGAAGAATGGTAAAGTGATTAATCCTGGTGTGTGTGTGGACAGTCGTAGATATTATAAGATGGAAATTGCTATTAATTACAGTAGAAATTGCTCAAGCGTTAAGTCTTCTTGTTTCCTTGGCAGATGGCTTTTATTAGACCATGGATGGGATCAACTGAATTAGCCTAGTGGATAAGTGGAGATGGGAATTAATCACACTCATGCACGCAGTCAAGGTATGCTCAACAGAATGCATGGAGATCCAACGACTGTTGGTTGGAAGTGCACATGCTTCTAAAATAAGTATCCAGATATAATGCAGCAAAAAGTGCAGCCTGAATAGTGATATAACAAACCAGGTAGCTCAGTAAAATAATAATATATTTAGCTCAGGAATGATTTTTAGCTTCAGTTAATACCAGTATGAGAATTGTAGAAAAAAGACTGGGGGGGGGGGGTTAGACCTTGATTCATGTGGAGTTTGGGTGTGCAATGAAGACTTTACTATGGGGTCCTAAGAAAGACTAGGGGGGTTGAATTCTCACCCTGGTTAATACACACCTTTGTAGATTAGTTACATGTAGATAGCCATATTTCAGCAGCTTTGTAAGGTCATTAGAAATGCTGAGTAAAGGTTTCAAATAAATACATACATACATACATACATAAATTTATAAATTCCCTGTGGCAGTGGCACACTTGTAAAGGAGGCCAAAAGCTTGGCGTAAACAGCATAAGCGTAACTTTGTATTGTGATGGTGGTGTCTGGTCACTTTTAGAAGTGGTGATGACAGAATGACCTCATTTGGCCCTGTGCTGAAATATTTTCTCCGACATGACAGCATTATTTTGGGAAGGGAAGATGGAAGGGGAGGGAGGGAAGAGGGGATTGGTCATCACCACCACCCTGTGGGATTAAAGTTATAAATGCCCTTGCTAAATTGTGATATAAACTTATTAATACTTTATGGCAGGGCACACTCATAAAATGAGTGTCTAGATTCGATGAAGAAAACAAGTGTGACCTAAATAGTGATATAAACTTAAAAGTGCTTTGTGGCTTGGCTCATTCATAAAACAAGTGTCTAGATATGATGAAGAAAACAATTTTGAGCTAATTAGTGATGTAAAATTACAATTGTATGGGATGGGTATAACAATAATCAGAATTACTCAGATATCCAGATATTGAAGTTTTGTGTTGGAAGCAGTTGTAACTCTTAAAACAAGTGTCTAGATGTAAGGATCCAAACGTGAACTAAACAGTAATAGAAACATTATGGCCTAAATGTACTCTCACAACAAAAACTGTTTGTATGTATACAAGTATCTGGTTATTTATGTAGTGCATTTTCTGACCACATAAAATGTGTCGGCATTTGCTTGTCTGCATGATTTTCCAGGCATTGGTCTCTTAAATTGTAATCTGCAGACACTGGATAGTAAGCTTTCTTACAAAATTAGGTCACACAATTGTCTGGTGATTGGTGAGGAGCAGACAGATATGTGGCTTTAACTGGCCTAATAAGTAATGCATCGTGAGATACTTTTAAAATGCTATATTAAATATGTATATAAATATTGGCAGCAGGGATTGTCTGGGGTTGCAGATTTTTCGTCTCCCCTCATAATTCACTGGAGCGAATAACCATTTTATGACTATGGTTTGACATGAAGCAACCATTTACTCATGCCCTATGCCCTTATGATAAGAACACTACAAAAACCATTAGATTAGATTAGATAATCCAGTAAACAAATTACTCATTTATGCTGTTTGTTGTTATTCGTTGCTGCTGCGAATTACGGTTTAGTTTGGGGTAAGCTGGGACTATGTTGGGGCTCTACAGGGGCTAATTTAGCATAGCAGAATATTTGTTAAAGCACCTTGGTCTGTTCCTAACCTAATTGTCCATCTGATTGGGACTGTAAAAGTGAATTTGATTATTCAGCACGTTTGGAGCCCATTTACTGGTCCAGGTGGTCTGTGCTTAATAAAATGCCTCTGGGAACCAATCAACTGTGCGTTTGTCTTCGTTTGTGAATGAATTGTGGAAAGTCTCAACTTTTTTACATGATTTACATGATTCTTTGATTTACAACAGGTTTTTTTACAACATGCAGCTGTTTTACCCTATTGTTTTACAATTTTACACATTTTAAATTATGCTATTGCAATTACAATTTTACATAATTCTTCTTATGGCATAGATACAACTGCTTATGTACAATTACATATGCAATTACATAATTACTTTACAATTTTGAACAGTTTATTTTGCAATTTTATACAGTTAGGATTGCAATTACACAATTAAATAATCTTTTTTGAAATTTTACTTGATTTTTTAAATTTTACACAGTTACATAATTGTATTATTACACAGTAACGATTACCATTTTACACAATTTGTTTTGCAACACACCACTATTTAGTGACATTGATCAATAATTTGTCATATAATAACAGCAGAAACTGCTAAACGATGCATGGTCTGAGGTAAGATTCCATAAAGAGGTATAGGAAATCTTAAATTGTTGTCTTTTTGGCTGCAGGCAGTCTGTTTGACGAAAGCAGTGATCCTGTTCTGGAAAGTGTTTTTCGTTACGCCATTTTCCGACTGAATCATGATGAATCGATTCTACCACACACGAAACTTCTCTATGACATTCAGCACTTGCCACAGGATAGCAGCTTTGTCGCTGGGAAACGAGGTGAGATCATAGACAGTGCATTTCCAGTAAAGATGAGGGTTAGGTCAGTGACTCAGTGTATTTGCTAAGAATGATGATAAAGTCAGGTCATGTCAAATGCTGTCAACAGAGATTAGGTCGGGTTAAGATAAAGGGTCAGGTTGCAGTCAGTGCATTTGCTGAGCATGGAGTTAACGTCATGCAGGGTCATATCCTATTAACAGAAATAAAGTGAGATCATTGTATGAGGTCAGGTCATATATATATATATATATATATATATATATATATATATATATTTATCCTACTTTACCTCACCTTATATTACTGTAACATGCCTTACATTACCATACCTAACCCTCCCTTACCCTACCAAACCTTACAATACCAAACCTTACCTTACTTTCCATACTTTACCTTGCTTTACCATACCTTGCCCAACTGTACTTTACCTTACCTTAGTTGACGTAACCTTACCTTTCCATACCATACGCTACCATCAGATGTTGTTTGGCTGTGAAGTGTGTTATCAGGCTGGTCTTGGAGTGGCCATTGTTTTTGGGCCTCAGAATGAGCAGATGGCAGCTCATGTTGGATCAATCTGTAGCCTGTTGGAGATTCCACATGTGGAGCTGCGACCTGGAAGAGCAGCTGGTAAGGCACGACAGCAGTTCTCCATCAACGTCTTTCCAGAACAAGTCCAGCTGAATAAGGCTTATCAGGACCTGATTGGCCACTTTCAATGGACAAAGTTCTGCTTGATGTATAGCAGTGCACAAGGTAAAATGGTTGTTTGTCTGTCTTCATGTCTGTATTTCTGCTTGTCTGTCTGTCTGTCTGTCTGTCTGTTGACACCCTTGGAGACTATTTACCTGTAGATTTTATACCAGAAAATGCAACAAGGTGGTTGTGTTTTGTGGCTAGGGATGTTACCTACACCTTTCACCAACACATCATCTTCATCCGGTGGTTGAAGCATTGAAAGTGGAAAATTTCTATTTATGGCCTTGCGGCACGATGTTAATTTAACGAACCTCTACCACTGCACTGCCTCCTTAAGTTCAAATGATAATTTTATTAATACAGTTAAACTTCAGTATATCAAACGTTGGTATTTTGAACTTCCAGTTATACTGAATAGCAGTCACAACCAATGCAGTCACTTACAAACATAGCTCTGTTTTATCAAAGCATCTATCGTAGTTTCACTCATTGCGAAGGCATTATTCAGTACTTGTCGCACTGTTGGCTAAAGATACACAGAAGCTAGAGGGCCACTTGGAAATTGGATATCTTGGCCTAGTTGTAGCTGATTGATGCATTTATGTGTCTTAGTCACTGGGAGGGGTTCAGTCAATTAAGGCAGGGTGTTACCTAATTTCACTTTTGTACCTTACCCTCATTTCACAGAGGGATATCCCAGTGAAAGGTAGAGTGACGAAGATGAAATTGATGACAATGACACCATGGAGCCATTACCATCGCTTTATCTATTTTTAGCAAACTTTTAAGAACTTCTGGTTCAGGTTTGTTGTTGTAGGAAATGTTTCAGAGTTTGTTTTACAGTTTAAAAATTAAATATATATATATTTTAAACTATTATCTTTTAAGTTTTAACACACCATCATTAATCATTTCAGAACACATTTTCAGTACATGTATTAAACGTTTATGATGACTTCAGTTAACATAGAGTCAGATAGACTCAGATAGCTTTGTTTTGACTGACTGCCTGTCGATAAACTGGTTGCCATGACTTCACTTTTTTGGGGATCTGTAGAAATCTGAAGGTTAAGATTACAAAATGAATATCCCACTTATCTCGAACCTCGGATATATCGAAATGTTGAAGATGGTACTTTGAACTTTTATATAACAAAAGTTTTGCTGTAATTTTAATTGAAATAAATTTTTTTAACATAGATTTGGTCTTGTTGCAAGACATTCTACTGAGTCCTATGAGCAACAAAATAGAACTTATACTTCGTGAGGTCAGCATAGACAGCATGCGAGAGACGTTGAAGGACGTGAGGAAGCGTGGAATACAGAACATACTGGCTCATCTCAGTCCATCTGACACTTTTCATCTTCTTAAGTCGGTTTGTATTTTGTGGCAACTTGCTGAATAATGTTATCACATTATTATGAGGTCACATAATGAGGTTGCATCATATTGAGGTCAAATTTTACTGAGGTCACATTATAGTAAGGTCACATTATAATAAGTTTGCATTAAATGTGCAGATGGCCTGTTATTGCTACCTGCCTTAGTGTGTGGACTACAAGAAATGGTTGATGTATGCATTGAGAAAGGTGTGGAACTTGATGTACTATTTAGTACAACAAACCTAATTTATTCTGTGTGATAATCAATTAAGTAAACTCTATTAAATGAGTTAAGGAATTGAAATACCATGAATTATGCTCTATCTTCTCAAAAACATTTAATCTGATGCATCTGCTGCAATTCAGCTTTTTGTGCTACAGCCATTTCCATATTTTGCCAGTCTAAACACAGTTTAGATGATGTTTGAGTATATTAAATTCCCTTGTTTTGCCTTTGTTAAGATACTCCACTGAAGTACTGTCAATTCACCAACATCTCAGATGTGTGAGCTGAAAGTGTGTTGCAATAATATATACAGAAAAACATTTAACTTGCACAGATGGGAATTTGTAAAACACATATGGTACTATTCTTGCCATGTGGATCTCATTTGTGTACTGCAGCTTCATAAATTTGACTTTCTTGGTCAATTACTGTATAGAAGCTACAAAAAGTGCTGTAAAAGCAATGCTGGTTTTTTACTTTGGACATTGTCGTAACTGTGATGTTGATATTTCTGTGTTGCAAATAATTTGTATTATCATTATTGTTATTATTAATTTATTATTATTATTATTATTGTTATTATTATAAGACAAAGTATTATAAGATTCATTACACTGTATCATTTACTGGATTCTTTTGATTTCATTTGATCAGGCACTCCAAATTGGAATGATTGATTCACGCTATCACTACGTCTTTACAACTTTGGTAAGTTTCTTTGTTAAGTTTTTAGTCCTTATCTTCCTCCTTCAGAGGACTAGATCACTGTAACTAGGATTTAATAGACTGTTTACTTTGTTGATTGTCGTTGGATTGGTATACTCTAGGCTCATGAAAAGCAAGTTTTAAGAAATGTAAGAGAGGAAGAGATGTTACCTGAGAGAATAGATGGAGGAAGGAGCCAATATGGACCTGTGTAGAGCCTATGTGGGACCCATCTTATACCCATGGATATGCTTGAAGGAAATAGGTTCGGTATGTGACATACCAGTACTTGCGTGACATCTTCTATTGTTTACAATTTCGTTTGGTTAATTAAGCTGTTGTAATCAGTGCAAAGGATGGAATTCAAAGCCAATATTTAGATTGCTTTACAGCTGGAGAAATAGATGTGTTTCTGTTTAGATCTATATGACTCCAAAGTGACTGATTTTACTCGAGTGCTTCCTTTTACTAATGGATCTTTTTCAACAGGACTTGGACACTTTGATGCTAGAAGACTTTGGCTACAACTTTGCCAACATCACTGGATTCCGCCTGATAAACTATGGTGACCATCGAGTAGACGACATTCTTCAACAGATGGCAGTCTACCATGCGCCATCTGGTGTTGAGATTCTGCACTCTACCACTCCAAAAATCATAAAGGTTCAACCTTTGTGTGAATTTGCTTTTGCATACACCTAAACTGCATTAAGCAGTGTCCAGCTTTATAAGTCAAAGCAGAATTCATCATTGAAACTTTGATAAGTTTTGAATTGGGGCTATATAAATGTCCAGGTGCATGGAAATTTACACAAGTGCATGCGTTACTTGATGAGTTTGAAGTTATTTGTTTGCCGTAAGCCTTCTTATCAAAGTGATGAATCAGTGTTGAGCTGTTTGCTAACATGCGCATTGCGCAACTGTGCATGTTCAGAATTTTTACTACTTTTCACTATCTTGCCATGAGTTGACCCCTTTGATACTGGGGAGTATGAATGTGGTACTTGTACTCGAGTACTATGCACAATTTTTTAGTAACAACCGAGAATTTTTCAAGGTACTTCTTCAGTAACCTTAATGATGTTAAAGTTGACAGGAATAGTACATCTGTGCATTTGAAATGTGCCCAAAAGGTGCAGTATAAATGTTCACACACACACACACACACACACACACACACACACACACACACACACGCACGCACGCACACACACTCACACACATACACACAACACGCATATAGATAGATAGATAGATAGATAGATAAATACAGTATGTGCAATTGTGCATACATACATGTGGGCGTGGTGGCTCAGTGGTAAGTTCGGCGCCTTGTGACCGGAGGGTTGCAGGTTCGAATCCCACTCTAGCTGCTGCGTACGGACCTTGGGCAAGTCCTTCACTCGCGATTGCTCATGGCGCTTCGGCGTGAAAACTCCGACACAGTCTCAAATGCTGTAGTCGGGAGCGCCTCTGAGTAGTAGTGGACTTCGAGAGGCGCTATAGAAATATCAGGAATAAATAAATAAAATAAACATACATACTCGTAATATGTGCAAATGATGCTCTAGTAGCGGGAAAATTCATCATAGGAACAGTGTGATCGGATGATTGTGTGTTTCAGGCGGATGTAGCCATGTTTTATGATGCTGTGTATGCGTTTGCATTTGCTCTTGATGAAATGCTGGTCCATTCTCGTGGTCAGTGGTTAACATCAGCTGTGAAGAGGACCAGGCTTGGGCCTTTGGGAGCAGCCTCTACAGCCACATGAATCTGGTCAGTCAACTGCAGCAAATTCCATGAGCTATATTGTATTGTATTGTTGTATTGTTTAATATGATATATTTGTGTTTATTGACAAGCTCCCTGACAATCCACAGTAAGTAACATTGAAAAATATGACGGTACAATATTATCAAGATCTTATAGAACATGTGTCTTGGCAGCCTGCTAGGCGCCCATTCATTTTACAGCTGCCCCCTAGGGACTGGAAGGCTGAGTCGACGTATAGGGAGCTTATGGGTATCGAACCACGTCTTTCTAGATCTTAAATACTTCGTGCTAGAGTATTGCCATTCATCTATACCCCTCCATGTATGCATCCATTTCATGCATACATGTCAGACACTTGTTCTAGTGCCTTTTAAGTACTTCACAACAGTGCTGCCTGTGCCAGCGTAAATGGTGTTAAATTTAATTAAGAACAATACTAAAAGTTTGTATTGTACGTTTCAAAGTAATGTTCTGTAATGTAAGTGCACATCGAATTGTTAAGCCAGTGGCAGTAACCCTTCACCCTCCCTCGTATGCTGAGGATAATAAATAAAATGAGGTTACTAAAATTTCATACTCATGGTAGTCTCTCAGAGTTAGCATACAGAACTGCTTTTTATGTTTCAGGTGAACATGGAGGGCCTCACCGGTCAGGTTTCTTTCGAACGAGGCAGACGCGATCACTTCCAGTTGGATGTTCTACAGCTCGTCAGTAATGGACTCGTTAAAGTACGAATGCAAGACAGTAAAATAATTAATTTTATAACCATGTCCAGTTTCTTTAAACAGTTTAACTGAATTGAATTTGTTAATTTCTGATTTTACTGAGGCTGTTCGCTCTATAACCTAACTCTTTACTCCTGACACTCTAGTATGAATGAAGAGTTTTCATTGATATAGTGATGGCAATAGGACACTGGATTCTTAAAACAGATGATACTGGGGTAATTCAATTTGTTATTGAATGCTCTAGTTACTTGGAATGTGATGCACTCTAGAAGTAGATTGCTGCTTACAATGATTTAGAAATCTTGTTTTACATTATGTAATGTAACAAACATAATATAACAAACATTATGTAGCACCTTCCAAATATATTCCAAAAGCACTGCTTTACATTTCTTGCTACCTATTGTATTTCTACATTACATTTCTTGCTATTTATTACATTTCTACATTATATTTCTAGCTATCTATCTGTTTTGCAAACTGAATCGATGTCTGTTGATCAGGTGGGACAATGGAATCCTCTTACTCGCTTGAACTTTACTGGCCTTCCAGGTCCATCACATCTGGGTAAAGCCCTTACAAACAAGACTCTTATTCGCTTTTGGTAAGGAACTTGTTGGCCTACATTTTCTTCTGGCATGGTATTTTCCTGTAAAAAGTTCGGCTGCATTGAACGTTTGTAATTTTTTAATATTTATTTATTGTGCGTTATAAGTAAAATAATATAATATTAATTTATTAAATTCAAACTGACAAGTATGCAGTGAGATTACATGATATAGTAGTAACAGATGATAGCAAGTTTAGCAGGAGTCGAATTTAACCATATGGCAGCCTGGTAGGCGCCCATCTGTCCTACTGCTCATTTTACAGTCGCACCCAAGGGAGTATAGGGAGTGAAAAGGCTGAGTCAACCTTTATGGGGCTAGCAGGTATCAAACCCGTGCTTCTAATCTTTGTGCCAGCGTGTAACCAATCAGCCCACCTTCCCGCCAAAAATGTGTTTGTATCTGACTGTTTATATGATGAGAGTTTCCTGTAAAATATTCAGCTGTATTGCACAGGTGTGATTTTTATTTGCTTATCATCCATTATTATATTTAACTGCTTGCAATTGACTAACTGTACTTCAGATGTGCATTTGTGAGTGACCTTATGCTTGTTACAAATTTTCATAAAAGCAATAAATAAAACATGGGTTTATGCATGCATCTAAACATTTAGTGTCGTTCAAGCATTGAATACATCCTGCTTAATGCAAGGGTATGGACTTGTTAGTTTCCTATTGCCAAGAGTTCAACTACATAAGCCAGTGGACTCTCTTTTTTATTTATTCATAGAAACAGCTTACAGCTTAGCACTAGTAAGAAACTGTCTTTCAAAAAAGTCATCTTTTTGTCTAATACTTGATGATAAAAAAGTAACAGAACAAGTGCAATCAGAGAGTTAGTACTATAAACAAAAAGAGTTCATATTATACGATTTGGAGTATTTGCTCTTACAGGAACCCCCGTACATTATGATAAAACAACAAGAGCAGCAGTTTTCTGGGAATGACCGATTTGAAGGATTCTGTGTTGATCTCCTAAAGGAAATCTCAAAAATTGTTGGGTTTACATACAAACTTGAGCTTGTGCCTGATGACAAATATGGTGCACCAGAAAAAGGAGAGTGGAATGGACTTGTTCGAGAACTCTTGGACAAGGTCTGTTAGGTGTTGTCATGTCATTTTCTGGTGATGTGTTGGTGATTAAAGCGTTATGGTATTTAATTTGTCTGATTTTGTTTCTTGAGCAGATATCTGTAGTAATAACAGTAAAAAATGATAATTAATAATTAACTTCAGTGTGATTTTTCACAGCAATAATGCTAAAACTAATAATGATTTTTTCACAGCAGTGAAAATCATGCTAATCATACTAATAGTGAAACTAAGCATGATTTTTTGTGTGAATAATAATAATAAATAATGATAATAATAACAAAAAGTAAGATTTCCGTGTTTTTAACTAAAGATATTTTCTGTAAAGAAAGGGGAATATTTGCCATTGTGGTTAATTCCTTGTTCTGTTGCCTTTCAGAAAGCCGATCTTGCTGTCACTTCGCTGACCATCAACTACTTGCGCGAACAAGTCATTGATTTCACGAAGCCATTTATGAACCTTGGGATAAGCATCCTCTTCAAGCGTCCCCGGCGTGAAAGTCCCGGTCTTTTCTCGTTCTTAAATCCACTTGCCATAGAAATCTGGGTGTACGTAATCGCGGCTTACATCATCGTCAGCCTCATCATGTACGTTCTGGCTCGCTTCAGCCCCTACGAATGGTACAATCCTCTGCCTTGCCGACCGGAGTTGAACCTCGTGGAGAACGTATTCACGATTTCAAATAGCTTCTGGTTTGCCGTGGGTACACTCATGCAGCAGGGATCAGACATCAATCCTCGGGCCGTATCGACGCGCATCGTGGGTGGACTCTGGTGGTTCTTCACGCTCATCATAATTTCTTCATACACGGCTAATTTGGCAGCTTTTCTGACCGTTGAGCGAATGGTCTCACCCATTGAGAGTGCCGAGGATCTTTCAAAGCAGACCTCGATAGCATACGGTACAATATCAGGTGGATCAACCATGACCTTTTTCCGGGTAAGCAATATGCCAGAATCTCCTTGTAACATGTGATTCTGATCCACACTACAGTCAGATTTTGTGCATGTTTCAAATTGCATAATAATAATAATAATGTTACAAAATACCTTGTAACGGCTTTCAGTTCAGACTTAAAATATGAACATATTCTAATTAAACCTCATAACAATGGTACAACCTCATACAATGGTACTTGATAAAGTTCCCAATGGCATCTAAAGTAAGCTGTTGATGTAGTGTTATAAAAACTTTTCAGTGTATTATTTTCTAAAATTTTATTGACTGAATAGGTTCAGTTTTCATCTGTTGCTTGAGAAAAGAAACAAGATAGATGTCAGAAAGAAAGGAATGAAGGATCTTCCACTGTAGAAGATACTCTCATCTTTTAGACAATTATGCATTTACAAAAGAACAAATCACTCCAGCTATGATACTATGGTACTTTTTGTTTCCTATAATGCTGACCTGTTTACATCTTGACCACGTATTAATGGACCATGAGTTAAGATGGACATGCTGAAATACAGTGTATGGTTCTTTTAAGTGTTAGTGTGGCTAGAAAGCTCGAAGACAGCAAGGCTGTCTGACGTTAAGGCACTTGCACTGTAGTCTGCCGTCTGCATTAGTTCTGTAGTAGTAGTATTTTGATCTGAATTTGTGTAACTTTTAAAGATGCACTCGCTTTAGATGACATCAGACATTTCAGGTGTCTTTGTATACCAAAATGCAGAAGTTGCACAGTCCATTTGCTTCTCATCTAGGAATCGAAATTGCCAACGTACCAGAGAATGTGGTCATTTATGATGAACCACAAGCAAAGTGTTTTTGTCAAGACTTCGCATGAAGGAATAGCACGTGTTCTCAAGGGAGACTATGCCTTCCTGATGGAGTCGGCTATGATCGAATACAATACTCAGAGGAACTGTGATCTCATTCAGGTTGGAGGATTGCTCGACAGTAAAGGCTACGGCATTGGAACCCAAACAGGTAATTACAGCAGAAGCATAAATCTAGCCAAGCCTGCATTCTCCAGTATCTCATGGTGGGGTATAGCCAAGCAGAGAATTTAACTTTCATAGGGCCTGTGTGTGCAAGGGACAAATCTTTCAGACTTGGACATAGAGTAGGACTCTATCTAGACTTCTGCACAGCTTGAAGACCAGCAGTCAATGTGCAAGTTTCACTTATTCTCATCATACTTAACGTAAAACCTCACTTGCACGTAGTTGTTGGAGCAACATCACTTACCAGATAAGTGTGTGGTTGCATTTGCACCTCAGGTAAGTTACTTGAATATTTGGCCTAGAGTAGGACTAGAAGGTTCGCAAAGGTTCATCAGTCACTCTGTTACAGAGTAAAGCAGGGAGGCCCTTGCACACACAGGCCCTATGAAAGTTAAATTCTCTGCTTGGCTATACCCCACCATGAGATACTGGAGAATGCAGGCTTGGCTAGATTTATGCGTCTGGACTCGGACCCGACCTGGGCTGGTGAACCAAAGTCCTCCGTGCCCACCTTCACGTGTTGCGGACCGTTAGTACCCTTCCATTGGTAGGGGAACGAACGGGCACGGCAGGCAAAACCAGGGGAAGGCAATGGCAAACCACCCCTGCTAACATGCCAAGAAAATCGTCATGAGACACACCAAACCAGAAACACCTGACTTCGAATAGGAAGCAATGGAGAATGTTTATCATGACGATCGCTAGAGCTCCAGGAGTTGACAGCACAAGGTGACAAGGTGAGGACTAGAATATGAGTTACTGCCAGAGTGTTGCTGTGGGTATCTGTACATTTTTGTAGTGCCTGATTTGTCATATTAGATCACATATACAGTCTGTTGATGGCCAGATATCTCTGATACTTGGATACATTATGGATTACGTCTTCTTACATTTATAATTACATTTAAGTTTCAACTGTGATCAAGTTAAAATTGCTACTTGACTCAATATTGGTACACAGAAATGAAAAGTTGGCAAACGTAGAGTCCATTACGTAATACATCAAACAAAGCCGAATGATGTAGAGTCCATTACGTAATACATCAAACAAAGCCGAATGATGTCTGCCAATTAACTGTTTGTAGGTTCTCCATATTGCGATCCGATTTCGATGGCAATTCTGGAGCTCCAGGAAAATGGAAAGATACAGATGATGTACAACAACTGGTGGAGGAACTCTGCCTTGTGTGCAACAGACGAAAAGAAAGACAAGGCCAATTCGCTTGGAGTGGCGAATGTTGGTGGGATCTTTGTTGTCCTCTTTGTCGGCCTAGCACTGGCAGTCATCGTGGCAGTGCTGGAGTTTGTGTGGAACTCGAAGAGAAATGGCTGTCCAGGTGGAGGTCCAAATGCCACACAGGTATGAAGAAGCTCTTAATACCCTTATATCAACTCACTCAATGTATGCATGTATTTACATACCGGTATTTATGTAGCTGGACGTTTTAGAAACACAGTTTAAGAACCCTTCAAAAGTGGTCTCGGCTTCCTATGATAGCGATGGTTATTTCACCCTGAATACCGAATGTCACTTACTCTCACATTTTTACGTAGAAGCACCACGTCACCTTGATCAATATTCAGTGTCACATTTTTTATGTACAGCCTACAGCTTTCTAATTATTTTAGAGATTTTATCAGAGGAAATTCTTCACTACCACTCTATGTTTGAATGAACAGCATACCATATTTGGTGTCTAGAATGGACCGTTATAGTTGAAGATATGCCGACAGTTCAAAAGCAACACGAAGTTCTCATGCAGAAGTATAAAGCACATCTATCTCTTGACTGTTTCTAGCATTCTGTCTGGTCCGAGCTGATACAAGAGCTGCGCTTTGCAGTCCACTGCTTCGGCTCGACAAAGAAAATGAAACTTGAACGACACTGTCCCCAGTGCTGTCCTCAGAAGTCTCAGGCAAGTAGGTCTTCAAGACTCGAGGTAGAAACGTCACCGGCAGATACTTCGCCAAATGGACATATCCCAGCCAATCCACCAATGCCATATCAACAACACAGATAGAAGAACTGAGGCAAATTTTTTTTTATTGTTATCAAATTCATTCTGGCCTATACAAATATGCAAAATTTGCAGATTAAATAAAGTTATTCTGAAGATGAAAAGTTTGATATCCAACAACATTACAAGCTTCAAATTGTTTCAGTTACAGGCAAGAGCATTTGCATGATGACTTATCCTGTACCATTGACGTACGCACAGAACCTGTTTATCGCACAGTATTAATGTTTTTGTACACTCTGGTTTTAAAGCCATTACGGAATTTAATCAATATGTAGCACCAACTCTGTTACAGCATTATTTACACTATACCTATAAACTTCAATCTCAATCAGCTGCCACAAGTATCATCTAAATCAAATGTACCCTGTCAAAGCAAGAAATCAGCAGTATTGTTTTAAACTAGTCGTCTGTGATGCAATGCAGTGCTAGTGAACTTTACAAGGCTATTTCCACACATTCAAAATAGGCAGTTGCTTATGGCCATTTCTGAATGGGGCGCAGATGGTTAGCTGTGAAGGCCATTTCTGAATGGGGCGCAGACTATGGTAACTTGTGGCTAGTTGTGAAGGTAATTTCTGAATGGGGCTCAGATGGTTAGCTGCGAAAGCCATTTCTGAATGGGGCGCAGACTATGATGCCCTATGTCTAGTTGTGAAGGCCATTTCTGAATGGGGCGCAGACGGTTAGCGGTAAAGGCCATTTCTGAATGGGGTGGAAACGGTTAGCTGGGAAGGCCATTTCTGAATGGGGTGCAGACTATAGTGTCCTAGGGCTAGTTGTGAGGTCATTTCTCAACGAGGCAGAGACTATGGTAGATTTCAGCTAGCGATGGCAATTTCTGAATAGAGCAGACTACGGTAATTTATATGGCTAGTTGTGAAGTCCATTTCTGAATAGGACACAGACATGCCCATTTGTAGCTAGCCTCTGGCAGCTTTTAGCTAGCGCTATTTCTGAATGGGATAAAGACTACAAAAATTTGTAGCAAACATCTGGTACTGGAAACTGAAAATAAGTATTGTGCAAGGGTGTTTGATTCTACGAGCAGATGTGCAAAAACTGCACTGTCAAAGGCTTCTTTGGTTTAGACGTCAGGATCCGCGCTGTGAGCAGGTCTCTGCCGATGTCTTAGGATGACTTCCCATATACGACAAAACATGCCACCTCTACAAAAACGACAATATATGGCTTGTATTGTGACATGTTATTGCCTGTAAGCAAACCTGCCAGTGCACTACATGGACATAAAAACTCAGATGTGGTCAAGGCCAAGTGAAGGTTATTTCCAAAGTAATCAGTTAAAATTAAATGTGTTGTATTCCCAGCAAAATATGTCCTACTCTCAACATTTCTGTATTATAAAGCTACAGCTGTTCATGCTGTATACCATATGGCATTTCATGCATTGACTAGCCAATCACAGAGGCCGTGGCCTTTACGCATGTATCCTTTGAATCATTTTGATCCTCTCAGTTCAGTCGAGTTACGGGAAGCCCAATATAGAGGGAGCAGCACTGTATTATAGATATGTTGAAAGTCTCTAGACAAAAAACTTGGGCTCCACACATTAGTAAAAGGTCGACTGTGAAATAAGATAATTGCACAAAGTCTGCAGCACCTGATATTCGTAGATGACCCGCCATCCATTACAAGTTGGAACCGGGTGGCCAAGTGTTAAAAATTTCGTTTCATTTTAGTGTTGCCTTTTCTGTTTCAGTACAGATTTTAGCATAAAGCTTAGAGAATGAAGGAAGCCTTACTTTAGATTAGCTCGTCGCAGATCCTCACGTGTCACTGAGTTTAGTAGCTGCCTCTTGCAAAACTGTTCAGCCAGCAACTAGAAGATCAAAGTAAAAGCACAATTGTTCAACACACTGAAATAGAAGATCCGAATATGAGAAAATTGACTTACTTGGTGCACCCAAACATAACATCCAGAGTATAATCTGGGGTGGCTAAAATCCCTGAATGTCCTAGGTCCCTCTTGCATTGTCCTACCTCGAAGTCAAGCATAACTGAAAAGGTTTATTTGCGAAACTCCGTATCTAGTAGATTTCTATTTCAGTACTTAAAGGGTACAATACATCACTGGTACAATATGTGTTGGTCATATGTACTCTATATCTGCCAATATGTAAATATATAATTTTTGGACATTTAAGAATTTAAATCTATATAACTAAAATGGTCTATTCAAAGGGTTGTGGTGCAATCTGTCTGTAAATCACAAAAGAGCATCCTGAGACTGGCTTGAATGCTGAATCTCCACATACATACTAACAGAACATAGATCTGTATGCAAGAGGCCTACCCTGTTTATAGTGTCTTGGTCGCAACCAAGGGTCGTCAGCCATTTCACCAGTTCTGGATCTGATACATTACTCTCAATACCTGAAACAAGAACAAGTTCACATTGAAAGTGCAAAAGCAAACAGTGCCATGTTAATCAAAAACATGTCCATATAAGCCTAACCTCTACAGCAGGTGGCTTCAAATTAAAGTGGTACATGTACAGACCATTGGGCAGAAACCTAACCATTGGCCTTGATTACTGTAACTCGCTTCTTGTGTAGTATCACACAGTCAAGCACGCTGAAACCGAGGGTGTAACTTTGCCCCACAAAGTGGTGGTGACTAATCCCCTCATCTTTCCCTCCCCTTCCTGTCTCCCTCAGCTCTCCCCTTCCTCTATATTCACCACCTAGTCCCTTCCTCTTCCCCTATTTCCCTCCCCTTCCTGTCTCCCTCAGCTCTCCCCTTCCTCTATATTCACCACCTAATCCCTTCCTCTTCCCCTCTTTCCCTCCCCTTCCTGTCTCCCTCAGCCCTCCCCTTCCTCTATATATGAAATTAGCATGCTTTGTCTGCCACTTCAAGGTCATTCACAATACACCCTGCCTCTATCACTATGTGCAAGGGCCCTTTGCAAACACCATCCAAGCGAGCTAGTCTGAACAGATACAAACACTGTTATAGTATGAAATCTGTGTGATGATCTTTAAGTTTAGAAGAACAGAATCTCCAACATTTAAGCAGCATCTACAGAGGTAAGCTTCAACACTTTAATAACAAGCTGCATTGGTTTCCCAGTCGCTTTTAGTACACTCTCATCCTTAAAGGGTTAAAACTGCTTAAAATTGTCAGAATTTTTTTGTCCCTTATTGTAAAATTATACAAAGAGCTATCTGTTACTGTTGGGAATACAAAAATCTGTTGTGAAAAATGTTCTTGCCATTTGTGTCATTCTGCAGTGGCATGTCGTTCAGAGCAAGCTGACATGATGTACTGGCACGACGTGGATCCGACATGCTGGCCCTAGAAAGCAGCATAATATAAATGAAAATCTGTAAAGTGTAACTTAAAGGAAAAACTCATCAGTAGCGCTCCCGACCCAACAAGAAGAACCCTTGTTCAAACAGAAGATTTTAAGCATTTGCGGAATGGAGGAGATAGGCTGATTAGCTCAGCTCTAGTTTTATGAGGAAGGTTGTTCCAGGCCATCAACTGAACATCCACAACTTCACGCGATAGAAAACATGATTCTTGGCAGGACTTTTGAGGAGTGATGTCCTAATGGTGCAGCTGTTCATGGCTATTTAACAGTACCAAAATCCTTGTCCAGTATTTTAAATTGTCTAGCTGTTACACTACTCAAAATGTAGCCATCCCATAAACGATCTTACTTTACAGAACTGCAGTTGTATATGTTCATTTGCTCCACTTAGCAGTTTTTGAATAATAAGAGAATTAGCAGCTTTTGTGTAATAAGAGAATTAGGCAATTAAAATGCCTAGGATTACAGTTGTATAGGGACCATTTGCTTAACCTTGAAGTTCTTATGTAAGAAGAAAATTTAGTTTCTACAACTGCAGTTGCAATGTTTCAGTCGCTCAACTTTGAAGATCATGTGGAAGCAGGTTCCTTTTTGCCACAGCAATTCTCTTAAGCCAAAATAGGATCATTAAGTGGCACTGACCTGAGCAAATCCGTCTCCTGCTGCCTCTGCTGCAATGCATTCCTTAGCACATCCTGATACACTTTTTGAGAGTCTATAAGTTTCTGTAGCAATCTTCAAAACAAAACAAGCATTGTATAAACAATATGAAAGCAGTATGAATTACAAGAGTTATGCTAAATCCTTGTTAGAAAACCTCCAAATGCAGGTGTCTTCAAATGAACAAACAGCAAACAAATACAAATTTCTTGTATTAGACCACTGCAGCAGACAACCGTGTAGCATGGCGGTCTATTCGGTGGTATTCTGGGACTGAATTCCAACGATTGAAGGTTCAGATCTGTTGAGCATACTCCATGTAATGACCCTGGAAAAACTGTTTGCATAAAACCTCATGCCTTGGATTCACATTTGCTGATCTTATGCAGGTAATGAAGTGCAAGTGCAATAACTAAATACACCAATAAAATGGAAATGATTGCTATTAAGTCTGGTGGAAACCGACCTCATCAAAGAAGACATATTACCTTCGGTTTTCGTCTTCAAGGTCTCGCAGTTGAGCGTAGAGTGTTCGATTGGCAGTGCTGTCGAGACGCTGAACAGGAGCCATGGCAGGAACTGTCGGACGTGGGACAGAGTCTGCAGTTGACGGCCCTGATACAGACTCTTCATCTTCAGTAATATGCACTGGGTAACAGCAACATAAAATAACATGTGAAATAACAACGTGAAAAAACAACAGATGAAACAACAACAACTAATCTAATGACTTCTATAGTGCTGTTATAACAATGCCCAATACATCAGTTGATGGTCACTTCAAATGAAATTGCAATCAAAATCTTAATCTGTTGGAGAAGACATCTCTTAGGTCAAAGAATCCAGAAGTTAGGCTACAGTGGGTAAACAGCCAACAACATACAAAATAGCAACAACATGTGAAATAACAAGACTTGAAAAATAACAACACATGAGATGCATCAAGGATCGATTACAGTATGGCAAACTAATAAACCTACCTATCAAACTGGTACAGTTCACAAAATATCTCAAAGATTGATTACAGTACATCATAATATAATAAACTCAACTAAAACATTGGTAACTGTAAACAAAGTATCTCAAAGACTGACCAACATACATCATAATAATAAACAACCAAAACATTGGTAACAGTTCACCTGTTAATAGAGTGATTATGATACAAGATAATAACAAACAAACCCTTTCCTGCGATACACAAGTATCTCAATGACTGACTGCAGTGAACTAATGCCTTGGCAAATGCACTACCTAAGACCAACTATTAATATTTAACTTTAAATTAGAGCACATGAAAATGCCTCTAAGACTGATTGTGGAAACTCAAAACAATAAACTAAAGTTTATGCCCTAAATCATTGATGATACAGAAGCTATATGAATGTCCAGCTAACTAACAAACAGTAAACAAGATATCTCACCCTACTGTTAAAGTACTTACCTAAGGAATCTAAAGACTAGCTTACCGCTTCAAGCTCAGGAGGAAATACCTTATGTTACCTAACACTCTAAGCTGGAATAGAGTGCATTAAAAATCTTTAGACAGCTTAGAATCTGATAAATACCAGGTGGGACGTCGGTCTTGTCACCAATGATAGCACCCAGTTCTGAAAAAACCAGCATAGATAGTAAAATATCAAAGCCAATGAATGACAACCAAAGTCGCAGCTAATTAAATACCTCATTAACTATTAAAACCAGCAACTGTTTTAGTCTTCCACAGTACAGTCCTGACCTAGAATGATTTGTGCACATCACACCAATTTGTAACAATAATAATAATCTTTTTCTTTATTAATTCAAACCGACAAACGCAGTAAGATTACATTGAGACATGACAGCACAATTATCTTAACTAATTATCTTAACCAAACACATGTTATGGCAGCCATGCAAGGCGTCCACCCGAGGGGCCGCGGGAATCGAACCGCATACGGCTGCACTCCTGGCCATGAGTGTTACCATTACTCTATCCCCCTCCCCTAATAACAATAGGTTGAATCATTATTGTCCACTCTGAGTGAAGCAACGATATTAGTTTACTAACCAGGTGAGATGACGGTTATTGCACATTGCACGGCAGTTCGTAAAAGGTTGTCAAGTGCGAACATCCAGTGCGGCTGGATATGACGCTGTCGAAGAATCTCGCTCACCTGATTGACAAATACAGTTCAACATCATCACCATCATCATCATCATCAACAGCAACAATAACAAAGAACAACATATAATCAAGCCACTGATGACTAGTTACATTTATTTATTTACTGCACTCATCATGTGCTCGGTCAGTAAATCTAAATTGAGGCAAGAGACAAGTGAGCATTAACAAGCTGTCCAGAGTCATACACAAAGTTTCTCAAGAGGCTCAAACTCACAACTGCTGGATTACAGACCCAGCATGCAACTGAACATGAACAAACTAGAAAATGCCAACTTTTTGAGCCTCACAAATGCAGTTAGATGGAAAAAAGATGTCTTCAATTGTTTTACAAAATGTGGTAAGCAAAAGGCTGAGGTTCAGCAAAGCTGGTGCTAGTGAGTTTTATCGATTTGGAACAGTGAGCAAAAAGGCACAGAAAGTTCAAGTCTTTAGGTAAACCCTTCACAAATTCACATACTAAAATTCAATTAATACAGGTATGATAGATGCAAACTCACAGCCTCCTGGAAGACATATATTGCCAGCTGCAATTCGTAAATGGCCGACATGTCAAAATCCATCTCCTCACGAAGAGAGTCTGAAACATTAACAGAGAACATCACTTCTTATATAACAGATCTCCAAGGACCAGTACACATGATCGTTACACCCCCATAGGTAGGTCAGCATCATAATTTTCTTATATTTATTTTCAAGTGTACTTTTTATGGACTTGGGGTACGTAAATCTGAATGTGAGGCATGAACAAGTGTGCATGAACAACTTTTTCAGGGGTTGTTGCACAAAGTCTGTAAGGCAATTCTTCCATTTATGTAGGGCTAGTGCTTAGTTACCTGCAGTAAAAGCAAGCTAAAAACGTTTTCCCAAAGGCCAAAGTTTACAGTTAATTTAACTAATATTATATTACCCTTAAATTAAAAATATCACCATAAAACCATAGAAAATTAAAACCATCTGATTAACATAAATTAAAACAAAATTCAACTGAGTACTACCCATATCCAAAATCAGACATGTTCAAATGAGAATATTTAGTAATTAACACAAAATATTAAGAATTACCTATGGCGTACTGAACGGTTTTTCGATTATTGCCATCTCGTATAAACTCTTTTAAACCAAACAGCATCTTAAGAAGATGTTCCTGAGACAAAAACCACAACATAACTTGACATAATTGTCAATAATACAACTGCTACACATCTTCCAAGGACATAGAAAATTATACTGAATGTTGACCTGACTGTGGCTTGGCTTTTGGTGTGCCATCAGTTGATGCCTTGTGCATTATACACCAGCACTAAACTGTACAGGGTTAAAATAAAATCATCTAATTTAATCTGACAGTTCTACAGATATCAAATCTTAAAAAGTGGACATCTCGAAGTTTCACGAAATGCCTTCGGAGGGTGGGGTCATAAAATCCACGACATCTAATGAGTTTTCCATCCAATACATCTTGCAACATGTTGCTAAATTTCAGCCAATTCTGAGATGGTCAGGTGGGAAACCTTCCTCAGAATTGGTTGAGTTGAGCTGGAATGACCCAATACTACTACAATTGCAATTTCTTAAACTCTGTTCATGGATCTCTTCTATGAAACAGTCTGTGCCCTCTACTGCTAGCCACGAGGCTTTTAATACCATCACATTTTCTGTCAACAATAGCACACTCACTAGTTTGAAGGCATGCATGTGAATCTGATGCAACTTAAGAGTAACATGTACGTGAGGCATGTACAGCATAAATAAGCAAAGTCAAGACAACATTACCAGAAGGTACACTTGCTTGGTTACAGTAGAGAGATGAAAATCTAAGCAATCAACAGCAACAATGAACAGAGAATGAAAAGGAAGTCTGCTCATCTGGTAAGGGTAGAAAGATGGAAACCTAAACAGTCAACCACAAATAGAAACAGACAATTAGAAGTAAGGCTCATGTGGTATATCAGATAGAGAGGTAGAACTTAAACAGTCAACAGCAAGAATAAACAGGAAATTAGAAGAAAATTGGTATGCTACAGAGATGGAAACCTGTGAGCTGACCTTTGTCACTTTATGATGCTGATTGTTGACGTCGCGATGTAGTACAGACAACCATTTCTCAGCAATCTTTTGACAGACAAAATTAATAAAAGTAGTTAATACTTACAAATACAAACAAGTTACGGGTACAAAGAAATCAGTCCAGATGCAAACCAACAAAATCAGCTGAACAAAGGCATTTCTGCATAACAAAAATATCAAAATTAATTAACAACCATTAATCACGAGTTCAGTGTCCATACCCACTACTGCCCCTCCACACACACTGCCCTACCACACCCATGCACCACTAACACCACACCACCATCACTGCAGCCACCTCCACTGCTTTGACAGTTCTGTCACTACCATTCCAACCATCACCATCACCGCCAAGTCATTGCCATCACCAGAATGACATCAACATCATGATCAACCTCATCACTTCATTGCCATCACTACCTAAACCACCATCACCACAACCACTTCCATTGCTGCCATCTACTCGCACTACATCCCATCCACCACAACCACCACCAAGATCATTGCCACCACCAGAATTACATCAAAATCAACCTCATCACTTCATTGCCATCACTGGAGTCGTGTAACATATAAAGTAAATCTGTCTAACCTGATCTTGGTCTTCACCGAGTACCTTGACTAGCGTGCTGCGGCGTTCTGAATCCTTCCGAAGCAGGTAGAAACCATCCTTTGAGCCGACTGTTTCCGTTACCATCGAGTCATCCGGAGTGGGGGACGGTGATGGACTGGTGGGTCCACTTCCATGAGTACTTGAACTGTATTCACTACAAAACCATCGACCAGTTCGTCACGAGTTGCAGTACCAATTTTACCGGTCCTTTGTGTTTCCCACTAGTGACGTGTCTAGTTATCTCAATACTGTTTGCTCATTGATGAACATTTGTACTTATGAACTTCAACGTTTTTGGCTAGCGTAGAGTTTAAGACTAGTTTATCTTGAAGTGGTCAATTCATAACAATAACACCTTATCTCAATTTCTTCTGTTCTGATTAAAAGCAGACAGTCACTTCTAATAATACTTCGATGACAAGGACAGCAAAAAATCGTTATCCTAACAGAGGTCAACGGCACAGCAACCCTGTTCGAACTCAAGCCAAGGACATAAATACTGGTAATTCAGTCATACTGGCCGTACTGGGGTATAGAATAAAATAATTTTTACTGGCAGACTTCTAAAAATTGTAATCTTTAATATTTTACAAAGTTTTTTGTCTGCATTACCGATCTGGTAATGGGTCAAGACCAGCATCGTGTCAAGGCCATCACAAGGCACAGCACCTTTTCTTGACAAACTACCATTCTGGTGCTGAACCAAGGCCAACAGATCAAGGCAATGATCTGTCACTTGCTGCTAAGGCTGAAAACTACACTTAGACAGTCATGGGAGTAGCAAGCAGTCAGTGTGGTACTGTAGAATCATTCGTCTTTATTCTGGACAAGCTTTTGAATTTGCATTTCTAGTTCAATAGTCGCTCAATATTATCACTCAACAATTCATTTAACACTTTCATAAAACAGCAATTTAGAAGCCCTTGCACTTTTTAACTTGGTCAACGTTAAAGCACGTTCTGTTGATTTCGACCATTCACTCGAACAATTCTGGTAATTTTGTATATTCAATACGTATGATTTACATCATTTCAAACCCGAATAGGTCATATATAATTTTCTTTCAATTAAGCAAGAAATTTTCTTTAAAAATCACTTAAATCACCAAGTTAATGATCAGCATTTAAAATAAGTAAGCACATATTACATTGATGCACCATAAAAACAGGTGTGATGATTTAGTATTAAATGCTGATCTTTAATTTGGTGATTTAAGTAAGATTGGTGCAACCAAACCTCAATTATAGCAAAGTTACAAGATAAAGTCAATTTTCTAGCAGTTGCCTTAAGATATGGAAGGCTCAAACAATCTTTTTGGCAATACAAATGATAATTAATTTATGACAATAATAAAAATATCACAAACAAAATCATACAATAATCAGAACTTAACCAACTAACTAGCTACCAGCAAAGCCAAAGAAAAACAACAAGGTTGCCAGTAAAATTCAAAACCCCGTAAAACATCCAAGTTGACGTTGAACTTAATTAAAATGCAGATTATTCTCTTTAATAACCTAACTAAAACTCACCTTTGCCACCTGCATACAGCAATAAAAATGAAACTGATTACACGGGCGAAAATAAAAATATTACCAGAATATATGTAGTATCATGAGCCAGAAACAAGATAGAAAAAAGGAAAGTTCATGCAAAGCTGAAACCAGCATTTGGACTCCAACGTCCATAAGTCACAACAGAAGACATATCGTTCAAGAGCAGCTATTACCTGAATCTATCAACAGCACAATATCTATCAGTATAAAATTCGGCCCTCGGTGAGCAAACCTTCTGGCACTGAACCGATTAACAGCTAAGCCTTATCACTGATTAAGATGATAACACGAAGTAAACACTTCAACTCGAGCCCATCACGTGCTTTTCTCTGCGTTGGACCGTCCTCCGAGTACAGTCTCTCACTGCATTTCTGTACTGTTGCATCAGCAGACATTTTCAAACTGTCACTAATGCAAACATGTTTAGATCTGTCAAGTGTCATGTATGCAGTGCTGCCGAGAGGTACTTTAAAAGGCGCTATATAGTAAGCGTATTGCTACATACTTACTGACTGATACTACAGAGTGAAGAGTAAGCCTCTTGCAAATACCAGTCCTCAAATGCGTGACATGGGTTGAAGGATGCACAACACAAAGAATGCAATCAACGAAACCAGACAACCCTTCCTTACATTCTACCTGGCTCAACAGCGAAAAGTCATAAACCCAGGATACAAATCCCGACACGCTGTGATGAAATGCATTAAGAATCTGCCACTGTTTGATGCCCTGTGCATTACACAATGACACCATAAGAGCAAATAACGGTGGAAAGACAAGAGTTAAACCTGTCAGACTGGCCATTCCAAAGCGTTTATATCATCATAAATCTTGTTATAATGTATGTTACTAGCAGTACATAAACGCTGAAGCACGAAGCTTACTAAGGATCTGATATACACAAAGAGTTCTAGTAACATTATGCAGTGTAATACTTGGGTCAAGTGTACATAAACAAATGAAGTAACATGATGTAATGTAGTGAAAGCATGGGTCAATTCACCTAAACAAGAGCAATGTAATGCAATACATAGGTCATGAGAAGGCAAGCGGCAGAAGACAGGCAATGTACGTCGGTGAAAACCAATCTGAAGTAAAACAATGTTCTGTACTACAGTGCATGGGTCAAGTGCCATAAACAAACTACCCAGGTAATGTCATGTAACACAGCACACAATCTGTGTAGTACCTCAAACCATCCTGGACAACATTGTTTTTATTCAAATTAATTCTGTTCTCTATCTGAACTAAATTATCGTGCACCGGAGCACCAGAGGCTAAATGGGCCCTATTCGATATTCATCACTCACAGCATGGATAATAAGTAAGTAAGTGTGAACTGAGTTTTGTGTACAGTTTTGCAGTGCGAGATATTTAGCGTATATATTTAGTGCGCTTACTTTAGTTTCACGTGTATATGTATATATGATAGATGTATAACGTTTAGTTGTACTTAGTGACACGCGTGGCCGGCCGATCTCGGCAGGGGCGCGCTAGGCCTATATGTATATTATTAGAGTTCGCTTATGCGCACAGAAGACATGTGTGTCAAGAGGCGCGAAGAATTATGCTGACTAGAGAAGTTTGAATTCGAGTGTGTTCGCTGTAGTAGTGTGGCTGACTAGTTGAGTTGTAATCGAATTGAGTTCTGTCTGTTTGTTTCTTATTAAACTAAAAGATATTAATCTGTGTTGCTGATTAATTCAGTTTATACTTATACGTAGAATTAGCGTTCAAAAGGTGAACGTTAAATAGGCGTTAAGTACGAAGAGAACAAGGATTTAGTAAGAAGGATTGTCAACGGAAGGATTGGGTTGACATTATTGGTGGCAGTGACGGTGTGGATAAGAACTCACGGTGGATAAGAACTCACGGTGGATAAGAACCCACGGTGGATAAATACTCACGGTGGATAAATACTCACGGTGGAATAAAAACTCACGGTGGATATAAACTCACGGTGGATTAAAATTCACGTTATCATATCAACGACGGATAAAAGAATCTACGACGGTGATAAAAGAATTTACAACGGTGTTAGAAGAATCTACGACGGTGATAAAAGAATTTACGCGTTGTTGCTGTGTGACGTGTCTACGATATCAACGACGGTGGAACACGAGAAACGGTATAAAAATTTCGTTGTTTTCCACGAACAAATATAAAAGAAATCCCGTTTGTTTATCGATTCACACAACAAGAAAAACCGTGACTTCTTTGAAAAGAGAAATCACCAAAGTAAACAAGTAAGATGGAGAAACTAAGTGCTGAAAGACAAGCAGATATTAAGAAGATGTCTACGGAAAGGCTAAAACAGCGTTTGTTGAAAGCCGGTTTTAAAGAAGAACAATTAGAAGGTATGTCACGTGGTGACATGATACAGGAACTCGCTGAAGTGTGGGTGAAAGAAGAAGTCGAAGAAGAAGGTGCCGTTGGCGGTACCGTAGAAAAGGCTATTGAAAAACCTCCTGCGCCTATGTCTATGGAGATGTTGATGCAGTGGATGATGATGAAAGAAGATAGGGAGGAGAAACGGAGACAAGAAGAGAAAGAACTGAGACAAGAAGAGAAAGAAAGAGAAGATAGACGAAGACAAGAAGAGAAAGAGTTGAGACAAGAAGCAGAACGTGTAAGACAAGACGAATTGCGCTTGCAGAGAGAGAAAGAAGAGAAAGCGGAACTTGCAAGGCAAGAGGAATTGCGTCTGCAAAGAGAGAGAGAAGATAAAGCAGAACAAGTGCGTAAGGCAGAACTTGAATTGCAAAAGAATCAGTTTGAGATTCAGTTAGAACAGTTGAAAAGAGATAGGGAAGATGCTGAAAGAAGAAGACTGGAGCAGATGATTGAATCTGAAAAAGCTAGAAAAAGTGATGAAGAGGTTCGTCAGCAACAGATTGAAGCAAAGAGAATGCGTGAAGAAGAAAAAGAAAAAGCGCGAACGTTAGAGTTAGAACGCGCAGAACAGATAAGACAAGAAGAACTCAAATTTCAGAAAGAAAGTTTGGAAAAGGCAGAGGCAGAAAGACAGGAACGTCTGAAACTGGAGAAATCAAAATTGACATTGAAAGAAACGCAAATGAGAGAAGAACGGGAAGCAGAAAGAAGGAAACAGCAAGAAAGTGAAACTTTGGTGTCAAAAATTAAGAAAATAGGTGATGCAATGAAGCATGTATTGCCTCAAATGCCAACTGATATGATGGAGGTGCCATTATATTTTGAAACAGTCGAGAACGCGTTTCGCAGTTTTGCTGTGGAAAAGCCGTTTTGGGTGAAATTATTACTACCATTGATGACGCCGAAAGCTCGAACCGTTCTGAATAGATTGTCATACGATGATCTAGACAATTATGATAGAGTCAAGCAGCACTTATTAAAAGAATTTAAATTGACCTCGAGAGAATACAGAGCCAGATTTGTGGATGCTAAGAAGACAACAGAAGAGACTTATACGATGTTTACGGCAAGACTGAAGAACTTGTTAAACTATTACGTGAGAAGTCGAAACGTGAACAAAGAGTATGATACGCTCTTTGATTTGCTGGTAGCGGATAAGCTAAAAGAATGTTTACCGCCAGGTCCACTACAGTTTGTATTGTCGAAGGAAGGAACTGACTGTCTCCAAGCTAGTGCAGTGGCAGACCTAGCAGACATTCATGTAAACAATCGAATTGGGTTTGCATTTCCAAATATAAACAGTTATCCTTCTCAACGTTCCGTAAACCAAAGCCAGAGTGGAAAGTGGAAAAGTAATCCAGAAACAGGGAGTCAGTTCAAAGGTAAAGAAGTCAAGGCTAATGTCCCTGTACCCAATGAGACCAGAGAAGTGACGTTTGGTCGTCAGGGATTTAACAAATCGTCAGCGCCGTTTGCCAAGAGGGAAGGCAACACATCGTTTACGCAGTATAAGAGATATGAAGGCAATGAACAACGAGGTATGGTGGTGAAGCGTTGTCACAACTGTGGTTCAGACAAACATTTGGTTAAATTTTGTCCAGTTCCAGTGGCAGCAGCTAGTTCTAGCAGAAATCAAGAACACACAAAGGTGAATTTGATTCAAGTGGTTAGTGATACAGATAATCAAACCGCGAGTCAAGAAAACCAAGAGACTGAAGTAAAGTCAGTAATGAAATGTGGTATTCAAAAAGAAATTCTATTGGATGCTGAAATTCAGAGAGAAGTCATAGGAAAAGATGACAGTCGAATATTGAAGAAATCGTTCTTGCAATATGTCGAGGTTGAAATTCGTGCAGTAGACGGTAAAGAGCCAGTGAAAGTCAAAGCACTGAGCGACTCGGGTGCAGAGATTCCGGTGATTAGTGAAGAATTACTGGAAGGCATGAAGGTGGAACAAATTGGAAAAGTGAATTTGCAATGTGTGGCAGGAGATGCCATTCCTGCGAAGTTAGTGAAAGTGGATGTTAGACTGTGTGGTAGTGACGTGGAAGAAGAGGGATTTTCGCGTAAAATCCAGTGTTCACTTACACCTTATGTCACCTTGATGTGTGCTAGTATTGCAAAGATGGGCAGTACAGAAAGATTCTTGTTGCATCCAGAGATAATTGCCGAATTAAAAGCCGTACCACAGATGAAAATTAAAACGATACAAGGAGATGTGAGTGTACAAGCAAATGTAATGACGAGAGCGCAGAGTCGGAAACAGGAAATGGTAGATGTTGATGAGAAGAGTGAAACTGAAAGTTCAAGTGATGAGGAAAACGAAAGTAATGAGCAACGAAGCTTATCGCGAGATGGTGTAACATCAGAGATAAACGAGCAAGAGATGGCTGCATGCGAGAATGGCACATTAAATGAAACGGAAGAAGACAATGAATGTGATGTGGGGATAGGAGACTTGTATAGAGATGAAGAGATGGATGAAGAACACAAGGTGCAGATTGCCGATTCGAAGAAGTTCGAAGAGCAACAGAGAAAGGATGAATCGTTGAAGCCGTGGTGGAAGTTAGCACAAGAGAAAGAATCTGAATTCTGTGTGATCAACGGTTTATTGCATAAGAAATATCAGATATTAGACCAGACGATATATCAACTAGTGTTACCAAAAGAGAGACGAATTAAAGTGATGGAGTTGGCACATGAATCGGTATTTGGAGGACATCTAGGAGAAGAGAAAACAAGAGAACGAATAAAATTATCTTTTGTATGGCCAAAGATGAGAAGAGACATTGTGAAATTTTGTAAGTCTTGCGAGAAGTGTCAACTAAAGGCAAGGAGTTTGGTGATGGATAGAGTACCTATCACTCCGGTCTCAAGAGAAGAGGTCGCCTTCAAGAGAATGACGATGGACCTCGTTGGCCCGATCGATCCAGTATCTGCTGCAGGTCACAAGTATTGTTTATGCATTGTGGACTCGTGCACCAGATGGCCTACAATCTTTTTATTGAAATCGCTGACAGCGAAGGCTGTGTGTGAAGCGTTGATGGAACTATTCATGAACGTTGGTGTGCCGTCCGTGATTACAAGTGACCAAGGAACGAACTTCACAGCCAGTTTGACAAGAGAATTTCTCAATTTAATGGGCTGTAGTCCAAGATTCGACACACCAGGACACCCAGAGGCTGCTGGATTAGTAGAAAGATGGAATCAGACATTTAAAAAGATGATCCATCATGTAATAATAGACAACCCGAGGAAATGGCACAAGATAATTCCTTTCACAGTGTGGGCATTACGAGAAGTGCCGAATGCAACTACTGGAGTATCACCATATATGCTTGTCTATGGGAAAATTCCGAGAGGACCATTGGCAATATTAAAAGAGAGTTGGACTAGAGAAATAAACTTACCACCCCATGTTGGAGTTAAACCAGAAAAGTATTTGAAAGAACTCAAAGAAAATATGGAGAAAGCATTATTGTTTGCAGAATCCTACTCTCGAGAAAAGCAATTACAATACACGAATCAGTATAACAAGAGAGCAAAGCACAAAGAATTTGAAGCTGGTGAGAAAGTCATAGTTTTGTATCCAACGTCAACGAACAAACTTATTTCTCGATGGCATGGTCCATGTACGATCATACATCGAAGATCAAAGTACTCTTATTTAGTCGATATGGGTGAAAATGGTCGAAAAATAATTCACGCAAACAAGATCAGAAAATATGTTACTCGAGCATTAAGTTGTGGTCTAATCGTTGAAGAAGATGAAGATTTTGGTTCAGTGGTTGAATTACCAATGAGGAATGAGGTTCAAGATGACAAGAATTCACTTAACCTCGATCCTGAACAAATTAGCCATTTGACAGTAACTCAGCAAGAACAGTTGTTGAACGTTTTAAACAAATACTGTGACAGATTTTCAGAAAAACCCGGATTATGTACATTGGTTGAACATGAAATCGAACTAAAACCAGGATTTCATGGAAAGGAATTTGCAGCATATCGAATTCCTTTGATTTATCGAGCAGAAGTGGAACGTCAGATCAAAGAAATGTTAAAAACAAACATTATTAAACCATCATCGAGCAGAATGGCAAGCCCTTTGGTAATTGTTAAAAAGAAAGACGGATCTTTAAGACTTGCCTGTGACTACAGATACATTAACTCATTCACAGTGGATTGTAAATATCCTATGCCGATTGTCAGAGACGTTTTGAACAAAGTTGGAAAGTCTAATGTGATTTCTATTTTGGACTGTCGAAGTGCTTATTGGACTTGTCCTGTAAAACAATCTGATCAATGGAAGACAGCTTTTGTAACACATAATGGACTGTATGAATTTACTCGTGTTCCTTTTGGAATGATAAATTCAGGCCGAACTTTTGTTAAGGCGATAAATTTAGTTTTACAGCCTATAAGTGACTTTGCAGAACCGTATGTTGATGACATTGCTGTGCATTCTGACAGTTGGAAAGTTCACTTGCAGCATCTAGATGCATTTTTGATGCAAATGAGATTGCATAACGTTACTTTGAATTTGAAAAAATGCATATTTGGTAAGAGTGAAGTAAGGTTTATCGGTCATGTGGTTGGGTCTGGTAAGATAAAGATGAATCCAGACAGAATTGAAAGTTTGACTAATTTGAAGATCCCAGAAACTAAGAAGCAAGTTAAGCAACTGCTTGGATTTTTTAATTATTACAGACAGTTTATTAAGGACTTTGCACAGATTGCGAAACCGCTATCTGATTTAACTAGTAAACGTGTTTCTGATAAGATTGATTGGACTGTTGAACATCAGCAAGCATTTGATTTACTTAAAGAGGCTGTGCGATCCAAAGTAGTGTTATATGTTTTTGAAGTGGGAAAACCATTCAATTTGTACTGCGATAGTAGTGACTTTGCAGTCGGTGCTGTTTTAACACAGATGGACGACAAGGGAATAGAACGCCCTGTGTCATTTATCAGTCAGAAGTTAACTGATACCCAGAAGAGATGGGCTACTGTGGAAAAGGAAGCCTATGCTATTGTTTGGGCTTTTAACAAGTTAAAAGAAATTATAATTGGATCGAAAATTTTCATTTTTACTGATCACAATCCTCTTACATATTTGACTGAGTCAATGTCTAAGTCTGCTAAACTTGTGCGTTGGGCGTTAGCCTTACAAACTTTTGATGTTGAGGTGAAGTACAAGAAGGGCAGATTGAATATTATTGCTGATTGTTTGTCAAGGTTATAAGTAATCGTAAGACTGTTTATTAATTATTTAGATATATATATATATATATATGTTTCATGTATTTTGGTAATTTCGCAAATTTTGAAATTTAATTTGCTCAATTCCAGAAAAAGGAAGGAGGTAATGTGAACTGAGTTTTGTGTACAGTTTTGCAGTGCGAGATATTTAGCGTATATATTTAGTGCGCTTACTTTAGTTTCACGTGTATATGTATATATGATAGATGTATAACGTTTAGTTGTACTTAGTGACACGCGTGGCCGGCCGATCTCGGCAGGGGCGCGCTAGGCCTATATGTATATTATTAGAGTTCGCTTATGCGCACAGAAGACAGGTGTGTCAAGAGGCGCGAAGAATTATGCTGACTAGAGAAGTTTGAATTCGAGTGTGTTCGCTGTAGTAGTGTGGCTGACTAGTTGAGTTGTAATCGAATTGAGTTCTGTCTGTTTGTTTCTTATTAAACTAAAAGATATTAATCTGTGTTGCTGATTAATTCAGTTTATACTTATACGTAGAATTAGCGTTCAAAAGGTGAACGTTAAATAGGCGTTAAGTACGAAGAGAACAAGGATTTAGTAAGAAGGATTGTCAACGGAAGGATTGGGTTGACAGTAAGTAAGTAATTTTTATTAGCACAAGATAAACACCACACTTTACAACAACAATGCAAACATACAATAGGGGAAAAAAAGTATGTCAGTAGAAATAAACGATGCAATATTAAAAACAGCTTTAGAAGTCCAACTCAATACACAGTATCTCAATATACAGTAATATCTATGTATGACCAAAAGTACACATCTACCTATGTACATATCTGAATGTATATGTAATAGCGCATTTTAAGGACCCTTAAAAGCACTGACAGTGCAATGTGACTCTATTCACTGAAGCTGTAAGAAGCACTTGACAAATAATATGTAATAATGCACTATATTAACACAACACATACATGACAGATAACCATACTGTATTGAATTATAACAACGCGCACACAACAACAGCTCACATACCACACATGTAACAAACATGCACGCATACTCAACTAATTTGCACACGCTGTGTTACATGACCAAAGAACATATATTAGTCACTAGTAGCAATGGCATAACTATTAACTGGCCGGGTCAAAAAGGCAGAGTCAGCCTATACGTAGATCCTGATTAAGCACGAAAACTGTTTCATAACGTTACTGCTCATCAGGCCAAACATCACTTTCAATTTTAGCCTATCACAACCACAGCAAATCAGATGTCCAATCCAAACCATCATCAGTTGCTGAAACGTTTTTATTGTCTTCCCAATGAAGGTAATTAACTTGGGACCGATACGCGGCTTAACTGAAGAATTACTCAGTTTCAGTGTGCCCACTTCCCCACGTCATTATACCCATTTCTGCATGGCTACAGTCCTGTTTCAACATGACTACCTACCCATGTCACCAAACCTGTTTCAACATGCCTACAGTCCTGTTTCAGTGTGCCTACTTCCACATGTCAGTGTACCCGTTTCAGCATGCCTATAGTCCTGTTTCAATGTGCCTACCTACCCACTTCAGTGTGCCTACCTACCCATTTCAGCATGCCTACCTAATCCATTTCAGCATACCAACATACCTGTTTCAGCATGCATGCCTACCTCTGTCTGCAAGCCCACATCTTAACCCTCTCTCTGTCTTGGTGGACTAAGTTAGAATTGATTAGCCACATTGATTGATGCCTTGTGACAGCAATAGCAATATAAAAGTTTCATGACTGCCAGGCAGAGTCGATCACAATGTCACAACGTTAGCTTCAGAAAGGCTGCTTCACACGTGCAAAGTAATTCAAGCCAATATGCTTCATAAAGATTTCGCCTTAATTACAGAAATTCTATAAGCAAATGGCAACACCACATCAGGGACGCTAACCTTGCATAAAGAAACAGCTTATATAAAGAAATATTTAACTTCTAATGTGAAACTGGAGATCAAAGAGATAAAGTTAAATCAGTTTTTATGTAAACAGACTAAACACATTCTGTAGAGCAAGGCCTTATCTATATGTAGAAATATCAAACTACAAAAGGTTGTAGCAGTGATTTGGAAGTGCAGGGTAATATCACCGACCACCCTAGCCCAGTTGGATAGCTAGGTCAATTGGGCGATGCTGGAAGATGCCTCGTTGATTCATCTTGCACTGACCAATACAATACAATTCAACTCAAAACACACAGACCTAAACTCCAATGCAAAAGAGATCCATCTGGTTTTCTGAACATGAAAATAAATGCCAAAATCCAAATATATATTAAGGTTGGTTAATACATAACGCACTCAAACCAATTTATTGACATGCGAACAAAACAGACCGGCACCTACAACACAACCATCGAAAATAACCGCACCAATGAAATAACCACAAGATAACCATACAACTATACAACCCACAACAACCATCACAAGAAAACCTACAAAAACCACAAATACCAGACTTACAAGATATCTCACAAAAAAATAACCTCAACCCAAAATAACCGAACCTACGAATTAAACCAAACCTACGAAACACACCACACCTACAACAACCATACAAAATAACCATACCTACGCCGCAGATTAGACACAGCAGACGATACTGGCCTACAAGATCAGTTCATGCACGATACATGACAGGCGTTCATTGGTTATGTTCCTTAAATAACCGGGCAACTCGGTCAGGCCGACATGCCAGAACAACAAGCAATAGATGGAAAGGCATTGCATCAGCAGCAGCAGCAGGCAGCAGTGCCACAAACCTGGGTGTTTCGGGAATAGCCGGGGTAAAGGGAATATCGGGCATGTGGTGGAACGAGGTGATGATCTCGGACATTGGACGCGACCTGGAGGACTCGGGTTTGCTAGGAGGCAGAAGAAGAACATAACGAACATCAGACACATACCTAGGCTGGATGCAAAGTCAGTAGCAGAAGAAATTCCTAACTAAATGCCTCATAATGACATCATAATAATGTTAAAGCACATGAATGTAATAAATCTGGTAAAGGAAGGTAAATTCGATAAGCACCCAAGCATCGGGGAAATGTATTAAATCGGTAAAGTAACCACAATTTTGATCTACACCTTCAACACCTAAACCTCTCCCAGAAGTTGTCATTGGATTTTACAGATGTGGTGAAAGATACGGTGTATTATTTTGTGGTCTGAGCAGTTTTTGAGTGGTACTGCATGAGAATTTGAACCCAGGCAAAGCAGTGTATAGCTCAAACATCACCACTTCATACACAAGCCAAGGCAAGGTAAGGTATAAGGCAATCCTCAATTCTTACTTGCAACTATCAACCATAATCCTCAAAGGCTTGATGGGCAATAATAATTAGACCACGACATTATGTTCATAATGATGTTGTAAAAGGTCACATTGACTAAACTCATCTAGTCTAATTATTATCTACAGAGGACTTAAACACGGATATAAATGGATGTCAGTTGAAGCCTTAACAACCAACTGTGGCTTTTACAACATCATAACATAATGTTCATGGAGGAACACAGTGATGTCATAATGATGTCATAATGATGTCATAATGATGTCATAATGAACAATGGAATGGAAACTATGCAGCATCACAGACTAAAACTTACATCAAAAAGAAGATGAAAAGAAACAAAGGAGGGGACTAAGCCACAAGATTAATTAAGGTGGAAAGCTCCACTTACAAATTAAATTGTCCATAACAAATCACAACAAAAGTGGCCTTACATAGTTCCAAATGCCCGACGCAAAATAGTGGAAACCACAACGGAAAATAAGCCACGATACAAACCGATCATTGTTGGGCATCTTGAGATGAAGGTTGCGATGAATTGAACCTCTGTGATTCTGTACCGCAGCAGTCGCCGGTAAAGCATCCACTGTTTTGCTCATTGGAGGCAGTCCAGGAACTGAAACGAAGACCAGTTCGTTGAGCTAATCCCGAAAGATAACTACGTATACGACTTCATTTTCTCAGTCTCGGCACATCACACGGTGACCAGACTTCTTGTTCACCCTCTCATCTTCTCACTCAATGTATTAGTGGAGTATGCTATGGTGTCTGTGCGCAGCCCAAACCTAGAAACACCATTCCGCCCTGGCAGGGATTTGAACCCCTGGATCGATAGACCAGCTCACTACCCACTAGACTACCGTGAACGTCACCTCAAAGTAGGTTAACCACCAGTGTTATTTTCGTTCGGAAAATCATTTCTATTTTAGTTTATATTCAGTTCGGGTTTCAATCATTTCTATTTAGTTTTAGTTTTAGTTTTGAATTTTTCAATCATTTTCGTTTCTATTTCGTTCTCGTTCTCAAAATCTTTTTCGTTTTCGTTTTCGTTCTCGTGAACGATTGACTTTTCTTTTTCGTTCTCGTTTCGTTCTCGTTCACGATAATATCACTGCCACCAGCTTTGCGAACACCACGGGGTTGTCCTTACTCCTTCTCGTTCAGAACTGTATAATTATCGGCCTTTCCTCTTATCGTTATCTTCTTCATGTACAAAGTATTCCCATACTATAGCCTACTTTAACGTTTCCTACCATATAAAAATTTTACTAGACTCATTATTAATAATTTTGTAAATTGACTTCGACAATAAGCTAGTTCACCTTTATTTTTCCCGCAAGGCATGACGGGAACGACGTTCACACACAAAGTAAAACATGGCGGATAGCTTAGAATCGTTGAATGACTTCAATCGATGGAAGGTGGACGATTTAAAGAAATATATCAAAGAAAGAGGTCACAAAACGACTTACCGCGTTAAACGTGAACTCGTGACTGTCGCGTTTGCAAAGACGCAAGACGCAAACAGGAAGTTGTGTGACTTGTGACTGTAGTTTAGACACGCGCGCAGTTCAACTGCGTCGCCGAAATTTTTTGTAAAAAGACATGGTGGGAATTTCAATACTTCGTTCAAGAATTTATTTTGGGATTTTCGTTTTTAATAAAATACATGGTTGGATTTTCAATACTTTTCGTTCGGAAAATCATTTTCGATTCTCGTTTTTATTCGTTTTGAGTCCAGTCTTTTTCGTTTCTATTTCGTTCTCGTTCTCAAAATCTTTTTCGTTTTCGTTTTCGTTCTCGTGAACGATTGACTTTTCTTTTTCGTTCTCGTTTCGTTCTCGTTCACGATAATATCACTGTTAACCACTTAGATTTGCACAGCCTTCAAAGCACATAAGCTATTTCGATCTGGTGACACTGGAAACAATTCAAAGCAGTAAATCTGTCAACTGACTTGTCAGTTAGTTACACGTCTGAAAACCAAATACTGTACAAGTGCATTATGACTTTCTGGGTCACAAACAGGCAGACCCTGGACTCTGGCATGTGCATACCATTTACATAGTGGTGCACATCAGCTGATGCCATGAGTATTATATTACACATATATTTTGATACATATTACTGCATTACAGATATTTTACACTAGCTGGATTACCCGGCGTTGCCCGGGGTTATAAGTTTCACACCACCACCACCACCACCAACAACAACAACAACAACAACAACAACAACAACAACAACGACTGCTTGGCAATCTTGGCAGTCGCCCTCTGGCGGCGACTGCTTGGCAGTCTTGGAGGCCCTTGTGGCATGTGGCGACCTGTGGGGGAGACTGCTTCGCAGTCTTCTAGACGCCTTCTGGCGTACAGCGGAGACTGCTTCGCAGTCTTGTATACACCTTCTGGCGTCTAGCGACCTCTGCCGTGAAGTGACTGCTTCGCAGTCGCCCTCTGGCAGCGACTGCTTCGCAGTCTTGGAGGCCCTTGTGGCGTCTGGCGACCTCTGGGGGAGACTGCTTCGCAGTCTCCCGTGGACTGACTGCTTCGCAGTCGAAGAGGGTGAACCGGGCGTTGGCGTGTTAAAGAAAACGCCAGAAATCTAGCCCTCACTGCCGGTCTGTAGTCGGCCTCGCCCTTAGTAAAGCAGACTGGTTGTTTGATATACTGTAAATAATTTAGATCTTTGTATTTGAACATACATGTGTTAACATTTTGCTGTAAAACGATGAATATACTTCGAATCGATCGTCATTAAATTTTGTGCGAGAGTAAACAACTTACGCGCATTATTAATGACGTTGGGAAATACCGGCGCCATAAATAGAACCGCGGTGTCGTTAAGCGGATTATTAATGACGTTGGGGAATACCGGCGCCATAAATAGAACCGATTGGCAGTGGAATAGGCGAGCTTGCGCGTGATGGACGGTCGGGTGGGTAGAGTTTTGGGGCATTTTCACCGTGGTAGGGGTGAAAACGGGGGACGCGAACCCCTCCACTGGGTGTCCGAAGCCGAGGCCGACACATTAGTGAAGGTTTCGAGTGAAAAGGTGCAAAATTGTAGAAGTTAAGCCCGGTCAAACAGACAGACAGACACACACACACACACACACACACAGAAAGCTGGCTTTATTTATAGAGATATACTTTTTACATCATGCTCTCTGGGGAAAATGACAACCAGACATAAAAGGCATACAACTGTACTGGAATGCCATCAGATTTAAGACTTCGAACCATATCTGTGAATCACATTACTTCTGTAGACAAGCAGAAATTAAATTCTGAGTACTCCACCCAGTGTAGTATTATGGAGTAATTGCTGCAACGGTTTGAATGAAGATTAACGGCTTACATCATTGAGAACTAGCTATCACATTCTGCTAAATATTTACAAAGTAGCATGTTTAACAAACCATAATTATACTGAAAAATTTGTTACACAGAACTAAGCATTTTACATTCCCTGAAACTAAACCACAAACTGAAGCTAGGCATATGGTGAGTGTGTGGAATAGCTACTGAAATACAGTGACTGAATAACGTGAATAAAACAGCAAACATGTCAGTGACAATTGCGCTATCCCAGATTTGTTGCGAGCCTTATATATGATGAAAAGGTCAGGTCTGAAACTTGACAGGTCTTCGTGAAACATATTCATGTACCTACTGGCCAAAACTAATCGAATCTAAGATGCTGACGTGGAGACCACTTGTTCAGCTGACACGGACAACATTTTCATCATCTTGCGATAATGAAAATGAAGAAGAAGGTGATGATGAATCCTAAAATTTTGCTAAAGATGTATCGTCAACCAACCAGAGATGCTTCTGTTGTAGTCGGGCTGCGGAGTCTGGAGGTGATGTTCTACCTTGCTGTGCTGCCGTGACTTCCTCTTTGCTGTCCTGCCAAGAAAACAAAACAGAGCTGTCATGTAATATTGTCATGTAATATTGTCGTGTAATATTGTCATGTCACAGTGGTGTCATGTAATACTGCAGAATGTGAATGCCATCCAATACAATGTAATGTCATCCAATGTAATGTAATGTCATCAAATGCAACGTAAAATATGTAACATCACTTATTGTAGTACCATATACTGTAAGGCAGTGATACAGCCAAGCAAGTCTCAGTAACACATTTCCCAATTATTTTTATTATCATTATTATTTATATTACTATTAGTATTTACATTATTATTATTACTTTACTTTTTTATTCACATGGTAAATATAATCCCTGGGATTTAGAAAATTTCTGGAGATTAGAAACTAATATTATCATTATTACATTTGTAACATGTAAATTCACAAACAGTGTGAACCTCAAATAGAAGATGAATTCTTCTCTCCTTTTCTTATGGCATGCCTCAAAAGACCCGTGCAAACATTGGGGCAGTTTAAAGGGTGAAATGCACTCTATGGGCCGTGACCTTTCATACCCTTCATTCAGTGGGCAGAACAAGATACTGACCCCACTGCAACTCGACAGAGAGGGTACCACTACAGTCAAATGTACAAGCTCATGTCAGTGCCTCTTGGAAAGAGAAAAATATATGCATTGCGTCGCTCAATAATTCATTCATCCAGAGCACTCGTTAATCCATTAACAATGAGAAGGATTACTTTCCCAGGAGCTTTTAGTACACCCTTGTCTGTGAAGGGTTAAGAGTCTCTTCCAGATGTCCATTCATAGGAATTTAGGTTCAGTACATTGCTTTGGCACAGTGCACTCTTAAAATGTACAACTGTGCCAAGCTAACAAAGACACCACACGTGTGCTACACTACTTTCAAAACTTTCTGCAAAACAGATTCAAACTTATGTACCTGTGTATGCCACAGGAAAACTACCCAGCAAAACAAAGGTAGCAGATAATACATACATGCAAGTGCTTTGATCTAACACCCCTCATAACTAAAACCTTTACTCTACAAACAACAGGTGGACCTACCAAAGACTGAAACCCTATAGGCCAAAACAGCAAGGCCAAACTACCAGCATACACATGAGCAGAACCCATATAGTTCAGCATGTGAAAAACAATCCTCTGGTCATGTCAACAAACCCAGATCCACAGATGTTTCAAATACGCAGAATACTTTTAAGCGCACACACCAAAAGTTTTTTAGGCCAAATTGAATTAACCGCCTACGCAGCACAAAGACCGACACACAGCACCCCACCCACAGCAAAGCTTCAACGGGTCTAACGTGCAACAAGGGCTCCTCTGACATCATGCATATTCACAAACATTCACTGAATATTCATGATGTGCCACTCTAAATTTGGGTCACTGGTGGCAGAAGCTTCATGCATATTCACAAACAACCATCCACGTTAAAATGCAAGACAATGCAATGAGAATACGATGCAAAGCGAACAGTTATACCACAATGAAAGACACATCCTGCAAGATAAAGCTCAACTGTCAAATGATAACAATGTCTAACAAACTACTGTATTATCTTGACACGACACGACACTGAATACTAAACATCCTGGCAAGATTTATTTCAGACAGGCAGTTATAGCCTTGTCAAAGGAAATAAATAAAAGAAAAATTATTAATCCCATTAACTACACCCAGTCATGATCCTGCCAACAGAGCAACGCACACACACGCACGCGCGCGCGCGCGCACGCATACACACACACACACACACACACACACACACACACACAGAATATGTTTCATTCCATGCAGTACAACTGGCACTCTTATTATAACACAAAACCTAAACACACAAAACTGCAAGAAATCAATCAACTAATCTTCTCCAATCAGACGACTTCTATAGCACCGGTTATCCTACTACACAACGCATCAGTCGCTGTTCATTTGAACTTACTCAAACAGAGATCAATAATCCATTAGACACAGTCAACTGGGATAAAAACAGATAATACAGATCAGAGGGTATGTAAATAAATGGAAAATAGGAAAGTTTTGAGAGCATTTTCTGTGATACGTTCTTCTTACAAAACAACAAAACAGACGAAACCTACCACAATGAGTTTCTGACAGATTGCTATTCATCAGCTAACTAACTGGATGAACAAAATGCCTCACAATGCAACAAAGTCGATTGCTTAAAACAACAGCATGTATTTACCCTGGATAATCAAACCACCGGGGAGTCATTAGAAAAGATGAAGAGCAGCTCATTTTCTAAACCTTAACTACATCTACATCTAGTGACTTGTTACGACCTTTTAAATGAACTTTAACACCATTTAGGCTAGCATAGTCTGTGAGGCTTTTGTGAGGCATTTAAAAGCTGTTATTTTAAGTGCACAGATAACAAACTAGTGTTTGCTCAATAACGATAGTGGAATACTCTAACCTGTCTCTAGACCAGTTTTTAATTTAGTTGGACATTACCAGACAACATCCTGAGCAAACTTCAACTCTCATTAAATTGAACTATTGATGTTCCTCAAAACAATACATCCAATGTAACTTAAGACATCAACACACTTTAAAATTATAGATCACAGTCTGTTTATAGATCACAGTCTGTTAGCACAGTTCTGCTTAAAGTAAACTACAATACTCCTTTACTCATACAACTGAAAGCCTAGAGGTTCATCAAAGCAAGGCATCACACATAATGTGTAATATGATCAACAGACTTCAAAAGATCCCTAATAAGTCAGTTTAAAGATCAGTCTGTTATAAGAGTCTGTCAGAAGTCTGTCAGACAGCAAAAGGACTCAACCCAAAAATTGATTTCACAACAGTATACTAGTAAGACTAAAAATAATTTCTGACAGAAAACATACAGCCACAAAAACGTTTTTTTAATCACTAACTGATTTGCAATTCTGCGAAAGACGAAGTTTTAGAGTTCAATAAAGAATTGCTACGCACTAAAAGTGCAGCTAAAAGTAATTATAAAAATGAATGAATTTCCAAGATTCAGGCAGGAATGATACATCTGATGTGTAAAAATTATTTCAACAAGAGTTAAAAATAATAGCCTAATTAACTTCAACGCCATAAACTTAAGGAAGACATATTTTAAGTAATTGCAAACCATGATATACTAGAACCAACATAAATATTCAAATATGATAAAACACTTTCCTCAAGGGCCATAAAGATAGTTATATAGACAGTTACAAATAGATAACAGTAGGGGTCAGCCGGATCCAGGTACAAACAGAGTACCATTTGTTCCATATGTGAAGCTTCACATTTTCATATAATGAAAAATTATTGAAATAAATTTCTGTACTTGTAATAAATGACTAATACATTTTGAATTTTAGAAATAAATAATCAATGAAATGCACTTGACTTCTGTTGTTGACTCCCAGTGTTGGTGTTTTTTGTACTTTCCTTCTTCAAAATGAATGTGCTAGATGAAGCTCAAAACTGATATTATGAGCCTACAAATTCCAGCATGTGAGTCAGACAAGCAACTATTTGTGTGTACAGTATTTGCCAAGGCGAATAGTGTTGAAAAACAGGATACTCAGCTGAGGCAAATGTCTGAGGCGATTTCCGGCTTACCCCTAGATAAAAGTCATGCATAATATACATGGTACACAATGTCAAGGTCATATTCAAAGTCTCTGAATTTGGCTTTACAATGGTGCATATATGTGACCGTGCATGGGAAAACCCTCCCAAACTCAAAATTTTTGAAAAGTTAGTTTATATTTTTTTTAAATACTACCGTCACTGTTGATTAATGTGGTAAAAACTGTATATTTGTATCTTTAGAAATGAAAAAGTTATGAATTTTTAAAGAATTGAAGTATTAGCGTTTTGAGAACTCGTTATTAAGAGAAATCGCAAGTTACAAATTGGCTTCATTGTGTGAACTATGCAAATGTGAATCGATTTTTCAGCATAATTTAGTAGTATGTTCTAGATGTAGAATTTTCTGCCCTTTCCAATGGTGTCAACAGTGTTTCTTGGAAAATTAAACTGACACAATGGCACAGATTTAAAGGTGATGCCATGTTGCAATTAAATATAATAATCTTTCATTTTTCTCGGGTGTGGCTTTTGGATGGCGAGACATCACTATTCTCAGCATCAGATTCGTCGCTAAAGTCACTCGAATCGTCATTTTCCACATCAGTATTGCGGAAGTAGTCATTAATAATGTTTTGCAAATGGTCCTCTCGACCAATTCTACTCAAATTAAATGCTGAAAGTTCATTTAAACATCGCGCGATTTCGGATTGTTTACTTCTGTCCGTCATCGTTATAATAATAATCTCGTATTCGTCAGATGGCGCTACCGTAGTTGTGATCAGTCCGCGATAGTGCCTCCCAAAATTTATTTATTGTGAATTATTACTGCATTTAAACAGTTTATTTTTTGTACAGATGGGTTTAGAAAAAAATGTAGTATGCTTTAAAATTAAATCTGCTGCCGTTAAGGCAGCGTTCATTGATCAGAATTAGCCATAACAGAGACCCTGCTAGTCGCCGCTTATAATGACCATCTCATAATTAAAAATTCATAGCAAATTAGGCTGTATTCATACATACTTACTGTTGGCACAGATAGATTCAGCAGAAAAAACTAGTTCAGAACATGACTAATTAATAAGTCTGTTATAACAGCAAGATTTTCGGCGATATTAAAATAAACGCACGCTTGACTGGGCCGAATCATTGATATAAATTTAGACAACGGGTCTACAAAAAAATCAAATTAAAATATTTGTATTAGTTTGTTTGACCTGTAATTCTGGGATTTAGTAGTTGAAATATCAATTATTAATATTATGCAAAAAAATTTTTTTCACTGGTTTACGCATTCATGACCTTTCCGCTCGATTTGCTAGGTTTCAGTACACACGACTTTGGCCGGGTAATCCCATGCACGGACACATATGTTTCATGATTGTTCCAATGTAAAAAGTTCCTAGTAGTTTTGAATTTAATGAACAAGTTTTTCATCAGAGAAGAAATGAAGATGACTAAAGACATAACGTTCAGTAGTATCGAACCTCTAAGAAAGACATTAAACAGCCACATGACGTCACCTCAAACAACAACTCACCCGTCGTGCATAGACAAGGAACTGGTGCGGCTGCGATAGCCACTGCCCAAAAAAGTCAAGATACTTCATAAAGAGCTTCTACATTGAGACAGATAAACACTCTCCTCATGTGCCTGGCCATCTGGAGTAAAGTAATAAGCCAAGAATTTTATCACGGCCTTTGCATGACTTCGTTTTAGCCAATAGAGAACATTTACCTCTGCCTCAGGATTCAGACTAGACTGGTGCCCTGTGCTTGGCCTTCAAGTGGCGCTTTAGAAGTTTGGAGATTACGATTATGAGATTTACCAATTGTGCACAAGTGTTTCACATCAGTAAGTTAGTAAGCAAGAAAAGCAGTCCATTGAGCTAATCCTGGCCTATGATATGTTAGCAACTGCTTAGCTTTGACACATGAAGGCAAGCAGCCAGTCCACTCCCTTGTTGCCTGATCAACAAACCATATTAAATAAGATAAAAAATATTAAAATAAAGATAAAAATATGGAAATAAGATTTTTTTAAATCAACTGTGAGAAAGAATATAATTTGAAGGTTTTCAAAAGGTTCTGGCTTCTGCAAACATGCTTTCAAAAGCCAGTGCAATAAAACCAGAAAAAAATCATAACAATCCAACAACATGCAAGGAAAACTAAACAGTAGAAAATAAATATTAAAGAAAATGCAAAAATTCCAAGATAAAAGCTAAAATCTGAAATTATAGGATAATCTATACAATTGTTAACACAACAATTGAACTGGGGTAAGAGTTATAAAAACAGAAGAAAAGAATGAAAGAAAATTGATTTGCAAAACCCAAAGCCAGATGAAACTTGACTACATCAACAAATTACAAAAAGACTAAATTTATATTTAATACTGGTCATCTTTAATAAATCCACAATTTATGGATGTAAAGTTTGCATTCATAAATACTGCTACTCATTTCCATTTTATAATTTTATAAATTAACAGTCTTATCCTGCTACTGATGATGCTATTTAAATTGTTGTAATTACAATCCATGTTAATCCAGTGAAAATCCCTGATGCTGTTTTTGACAGCAATTAGGCAATAAATAGGCATCAACTTTTCTCCCATGTCTTTTATGTTAGTTTTCTAGGAAGACAACAATCCTATGGTAACACAGTTTAGACTAAATCATCATAAAGAATTTGCTAACATTCAAACTGTATAGTTTGCCACAAAGTCAGAAATAACAGAAAAGGAGACTTACTCTGCAAGGAAGGGATGTTCAAGGAGTTCAGAGGCTGTGGCTCTTTGGTCTGGATCCGGATCGAAGCACCTGGAAAACAAGACATCACAGGTGTCCACAATTAATCATTTCTCTGTACACATCTCCATCAAGTGCTGTCAGAAATCAAGTCAAGAAATCAGTGGAAATTGAGCAATCTGGACAGGGGAAGAAAATGAAGCCAAGATATTAACAGATCTAGAAGGTGTTTAATCCAATATAAATGAAAAACCAAGTATAAGTTAATAGCAAGCCTAAAAAGACCCATGTCCAAGAAGTCACTTCTTGAAGTAAGGTTGGCACATACTTTATTTTCTGATGTTTCAGTTCTTTAAAGTCTCAGTCAAGTGAATAAACTGTAAAGCTATGTATGCCTAGATTCTATCAATTCTGTGCAAAGAAAAATGATTGAGAATGTGGTTTAACTTGAGACACACATCACATGATGTCTTGAGAATTACAATAACAACACTACAGAAAAGTCCCAGGGTAACAGTAGACTAGATCTCTAAGCAGAATTATAAATTGCACAAGGAAATGCCACAGAAGTTTGCAGTCAACGTTTTAGGAATCAGCTATGTTTACCCAAATATTAGCTATGTTTACATACTGCAGAAGGAAGCAGACCTAAGCAAATATCTTCATAATCAACCTCTTTAGAATCAGGTATAATATTAAATAGATTTAAACATATTGGAGAAATATAAATACCGGAGCAGGAAGGTCTTTGCATTCTCTGACATCGATTCGGGTATCTCTGGGTGCATTTTGTAAAATCCCACTTTGAACATGGCCGCCTGTGGACTTCCCAGCTGTCAGACAAATCACCCAGATTTACATAGAGATCATCAAACAGCTCATGAAATTGTCCCACACTGCAGCCACCTTGCAAATCTACATATAGGAGCTGTATCAAGCACCATATACACAGTTAAGAACAAGTAGGGCTCCTTGAAGATTGGAAATCCTATCACCAAAGTTGAAGGCTGGGGTGCATTTCTGAGTAGATTAAAGTATCCGGACATTTATATACCACCTTTTGAAACATGAGACACGTCCAGCTACATAACGTTTTAAAAGTCACAGATAAACTTTGTCTATAAGATTGAATCTGAACCCAATTAACATGGAAAACAGACTAAAAACTGAATATGATGTGATAAATACCTCAATGAATGGTGGCTTGCCAGTTGCCATTTCAATAACCGTGCACCCAAGAGACCAAATGTCTGCCTAAATGCAACAAACATATGCAGACAAACATTAAACAACCAATCACAATACAATGCATACTGGTATCAGAAAGTAACCAAATGGTCACAACACAATACATGCTAAAACCATCAGTAAAAATACAAATGCTGCAAGAGTCCAAACTATGAATATATACAGGACATCAATGCACAAGCTAATGTTGAACCACTACGATAAAGTAATCCGTAACCTGGTATGACTGGTATGGCATGCTGATATAAGCATACTGGCAACATATCATGTATCATAATTTTCAGTTCAACAAATAAAATGGGCTTCACAGTGGATTGAGTTTTAATTATACTTGTGCTTAAAGTGAATACTGACTGTGTTTTTATTATGCACAAGAGGCACCAGCTGCATACACTTTGAGAACACAAATAACCTGTCTAGTGAATACTTTGCATACTTGCAATGCTTGTTCTAGAGATCTGTTAGAAATATACTTAGCAGTGATCTTCAGAAATCAGACACATTTCCACCATTCAAAATCCTAAGATCAAAACTAGTCTGGTCTAATCTAGCGGCTGAATCTAGTGCCCTAAAGATAATTTAGTTAATTTACATACCGCTGGACCATAACCACGGATACCTTTGTCAATCACTTCTGGTGCCATGTACTGCAGAGTACCTAAGCAAATCAATCACGTACAAAATTTAATCCTTTAACGGTGAGAAGCATTGTTATCACAGTAGGCTTTAAGTGCCTCCTCATCTCTAAAAGTTTATTAACTTAACACCATTCATTTCTCTGCCTCTATTTTCCAGTGGCTGAAAATCATTGCATTTGATTGTGGTCTTGTCTGTCAGGTTTGGAGCACCTTTGAATAGTTTTCTAGAAAAGGTGCTAAATAAATATGCACTTACGATTATCAGCACGCTCTTGAAGGGGCATTATTACACATAATCTTTGAAAGAATCTGTGAATGAATGACAGCAAGAATGATTATGAATCTATATCATACTGAAGTGAGTTATATAAGAACATTTTGCTGCCTGACTGACCTGCAAATGTTCCGGCATGTGGATTAATTCCAGCCAGTCGCTTAGATGTTCCGAAATCTGAGATCTTGAGCACTCCGCTGTAAGTGTTTACTAGAACGTTGTCCCCTTTGATGTCACGATGCACAATTTTTACGCTGTGCTGAAATCAGAAGATTTAAGATTTAATGTCAGTAGTCATTAACCAAGTAAAAGAGAACAGAAGTTATCTTGAACACGTGCTTATATAAACTCATTTAATGAAGAAGAAGAGCAGTTCATTAAGCTAGCCCCGAGGCAGCCATGGGTATGAAGTGTTAACGACTTCATTTTCTTAGCCTCTGCATATGAGGACGGGTGGCCAGTCCTCTCCCTCACCGTCTCATCCTCCCACTGACAGTGTACGGTCAGTGTACTCATCATAGCTGAGTTGGCTAGGGGGTGCAAGTGGAACAGACATCTCGAAGCAAATTTCAGCCCTGACGGGAATTTGAACCCCGATCTCTCGATTGACAGTCTAGTGTGCTAACCACTACACTATCAAGCACCACCTTATTTAATGAATGGATAAATAAACAGATGAAATTTAATGATTGAAGCACCTATGGAAAACAATCTTCAAAGAAGAAGTTACTGACCAGGTATTCAAGTCCCTTGAGAATCTGTCGAGTGTAGAATGCAATTGTGGCCTCATTGTCTTTCAGTGGGCCCCACTTAGAACGCAGAAGAGCAGACAGACTGCCTGAATTCAACACCCAACATTTTAACACATCAAATCTACACTCTTTTTTACTCTCTTTTTTTACAATCTATTATTAAATCAGAATATCACCATCTACTGACAAAGCACCAACTGACGATGTTTAACAATGTGCATTAAGGACTTCTCCAGGGCATTTATACCACAGCCATCTTAGGGGTGGGGGCTTGAACCCACTCTTCCGATTCAAGTTCAACACTTAACCAGTCAGAAACAATACAGTGAACAACAGCAGGGCAAAATTTGAGTAGGTGTAACACAGTAAAAAATGAGTAGGTCTTCTTGACACCTTAGGGTTCACATGTTAAGGTTCACACCTTAAGGTTCACATGTACCTGCATCATATGTCCAATATTATGTGCATGCACAGTTGCTTGACTTTGTTGATACAGTGCCAGCAGGTACAGTTAAGCAAAATACAGAGGGCAAAATTTGAGTAGGTGTAACACAGTAAAAAATGAGTAGGTCTCCTTGACACCTTAGGGTTCCTTCACAAGAGCTAGGGGTGAGAACATTTCTCAACAGTATGCTTATAACATGTGGACATTTATATACAGAAGCAAGAGGTCTGGTCACAGAACTGTAACATGGTGTGGTTTGGTGGCCCATTTGATAAGCAATCTTGCACATGCTTAATCTTTGATTTACCTGCAAAACAGCTGTGGCATATTCGCATACAATTTCCTCTAATCTAATGACTTTTGTAGTGCCACTATATAAATGTACATGGCATCGCTCCAGGACTGTAAACCATTAGAGAAGCCCAGTTGAAATACACAAGTTACGAAAACCTGAAGATGACAATGACGATGATGATGACAGTGAAGAACATCTCACCTCCTGGCACTTGTTCCATGAATATTTTAAAGAAGCCGTCTTCGCTCACTGAGCCTAGATACTTGACGATGTGAGGGTTTGACAGCCGTGAGTGCAGCATGATCTCTTCGTGAAGTGGCTGCACATCTCTTAAAAATTAATTAACATTCAGTCAATCAGCTGTTTGCAACTGTCTTACAAGTGAATTAACCCTTTCGCTGCCCGCGGTCCTAATAGATAAATTTGAACCTCTGTGCCACAACAAAATCGGAGAAATTGAGGAAATGTGAGTTTCATATTGTAATGTATAAAACTGCACACCTTTATTTACTGCACAACGGAGAAAGGAAAATACTATGTCTGCTGCTATATGTTCTGCACATAGTCTATGGTTTATTTCCAGTACTTCTTTTTGGTATGATACATCCGAAAACAATGATCAACGCAAAGTCCGGGTTTGGAAGGGCACTGGTCACAGGTGTAGCGACTCTCACGTCGTATTTTTTTCTTGTAACACACTTTGCAGCGCTTCATTGCCTTCTTCTGACCCGCACATAGTGGAATTTTCATAGGAAAGTGTCTTCCTGTCAGTCGTAATACATTCTCATGTGGTGTCATGTCAATATCAGGCTCTTCAGCAGTACGGTCACCAAGCAGAAGATCAGGGTTAGGGTTAGGGTTAACCCTAACCCTAACCCAGACCAGCGCACAAATTTTTCAGTCCAAACATAGCCCAAACATAGCCTACTACATTATTTGCTTACCAGCAGTGCCGCATTCGTTGCTACAGCCAGTAATTCTGCAGTGCCCACAGCTTATGTCAGTTGACGACTTTAGACGTCATAATGGCACTTACAGCCCGGTGTGTACATGACGTCTTAACACGTCATAATGGCAGCGTAAGGGTTAATAAACAGATGATTAACAACTAATTAAAAGGAAATACATCTGCATATAACTTATTAACTGATACAACACCAGTAACTGCCTATAACACACAAAATTCTAATACAATTTAATAAATATTTACTTATTTAAAGCACATAACATGTGCAATGTCAGTAAATTTGAGTTTGAGGCACAGTGGAATGTTTGCTAAGGGCCAAAAGTCAATACATTTGTATATAGTTTATCAACTGGTGCCAATTTAGTAACTGCCTACAAAACTCAACATTATAATATTTATTTATTTAAAGCACTTATAACATGTACAGTGTCAGTAAATCCAATTCTGTTAAAGGTCAAAGTGGAGTCATGTAAAGGCTGGAGTAGAATATCATGTCTTGACTATTGATTTAAGATAGTTAAAATGACAAGAGCAAATTATTTACAGAAAAACGTGGTCAAAGGAAGTATGACCATGCAGAGTAAGGCTGCATTGGAAAATGACCTCAACACAATGTTGAATGAAACCACTTTATTGTATTCGGTATTGTGGTATTTGGTATGGCTTCCAAATTCAGCAAAATACATGCCACAATTCTTAGAATTTTCTGTAGGGGCACGTAACTGCTGTTACCTTTACCTTTTTCCCTTCAAAAGCCGAACAGAGTATGCTTACTCAAAAATTATGGCCAAAGGCAACCTTATGCCATAAAAAGTATACCTACTCTGCATTCTTTTCAGGAACTTCCTTGATGGCAATACGGACTTGAGTATCAAGGTCACGGGCGGCATAGACGGCGCCATATGTTCCACGTCCCAGCATGACTCGCTGACCCTTCTCATCCGTTTCATACTCGTACTGAAACAGTTCCAGTCATTCTATGTTGCAAATAACTTAGTGCTGTCAGACAAACATGTTTCAGTGTCTTGGAAGATATTTTTATAAAGGCTCACCATTGTACAACTATCATGACACATACATACATACCATACAATAAAGCTTTTATATAGCGCCCCTTCAAGGTGGCCTACTCAACAGCGCTCCCAGTCCAACCACAGCTAAAGAGAGTAGTCTTTAAGTTTGCAAGGAACAAGGTAGAGTGAGTCATAGGGACCAGGCAGAGTGCAACAGGAAGGCCATTCCAGGTTGCAGGGCAAGCGACCGAAAAAGAACGGCGCTGCATAATGGCTGTCCGCGTGCGGGGGACCAAGAGCTTGGCCTACATACATACATACATACACACATACATACATACCATATATACATTCCCATGTGCCCGCATCAGATTCCAACCTTATGCGCATGCATTGTTTCTTGACTTTGTTGATACAATGCTGGCAGGTACAGTTAAGCAAAATCGAGTGGAGTGCTTGATGTGTCACTATCCGTGCAATACCAAGCTACCTCAACCCTATGTCATTTATCCATTGGGAATGATAAACAATGCAAGTTGTTAAGTTGTCTTGTGATAATGCCTGCATCAAAAACTGTGTCAAGCATAATTACAATGTTAAAGCCATCACTATGGCAACTAGTCATCGTGATAACCAACCCGTAAGTTTGTCTGCTTCGCGTCGCATTCAATGTCAAGGACTACATCTGGATTCTGACTTGTCTTGATCATCTCAACAACCATGTCGTAAAACCTGCATCACAAAAAATCTCATAAGCCAAATCAAGTCTAATCCTTTAACAAAACCCATCTGATAAAACCGACATCAATATATTGCAACAGTCTCACAAACTGGCAGCCACCACTAATTTTAAATATTACACATAATACACAAACAACATGAACATAAAAATGGCTTGATGTCTCAAGAATGCTCATTTCTGTCAGGTCTTTAACACTTTACCGACGAGTGTGTACTACAGCTAGGACTGTTCGGACATATTTGTTGAATAAAGGAGGACAGAAAAATAAAAGCTTTGGTTTTTGGAACAATGGAAGGCACAAACAAAACAGGAAGATCTCACAGGGAGAGGACAAATTACATTGAAGAATGGTGCGGAGCAAGTTTCCAGGAGCTGAGCCACTCGGCATTGGACAGAATGGAGTGGAGAGACATTGTCAGGAAGGTATTGGACACGTAAGGGCGCTGAGCCCATGGTTATTGATGATGATGATGAAGTATGCTAAAGTGACTGGGAAACCAACGCAGCTCGTCGTTAAAATCGTTCAGGTCTAGACTTGTCTGTTTCAAACTGCTTACTCCCTGTAGCTGGACTGTTGGCACGCTGAGCTATTCAATTTCAACCAGGTTCCTCAAATATGTTGCCCACAGTTTCACGTGGATCGACCATCAACTGATTTTTATGCATTATGATAACAGCATTTTAGAAGTCATTCTATCGTGTAGAAGATTACAAGAATAAGCGACAAAGCTGCAATAATCCTTGAAACATGAAGACTTGCCTCAGCTTATGATGTTCCGATGGAAAGAACATCTGAAAGTCGTCCGAGTTATCGTGAACATAGAGAAAGATGGCTCGAGCGTTGCGCTTGTAGTGGCTGATGCTCTTAATGGACGATGAGTAGAACTGCCATTCGTGAATCTTCTTGCTGTTCGGCTGGGGCAAGACATGCCAGATATGTATTGACTGCTAAAATGCCAATGACACGTTAAATGTTAGCATTGTTTTCTTCAGCCTCAGTCAAACCACAGCCTCAAACATTCATATAAACATTACATGCCATTGTGTGTGTGCGTGTATGTGTGTGTGTGTGTGTGTGTGTGTGTGTGTGTGTGTGTGTGTGTGTGTGTGTGTGTGTGTGTGTGTGTGTGTGTGTGTGTGTGTGTGTGTGTGTGTGTGTGTGTGTGTGTGTGTGTGTGTGTGTGTGTGTGTGTGTGTGTGTGTGTGTGTGTGTGCGTGTGTATCTACGTTGTATGCATGTGCATGAGTGTATGTATGTATGTATGCATACATCCAGACATAGAGAATGTAGAACCTTTTCACTAAACAAAAAGAGCCAATTATAAAGTCCTATTATTGTATGCTAATACTGCAAGATATTGCTGTTTACAGAACTGAAAAAGCAATATGTAAAATAACAAGATTACATTTCAAAAACACTGGTGTCAGAAATACAATAAAAGCTTCTCTGATTCCAACTAATAAATATCCACAATAAACTCTATACCAACCACTCCAGTGAAATCCAAACAGTAAACAAAAATGATGCACATATCATACAATGCATAAGGTAAACAGAGAAAGCATGCGAGTTTAATCACAGAAAACAGTACTGGGATGCAAAACGTATAAGAAGACACTTTGAACTCTGACCTCCTCGTCTCCTTCGTTCACTTGCACATAGCTCGGCATCATAATTTTCTGTGGTTCTATGATGATTATCTGAAATAATCAAAGATCGAATACTTGAAGGATTGGAATTTCTTTATTGCACAATACAAGTATTACAGCTGCCGTCAAGTATTAACAAGTACTGTGCAACAGGAGCCAAGCTTCTCAAGAAAAGCTAATAGCTTACACTAACCTTGGACCCTCTTTCATGATTATTACTCAATACAATTGTTTGTTACTAAATTAAAACTTAAATGATAATAATAATAACAACAACTATACTTAAATGCTTAAATGCACTTGATTCCTCAAAGAAAGTAGGTCTTTTGTGTGATACTCGAAAGGTACTAAATGAAGTGTCTCGTTACAAATGTACAATCCATAATTCCCAATCAAAAAGATCTTCCTCGATTCTCTTGCTAATTCACCAATTCCTCCTGAAAAGTTAGCAATCTATCAACTGCTCAAGTTTCTCCTCCACCTCTTTAACCATCCTGACCCAAAACTACAAAAACTACCTGACCCATTCTGTCAGTTCCAGAACTCTGATCATCAATCAATATCTCAGCACTACACTCAAAATCCACAATTGGCTGCATCCAGTAACTGTTTACTCGTCTGTCTGAACCTCAATACCGGTATTCAACTAACAGAATGTGACCATCAATTTTTGTAATGGAGCTTTCTTGGTTGCTGAAGGAATGTGGGACTCATGATTATGGTTAAGGTACAACCTAGTTCAAAGGCTAAAGAAATTCATGTTAAAGCTAAGGAAGAGTCCTCTGATAATAACTACAAAAGTACCATAAGATTATGAACTTCACTTTTTAACACTTTAACGACGTGCTGCAGTTGCTTTTAGTACTCTCTCATCGTTAAAGTGTTAATACAACAATTACACCAGACAATAAATACAAACTCTCGACCTTGACTGTTGTATCATTGTGGAATTCATGATTATGGTTAATCCTTTGACAATAACTAACCTGGTTCACCGGCTACGGGAATTCATTTTAAAGCTAATGAAGCATTTGACAATAACTAACAAAGGACCTTCAGATTATGAACTTCGTTATCTTAACACCTTAACGACGAGCTGCTGTCGCTTTTATTATAACAATTACACCAGACAATAAATACAAACTTTGTACCTTAACTGTTGTATTATTGTTAGAACTTTGCTACCTAAAAGTAACTATATCTTTTCAACCTGAGTGGCCACATTCAAAATAAAATATCATTTCATCAGGTTCTGTGTTTTTCATTAGTGCAAAATCAATTTAACTGATCTAAGATGGCAGCCTAAAGTGCTTACCGGAAAGCGAACATCGCTTGTTTCCATTTTAGTCGCTTCTGTGAAAAAGTCCATCCAGAAGTTAAACAACTGCAGAAGGAAACATAATATCAAAAAATAAACTTCTGTGTTTCTACAGGTAACTGGAAATCTTATTTGAAACATGTAACTTAGGCATTATATTCAATTCTACCATTTCTCTCACTGACCATGTAAATAGTATTTGTAAGTCACAACACGTGTTCAGAAAAGTTCCTCCTGATTACGCAGCAGAATCTTATGAACCCATGTGAAACACTGGACACTGTCGCTACTCAATCTCTTGTTAAATCTTTCATCACTTTGAACATATAAAGTTAGCCAGCTGTGGTCCCTTTGAGTCTTCCCTTTAACATGTGTAGCAGCATGGAATACGAACTTTGCCTAAGAATGGTGATTAATGGTTTTCACTGGTGATCCATACAGTTTTGCATTATATTCAGTTAAGATCACCCAGCAAATGGCTGGCTTTGGATTGTGATTGTACAGTTAACTTAACTACGGTAGGCACCACGTAAATTATGTATTACATTAAGTTACATGTTGAATGGGTACAGCACAGTAATAAAGATACCTCTTTTTCTCGAGTATTTTCCGTGTTCAGTTCTTCTTTCCGAAAGGTGTTGATTAGTTTTATGTTACCAAGGGTGGACTTGAGGTACCTGAGGTCAGAGAACAAAACCACAAAGCCACCTACAGGACTTCATGAAGACAAAAGATTTCACAGCAATGCCTTTAACAAATCGAATACTAACAATATCACAATACGTGTATTGTGTATCCTATGTAACACAATGCATCTCAAATTCAACCCGAAATTGAGACCCCATGCTAATGTTGTACCACCCATGAACTTGGCAGGGGAGCCATATAAATGCTCTGAAAGAATGAAAAAATACAAATTAGCCATTTGGTTCAACAGAATTTGGTTCTTTTTTCATTAAAGTTCACTTGGGTTAACATTCTGCTCTCATGTGTTGTTTAAACTGATCTGATCCTACATAGATAATCCTACTAAAAAGTACCTAAGTTGCTTTGCTTAGTGTGCCCTTTGCATACCAGAGGCACTTTTGTGTATTGCATTTAACGATTTTGCTTGGATTAATGAAGAAAATGAACAAATGAATGTAAAAAGATCATCCACTAAAGCAGACAGCAACTATTAAACCATAACCTATTGTGCAACTTACCACATAGGAGGTTCCAGTCTGGCCATGCATTCCGCAGCCTGTACTGCTTTTCCATAATCCTCTGCCAGCACACTGACCTCAAAAAACGTTGCCACATCCCAGTAGTCGTTGAGTGATGACAAACTTCCCTTGCGACCAATCAAGTTGTTCAGAGTTAGACCTACATATTAAGACAGTTCACACAAAAAATCTCAAAAGTTATCATCAGATGTTACATAAGAAGGCTCTCGATGAAATTTATTTTCTGTAGAACTGAACTGTATTAATTGTCATCTTTACGTGCATGCATTACATCCATACATTACATAACATAAGGCACAGTGGAATGTCGGGAGGTTTCATTATAACACAGTACTCATTCACATTCACTCATTAGTTCATTCAGAGCACCATAGAAAGCCCCTTCAAGATATATGTGCGGAAGTGGTATCAGCCCACTGCCAGTAAAAGAGAAGTTTTCAAGTGTAGATGAAACAGTCATGTAGCTAGAGTCCCTCGAGACTTCAAAACGTAGCAAGAGTAGGGCATAAATCCCATTCGCACAAGCCACCTTTGAACTAATTTGATCTTGGGACTGCTTTCCTACAATGGAGCAATTAAATTAAAGTACCGATACGCTGTAGAGTGGCCGACGTCGAGAACCGCTTTCCAGAGATCACCAACAGAGTTGCCAGATTTATGCCAGCATACTCATTGGGTTGTACGTCAAATCCTTTCTGGTACCTAAAGTTTTGAACACCAAGTTGTTCAGTCCATTTGCTTAAAAAAGCCAAATCCTTTTTGTAACTGTAATCTATACTGTACCAATTCAAAAGAAACAAATCAGAGGTTCTCATGACCCAACAAAACAAAACTACAATCAAACTTACAGAAATAAGGCAAAGACTGGCCAAGAAGTTCAAGTCATAGATTGCAGGGTAGCTTAAGGTAGATTTCTGGCAATACAATCTTGAATGACATTCCACTGAAAGGCTCCTCTGCCTGGTCTCTCTGGCAAATGGACTCGGATCTTGCCTTGACCATCTCTGGACAACCCCTTAGACTTGATGCAGCACTTGTAAATAAGCTGGTGCTCTGTACCTATTATTACTATTGTAAACAAACATTTTAACACATGCAAGGTCCACAGAAATGTTAATCTGAGGCACAGTTAGTCAGTTGTCAGGTGAACAGCTGTTAGTTATCCAAATGTCTGAAAGATAATGAGAAAGAGTGAGTTTTGAGGCATTTCTTAAAGGAAGAAAAAGAGTTAGAGCATCGGACAAACATTGGTAGTCAGCTCCACTCCTTAGGAGCAACAACACGAAATGCACAAGAGCCCATGACAGTGCTACATCAAAGCCCAACCAAAAGACCCACAAAACAGTTTTACAGTAGTGCTTTAGAAATTTGGAGTTTACAATTATGACATGCACAGACCACTAACCCACTCTAAATTAGTAAGTCATTTAACTTATTTCCTTTTCAAAATAAAAGTTCTATCAATTCACTTCCTGACAAATCAATCCAACAGAGTACTGTACGACACTTCTAAGAAGTTCTTGGAGATGTTACCTTTACCACTTCAAAATACCATATGGTAGAACAATGAACAATACAATACACTTTGTAGTTTACCATTCGATGGCATGCTGCAGTGCATCCTTGTCCTGGTATTCAGACTGAACAAACTTGTCCTTGTAAATTCGACCACAAAGACAAATCATATCTGGAACAGGAGTATCTGACATCTCGATTGCCTACAAACCCACAAATACACATAGAAAAACACACAGAAATATTCAATGAAACAAATAGAAACACACACACATATATTCACAGAGACACAGAAACACAAACCGAAATAGCCATTGAAACACACAGAGAAATGCTCACTGAAAAATACAGAAATACATGCAGAGAAACACACTTAAACACACATAGAAATAAAGAAATAAACACACACACTGAAATCAGTTTAATCCCAGTTAATTAACAGTTTAACAATTACTCCAATTACTGCTGCCACTAATTACAATACTAAAATCAGTATGATATGATACAGCACATAATATATTATAATACAGCATAATATATTTACGATTACTTAAACAGAAATAATATGCCATAAACTATTACAGCACAACTGCTACATCAAAGAAGACACTAGTCTGGATAAAGAATACTTGCAATATGAGACCAACCTTCAGTATGACGGTCAAAGCCTTGTCCCTGTCCGCTGGCGTGTTACGTCTAAAACACAGTCAACATTCTTCATGTTTCACTTGTTACTAAATATTATTTAATAAGGAACGACGCTCAAGTCTAGTCTCAAATACAGTGCAACTGGTTAGGCGTAGCTCCTGAAACACAGTCTACTAGACAGCCACCACTAACAAAGTGCATCCAATTAGGGAATTAGGCTTGGGCATAATAACGGACATTGTTGGTTAGGGAACTAGAAGACCAGAGTCTAGTTCCTTACACTTGTTCCTTACAGTTGGTTAGAGAGTTAGACTTTAGTTAGTTCCTCATACACAGCAGAACGATAGGCAACTAGTCTTTAATCTAGTACCTTATACAGTGCTGGCGAATAGAAAACTAGGATTGAGTCTAGTTCCTTAAGCAGTCCAGGAACTAGGCTCAAGGCTACTTAAGCAGTCCAGGAACTCAAGGCTAATTCTTTGTATAGAACTGCATCATTAACATATCAATTCAGCATCAATATTTCTAAATGTGTTGACTGATGGGTATAATGGGTGCCTGTTCAAAACAGCATTGTTCAGGCAGCATTTTACTGAAGTTCTGAGAGCCAAATGATGAACATGAATTAAATCATAAAATTAAATCATCCATAAATACAGTGTACAGTAACAAAATACAGCACTTGGTGAGTTAAAATGAGTACAATGAACAGGCAGGAACAGAACAGAGTAACATGGACATGTCCAAAGATTTAGGTAAGTGCCTCTGGATGTGAACCTTATTACTGATGAAGCAATGCAATACAATATCAACATGTTGTTACGTTACCTGTTCAGAGCAAAGGCGTACAGATGTTGAATGGCAACAGTACTCGTGACCTTGCTGTTTGGCAAGGCATCAATTGCCTCCACCAGCGACACCATTGCATCATAATCCTATGGAATTCAGCAAACCACAAAACTTCAAAGACAGATTTGTGTAAATCAGTCAAATTGAAAAGAATAACAGTCCCTTGAGCTAATCCTTATGGGTCAGTGTAGCATACAAACTGTTAGTGCTCAGCATAAAATTTCTTAGTCACTGGCAGCGATCTTATTTGACAGGTGGGGGGGGGGGAGCAAGGGACACTTTGAACTGATCTGGTCAAAAACGGGTGAAAAATTGACCTTTTTTAGTGTTTCTCCAAAATTTGGGGGACAACTGTATAGTGTGTCCCCCCCACTTTTAAGGTGGGGTCTTGTCCCCCTCGACCCCACCCCGGGATCACCGCCCATGTTCTTAGTCTTGCCATACGAGGACAAGTCCTCTCCCTTACCACCTGACCTTCCCACTGACAAATTGCGGTCAGTATATTCATTTTATAACTGACGTTCACTGGGTACATAAGGTGCAGAAATTTCTAAACATCTTTCTGAGTTGGCAGGGATTTGAACTCCAACCTCTGCACAGACAACCCAGTACGCTAACCAGTAGAGCACTGTGCACCCAGACCACTTCATAATTCCACTCTAAAGCCATAAGCTACACAGAAAGTTTCTATACAGCATTACAATACAGATTAATTCCAGTTCATGCGTCCATTCATACTTGCACCCTATACACCCAGCACATTAGATATCAAAACAAAGCATGATTTGCCAGAGGTACTCCCAGCCCAGACCGGTTAAGAGAGTTTTGTTTTTGAACTGTTGATAGAAAGTATGCACAGCATCCCTGGTCTGAAAGCATACAGCTACAAAAGGTGGCCAATCCAGATTTGTTATCATGCAGTAAAGGTAAATAAAGGCAATGTAATTGTTTTGATGCCTTTACACAAACTGCTCAGCAGAGGGTCCTGAGGTTGCAGGATCAGTTGGCTGAGGTACAATCAAAGGATAGGAACGTTTTATGGATACCAAATCCGACCTTGGATAAACACAACCTTGTTAAACACACCTGGATTAAAAAAATCCAGAAGCAGTTAGACTGCAGTCAGGATTCCCTGAACTGCTCTTAGGAGAACCGCTATGAAAGTCTTCCATTACATTACATGGCAAAAACAGCAGTAGAAACCTGTATGTCTCGGTAGGAAATCAGCAGATTGAGGACAATGTCTGAGGACAACAGTTCTGGGTCATCCATGCGATTCCTCATCAAGGTCAGAACCTAAGGCCAACAACAGATTGAAGCAATAGATTATGAATATCCAAACCTCCATCCATTAAGCATCTATTCATGTATGAAGACAATGCATCAATTCATGTATGAAGACAATGCATAAATTCATTCATATGGAGAATTCAAACGGAGAATTTATATAGCGCCTCTTCAAGGTTATCTACTCAGAAGCACTCCCAACCCAATCCCGGCTGAAAAGTACAGTCTTGAGATTTGAATAAAACGTGGCGGAATGGGTGCTTGGGACCAAGCGAAGCTCTACAGAGAAATTCATGCATCATGTATGAAGACAATGCATCGATTCATGGATGAAGGCAATATAATGCTCCTTAAGCACCTCACAAAGGCAATGCATGCTTGACTATCTAAACAAATGCAAAAGTATGTGAATATATAATGAAAGACTATTCCAACGCACAAACCGTCCATTAATGCTTTATACTGAATCAATGACTTTACACTATAATTGTTCATCACACTACCTAGTGCACTGTATTCAATGAACCGCTTCAGCTGTATCTGTGATCATCAGGTCTATTGATTTACATTGCACTATACACAAACTCTAGGCTTTTGGATTGTCAATTCATGAGCATAATAAAAAATCTAACAGCTGTCCAACACTCCAATCCTTCAGCCCATAAAATTAATATTACTGACTCTGAAAGGCATCGTGGAAGTAGCTTGCTATTTAATAATAATAATAATAATCTTTTCTTTAATTAAGCGCCTGCAAACGCACTGCGCTGTACAGTGAACATACACATAGTAGAAACGGCAGCCACACAGGGCGCCTTTCATACATGTATTAAGTAGAAGCACATGATAACAGTTTTACAGGAGTTGTATAACTGCTTATGCGGCAGCCACCATATGGCGCCAAATCACGGCCTACTATTCATTTAACCACCGCCGCCGCCTAGCGAGTGGAAGGCAGAACTAACCTTAAATTAACGGCTGTCTACGGGGTTCGATCTTGGTACCTTCAGCTCTTCATGCCAGTGTGTTATCCATTACTCTACGGACCCCCATGCTGCATAAAATGTCTGAGCACTACAATTATGTTTAAAAACTGTGAAATGTTTGCGTTGAGGTTTCTGATGTTAGTCCAACTTACCTTGGCAAGTTCTTCCCCTTTGTAAGTTTCTCTGGCCTTCCTAAGGTCTGCCAAGAACTTCTCCTTTACATGAGTCCTGCAGAATTACAACTGACAGGGTCACCACCTAGTCACCTAGTCCTACTAGTGCCCACTGCCAACCAAAACAACTTGCCAGATATTAATTATGATGCCTGCATTACGGTACTTACATATGTACAACCTTTTTATGAGCCTCTCAGGGTGCTTAGAATCAGTGTAACAGGATCCACAGGACTGGGTTTAATACCAATCATGAAAATCAATGGAAAAACTATCCAGATAAACAACACCCAGTGATAGGGAAGAACATCATTTCATTTCACTTCTGTAATAGAGATAGACATGTCGTACACATTGGCTCAATTAAAAGAATTCCACAAGAAATGAAGATCTTTGAACAATAATATGATCAAAATAAGAACTTTGAATGTAGCACAACAAATGTATGCTGGTAACAAAGAAGCGAACAACTGTTTGCTTTTGACAGAGTTGAAAGTTCAAACTGGGGACCACAGACCACACCATGTAGCCCTATAATTCATTATTGTTCTTATTATCAGTATTACTACTAGGTTGAAGTGAACCTTCACGATGAAAAACATTACAGGAATGAAAGAATTCTCAGAGCTGAGTTTAAAGAGTATATATATATATATATACATATATATATATGAATTCTCAGAGCTGAGTTTAAAGAGTATATATATATATATATATATCTTCACATATCCATACATAAAATCTAATATATATATATATACAACATAGATATATAGATAACATATATATATATATATAGGCCTAGATATAAACTCACTTCAGACCCTGCCAAAAAGCCCTTCCCTTAGACACTCACCTACAGGTTGTTTCCACCTGTTTGAGAATCTTCTTTAAGCGCATCTGCAGGGAGTGTGGCTTTTCGCCTGGTTTCATTCCCATGCTTTCTCCGAGGGAACACGTGTTATCATTCACCATGCATTTTCCATCTGCTTCCACGGTGTATGGCAGAAAGTCAGTCTGGCCACAGGACAGCTGTAATACACATCCGAGCATAAACAGCGCATAACAGTCACAGTTACGTAATCTTTGACAGATGAGATTTCCATACTGAAGCAACCATCCACGACTTTATGTCACTGGTGCCTTGTGCATCATAAGAACGATACTCTGAAGTCATTAGTTCAGATTCAGTACTTTTGCAATGGTCTTAGTGATAAAGCTTCATATTGCAGACATAACATTTCTACACTTAATGCAGTGTACATCTGCAATGGTCTTGGGAATAGGGCCTGATATTCCAGACAACATTTCTACAGTTAGTGCAATGTACTTTTGCAATGGTCTTGGGGATAGGGCCTGATATCCCAAACAAATTCTACAGTTAATGCAATGTACTTTTGCAATGGTCTTGGGGATAGGGCCTGATATTCCAAACAATTTCTACAGTTAATGCAATGTACTTTTGCAATGGTCTTGGGGATAGGGCCTGATATTCCAAACAATTTCTACAGTTAATGCAATGTATTTTTGCAGTGGTCTTGGGGATAGGGCCTGATATTCCAAACAATTTCTACAGTTAATGCAATGCACTTTTGCAATGGTCTTGAGGATAACATCTCCAACGTTAATGCAATGTACGTTGCAATGGTCTTGGGGATAGGGCCTGATATTCCAGACATAACATCTCTAACGTTAATGCAATGTACGTTACAATTGTTTTGGGGATAGGGCCTGATATTCCAGACATAACATTTCTACAGTTAATGCAATGTACTCTTGCAATGGTTTTCGAGATAGGGCCTGATATTCCAGAAATAACATTTCCACACTTAACACTTTAATGACAAAAGTGCACTAAAAGTGACTGGGAAACCAATGCAGCTTGTCATTAAAATGTTCTTGCAATGTACTTTAGCAATGTTCTTGGGGATAAGGTCTGATAATCCAGGCATAACATTTCTACACTTAATGTACAGTTTTAATCCTGAGAGATTGCTTCTACGCATATATTAATACCGATAATACAAACAATAATGAATTATGGTGCAACATGATGGTCTGTATTCTATTGATCCAATGTTTAGGCCTGCTGAGTTGACTCTGTGACATGCCTCTGGGCAAGTCGTTAGCACACATGTGTGTCTGTCATGAAGCAGTTTGATTTTGTGCCAACATCAGCTAGCAAGACTTGCAATTTACTGGCCCTGTCTCCAGGATCTCCAGATTTGACAAAGCCTGTTCACAGGCCTAAGAAAAAGAAAGGGATGAAACCATCCTTTACAGGATACAGGAAACCTTAGTTGGTACTATTAATCTAATAAGAACAATATTAATGCCACAGTGTGGAGTTTCTCCAAGTTAGACCACCATGTCAAAACTTCACATGGTAGAAGTAAGATTATACGTCCACTCTCAACATAATTTTTTTCATTCAGTATCAATTAGAGACGATCAAGTGACAGTAGTCAATGAATTCACTTTACCTTCACTGACAGAGTGAACTCCGGGTCAATGTCGTTGAGAAGAATCACCGTCTCTGGCATTCCCATGCTCTCTCGGACACCAATGTGGTAGAACAGCGAAGCTTGCTGTATCTGGATTGACATGTCGACGATCGCTACGTCTGCATTGTAGAAACGATCGAGGGACTCCGTCTCGCCAAAGTCCAGCTTCTCAAAGTTCATCTGACAGAAGTCCACCTTGACGCTGAGAACACGTGAATCAAACCGTGAAACAAGAATAGCAAACACAGCACCAAACACTAAAAACACCTCATCCCTACTGCTTTCTATTTCTGGTAATCTAATCTGGATATTTCTATAATGCTGTTATTATAACATGCCACACATCAACATCAACAGTGGCCAGGACCTTAGCAAGAAATACAGAGTTGCTCGTCCAAAAGCATTTGAAGTCGTGATCGCCCGATGCCATGAGGGTAAGAAGCCACAACCACCCAAAGTCCTGCCGCCGTACCAGTCCAACTGCAGTGCCCCTGTGCTGTTTACACAGCCCAATGTCAACCCCTGCTCCTTACAGAACTGCCAACCGAACGCTGGCAGTGGCTTTACAGAAGAAACTGGATGGTGCTGGAGGAGAACCATGCTCACTTTATGCCCGTCAGAATGCGGAAACATGCGTTACAATATTAGGTAACCACTAGACATATCGGGTTAGATAAGAAGCTAAAAGCACATTGGTACGACCATAGTTCGAGAATTTGCATTTTACGAATTTTAAAAATTATAATATTTCAAAAATTTTAACGAATTTTAAAACTGGCAATGAATTTTATTATTTGTTTACTTTTCAACTTTTTAAGCAAGTAAATGTCAATGTCATAGGCAATCAATCAATCAGCCGTAAAAGTTAGCTGACTAGCAACACAACAGTAACTGAATATGAGAATAGTCTTGAACTTCGAATTCTATCATTGTTGGCATGTGTGACTGTGAGTGTCAGCCAGCCAAACAATAACCTAATGATTTTTTAAGAATTTCTACAAATTTAAAAATAGGTCAAAAACTCACAAATTTTTACGAATTTTAAAACCGAACGTCACAAATGCTCAAACTATGGGTAAGCCATTCAACAATGCTCAGAAACTTAGTTCATAAACATATGACTTTTGTTAACTCAGTCCCTAAGTCATTAGTTAACTCATCAAGTCAGTTGGTAAGTAATTACCAGCTGATTTCAGGATATAGTGGACAGTCCAGCATATAAACCACTAGACCATCAAGAACCACGCTAAGAAGCGTGGCTGCTATAATGCACTGATTTTCTAAAGTTTAACTAATTCTGGGATCTTTGTCTACGACTATGTTTGTTACAACAGTATTCGTGCTATAAAGAAATGTGTTACATGAGACTCCAGTGTATACATCACAGAAGGAACAGTTTAGCAGAGCCTGTTACCTGTTGCATGCCTTCTCCACATCTGTGTAGGCCGCTTTGCGGGCATCAAGACCCCCATCCGAAGCTCCCTTGTCCTCCCGAGTCTTGCTTGGGGTGAGAGAGATGCAACATACAACCTGTATGGTCATCGTTGCAGATTCAGCCAAGACTCAAAGACCTGTAATACAGATAGACATCTCAACAATAACAAAGACATATCAACGCACAATGAAAATGTCGCAAATGGTCATCATAATCACATGGCTCAGTAAAGAATAGTAGCAAAATGGTCATCAAAATCACATGGTCTGCTAACTTTGGCTCATTAAACTCCACAACTATGAATAAAAAGCATAGTTTTTATAGCTCATCGTCACAGGTAAATAAGTATCTCCTCTTCTTGGTAGGTACATGCAACTAAGCGTCCTAGGTTCATCTGGCTCCCACCCCCAAAGTACACAAATATTAAGTACATAAACATCTTTCAACATGTCTCCATCTGTGTCCAGCATTGCCATTGTAGGCACCTTTGGATAGCCTCAAACACTGGATGAAGTCTGATTTTCCTTCCTCAGGGGTCATTCCTATCGTACTTTAAAAAATAAATAAATAAGGCATATCAATAGGTGTCTAGTAACCACAAGGCCTACATTCATACATTCACCTCAGTTATACAGGGCCATGCTTGTTGTCTGCCTACAAAGAAGGAGGGCAGTTCCTTAAGAAGCCGCAGAAGACAGCCATGGCTATGAAGTGTTAGCGACTTCATAGATTCAGCATACAAGTGTGCATGACATGTCCTCTCCCTCACTGCCTGTTCTTCCCAGTGACAGCCAATGTAGTCAATTTACAGCCAATTTGCCAAAGGGTTCAGATGGAGCTAAATACCTACACAAACTGGTGGCCACTGAACCACCAACCTGATGACTAACAGCCCAGCATGTTATCCACTAGACTATCACAAAACCCTGCCTATAGGTCACATTTAAATGTAACAGCATTCATGTTATATAAAGACTGCTGCTACATTACCTGACAAACCATTGTTTCAAGCCAACTTGTGTATTAGGAAAAGCCAGTCTAATTTTCCTACCTGTGTCACAGAACTCCACAACTGAAAACATGCTGTTGCATGTGAGGCTGCCAATGGGAAGAACAGGCGGTGAGGGAGTGGACATGTCCTGCACGCTCGTATGCAGAGTCTAAGAAAAATATGCAGCTACTAACTCAGCTCAAGTAACATTCTCTGAAGTCTCATGTTGAGGTACACCTATTTATATCCCTCAGATAGCCATGCTTACAGCATTTTTCAGTTCTTCCTGAATGGAGTTATACAAAAGCCCGGTTACATTCAAACACATGTCAAAATGGAGAAAATTAGTCATAAGAGAAAATAGAGCTACTACGCAAGGTTGCACACTTTATTAGATTCTTTGTTAGCTAGATTACAGAATGCATACCAATAAAACAATATCTAAGATCAAAACGTATGTCCCCAGTCTTCTATGATCCAAAGTTCAGTACGTCTCTCGCCAAGAGCTAGACACGTGTGAACTGCCGCAGACCGTAAGGTCAGTCTTTTATGTACTACATTCTACCTCAGCCTTTACAAGCCACCGAATTTTATCTATGGTCACCGTTCCGACTTCCTACCATCGTATTGCCATACCTATAGAGACCTACCCAGGCTGTTCCTGTTACCTGTTGGTAACACCATAGTCTATCAGTCTGTGTAGCTTGATCGGTTGCATTCTTTCTTAATTATATTAAAATTATATTACAAGTTAATAATTAGTAGGTGATATATGAGTGGGCTCGCGCAGTCGCTGGGTGGAGTTCTGAAAGCTTGGGGACCCTTGCGGTGAGTGAGTCTGGGGCCCCAGCCTGTTGGCGCCCTCGGGGGGCCTGCCAGATGGAAAGGAATGGTCATTCAGGGTAAAGAAATGAGATTACAAGCCATCTCGTGACCAACTAGCCCTTATAAACAGATCGGCTTTAAAGCTGTGCCTCATTATTTAAGCCCATCCTGTTGTCTATTCAGACATGTCAATCAAGGATTCGTAGGCTTGTCTGGCACACGAACCAGCAGCCGGCGCTGATAAATGGCTCAATAACACCATCAACTAAAAAGGGAAGGGAAGTGTGCGTGCCAAGTAATTGATGTAGTCTATACACTGCCTGATCCCGCACCTGTTGTTTACAGTCTCTCGCGCATTAGTTCGCGCAATCTAGGTCAGTAACAACCATTCATCGTTGCTTTTAGCCATGGAATGTGTTTATAAGCCTATATGAGGCCTCGCGCACAACAGAACTATTAACCATTGATCATGCCGTTAATCAGATGTAGAGTGCTCGTATTATGTTTGTATATATGTAGTAGGTTATTAATATATTTATAACCGTTATAATGAAGCAGTGCACCGCTTTCTGTTTAATAACATATAAACCTCTATTTAACATAACATAACATAACATTACAAGGTTTTAAGTGGCTCAGAAGACTATCATCTGTGTCAGAGCCTCTCTCTCGAGCTTCCTCTCAATTGCACCCCGTTCTAGTTATTTATTCTAGTTATGTATTCAAGTAATTTATTCTCTTGTTTCTGGTTGCGGTGGCTCCGCCTAATAAAACGAGTGTAATCATCGTGTTGCTTGAAACGTTGCTTAACCACGTTTGCTTGAAAGTCTGCAGCACTACAATATATGGACTGCTATGTACAAAGTAATAGCCTGAATGAGTCTGTTTATCGAAAGGTTGAAACTGTGTTGCCAGGTCGTCTGGCTTTTGAGCCCGCTGCTATTTTTAAGCAGTCCAGTTCAGATAAATGCGTGTATGGAATTACCGTGGTTTTTTGCTGTGCCGTTAACCTTGTGGCTGTTGCATTGTCTATATATCATGAAAACATGTGGGTTAGCACACTGGCTATAGTCATTTCCAAACGAACATAAATTTTTAAAGCGACCTGGAAAACCTATATTCACTTCAAAAAGGGGTCAGTCAGCGCGAAAATGGGTTAAACAGCATGTTTACCGCGCAAGAAAGATCATTCGTTTATCTGTGGTGTATATTTACTAAAGCACATAACAGAAAAAGGCTAAACATAGTACATTCGATAGGCCTTTTGCAGCATAATGCGGGTGTGGTATCATTTCGGGACCGGTTGCCAAATTTGGACCCCCCCATATATTTCGTTATAAATTAGAAAAAATCAAACATTCCGCGGTATAATGCGGGTGTGGTATCATTTCGGGACCGGTTGCCAAATTTGGACCCCCCATATATTTCGTTATAAATTAGAAAAAATCAAACATTCTGCGGTATAATGCGGGTGTGGCATGACTTCGGGACCGGTTGCCAAATTTGGACCCCCCATATATTTCGTTATAAATTAGAAAAATCAAGCATTCTGCGGTATAATGAGGGTGTGGCATGACTTCGGGACCGTTTGCCAAATTTGGACCCCCTGTAAATTTCGTTGTAAATTAGAAAAAATAAGCCTTCCGCATTATTAGAAGCTAATATGGATGTGACACTACTACGAAACGTCGGCAAAATGTTGACCCCCTCCTAATAATATGCTGGTGGTGCGCTAGGAACTACAGACTCACTACTCCAACCACCTACGATGAAAATTTTTATATCGTGGTTCGCGGAGAAGGCCCAGCGCTGGTTAGTTTCTTTATTAGTTCTGCCACCATCTGGTCTTTGCTTTGACTCGGCAACTCTTTTTTTCCATTCTTGTTTTGTATATCACGTTTCATCGTTCTATATTTCTCCTCCTCTCCCAGAATAAGTTTATATTCATCGTCGCTTATAGCTGTGTCTTCCAAAGCCTTAGAAATGTGGTCATGAACAGTGTTTAGCTTACTCTCCGCCAAAATACAAATTTCGTCGTGTTTTGAAGCTTTAGCAACAAACGATCGGCTAACAACATTCCCGATAATATCCAGAAAACTCGTCGCTATGGCTAAACTCTCTAGAACAATACCAGGAATAAAACCAATACCAGTGGCTAACATAGCTGCCCCACCCACCCCAGTTCCAAGACTAACTATAGCAAGGCCGGCCGACGCCCCATTAGCCACATCTACAACCCTCTTATACTTCTTGCATAGTTGTCCCCGACTTATCGCCTCGGACCTCAGGAATGCTTCTATTTCGCCGATCTTCTGCAAGCGAAACGTTTGCGACGTCGTGTCTGACGAAATTGTTGACTCCATAAGCGGTGGGTACAAAGACATACTTTTTACAGTTGCTCTATCAGTAACGTTACGTTTAACTCAATAGTTGAAGTACTTAAAACACCTCTCTTTTTTCCTTCAATTCTAAAACCCGTTTGTCCTGGAATGAATATTGCCCTAGATGCATCAAATTGTCCACTTTGAATGTCAACTGTACGATCGATGCTACCCGCGGCTGTAATAACGCGAACTGACGCATCACCGGTACTAACACCAAACATTGTAAGCCTCCAGAATCCGCGGTCTAATGAAATAACCTCATTATTAGTTTGCAACGTAATACAGGGATAGCGTGCCGCGGTCAATGGAAGCGTTTGCCACGAACTTAGAGTCACAGTTTTGGTCGCTGTGTAAATATCGCGGCTATGGTAATCGTCCGACACGAAATCGATGTGAATTTGGGGAACCGCGTCTAACATATCTGCGGTGGGCTTAGGGATAGTATATCCCCAGTTGGTTAGTCCAACCAAATCATCGAGGTTGTACTTATGCATATTTGTTTCTCCTTTTTGTCGGAGATAACCACGAATCTTGTAGTGTGAGTCGGCCATTATTAAGTCTTATGTGTCTCCAACTTTAAAATATGTGTAGATCTGAAAGTGGGATATTCCAAAAGTACCTTGTGTTGGGCTGGTGGCCAAGACTCCCAGCCTGACGGCTCTGAATAGAATGTTAGCATTGAAGGTGAACTCTTGTGCAGAATTAGTCAAAGCGACAGTGGAGGTGATGAGATAATCGTATCTAGTTGCTACATCGGTAGCATCGATAGGGGGTTTAATCCCATATAATTTCCAGGACGTGATACGTGGTGCAGTAGGACTAGATTCCCCAGCCAGACTAACCTTCCATATTCGCACAGGCGTCGGGAATTCAATCTGTAACCAAGTCCCCATCAGTTCTCTCGAAGTGGACGCTGTCTTCCACTCACCTCTCACACCCGAGTTGAATGCCATATGAGGCGGGTTGGTGGGGATGGATTCGTTGGCTGAGGCAATGAAACCAGTTTCGGAAGAGTCTCTGGACAGTGGCGGAATATGACCTGTATGGTTAAGAAACTTGAGGTTATTCACGTACTGTCTTACAGCGGTCTCTTTACTGTCTGTATACCTTTTAACCACAACAGCCTGATTATCAACGTATTGTTTATTCGCTACGTTCAAAGGCTCCGTCGGTATTTTATTTAATTTTGTCATTTTGCCGGTTACGATTCTCGTCACCTGCCCGATACTCGCCGCGTCGGTATTAGTTGTTGAGGCCCCCGTGTAAAGCCCAGTCACCCTCTTGCCGCCCATAGCTAAATTTCCAGTCATTGCGTCGCCAACTTTAAGCACGCAAGCGCTCCTGACCATAGCGTCTTGTTCTTCGGCGTAAGTTTTTGCAGCTTCGGCTTTCTGGTCCGCGTACCCCCTTGCGGCGGCGGTCTTTTGATCTGTATACAACCTCACGGCCGAATTAATCGCGGTGTCCTGATCGACCGCGTACTGTCTAGCAGCAATATGTTGAACATCAACATATTGTTTGTTAACCACGTGCAACGACTCCGTGGGAACTCTATCGAGGCTCAATAGAGCGCCGGCGACCGCTGTTGACACTTGTTTCCAACTCGCTGCGTCGCTATCAGATCCTGGAATCTCTGTTGGAAGTCCAGTTACTCGGTGGCCACCCATGACTAAACTTCCAGTCATTACACTTCCAGATTTTAGCACACACGCGTTCTTGACGATAACATCTTGCTCGTTGACGTAACTTTTTACAATAACATCCTTTTCGTCCGCATACTGCCTAACGGAATCTCTCAGCACCTCGTTCTTCTCGTCCGTGTACTGTTTAGCATCGATAAGCTTCTGGTCTGCATGGTTCTCGGCCGCGGCTGCCTTCTGGTCCGCGTACAGCCTGACGGCAGTGTCCAGCACAGTGTCCTTTTCGTCTGCGTAGCGTTTAACGAGACCAGTTACCTCGGAGCTTAAGCCGTCTGCATACAACTCGGCTTGGTGCGCCCGCTCTTTCGCGTACTCTGTTATTTGTTTCCAACTCGCAGCGTCGGACTCTCCCACCAATTCATCCCAACCCTCGTCTTCACTGTCAGATCCCGGAGTGTCCGTGGGCAAACCAGTCAATTTATGACCGCCCATTTTTAGAATGCCAGACATCGTTCCACCGGTGAGTTGTAGGTTGTCCTGATCTACGATGTCTGCATAAGCCTTTGTTGCGGCGTCTGTGTCCATCGTAGGAGTCCCCACATTTGTCAGCCGAAAACCTCCAGCCGAAAGAATTCCCAGCATGGTATCACCAGCCTTGTGGATGAGCCCAGCGGCGCTTATCTGCCCTCCTCCCACCCCACCTCCACCGTCTCTTCCAAATTTATCAACCGGCATTTTTATATACAAAAAGGTGATGGAAGTCTAACATAGGTCAAGCACGATATCTTCAAAATTCTTTCCGGCAGCGAGCTCTCTTAGCACGAGCAGACAGAGATGACCACATACCACATCATCGGGCCCCTGTAGCTGGAACGTTTGAGTTCTTATAGGATTTTTTAAATATCGAGAAATTTCGAGAGGTGGATCCAGCCCATAACTGTCAAAATAGACGGCTGTAGGTCCATCTATCCAATAGGCGACCCAGTGAGTACCATCGCCGGAACCGGAATCTAAATTAACAACTCCACACTCCTTCTCACGAGCCACGGCGGGCAGACCATCTCGCATGAAAACACCGCGGAAATGCGGCAGCGCTCCGGCAACTTTCTCTATATCGAAGTTGCTCAGCGGTTTTAGTTTTTTTGTCCGATGTACAGGCCGGATCCTTTACACATTGAACAGCAACCACCATAAGTCTGGCGCCCGAGATATAAACCGGTCCCGCGGACCTGAGCTTCGAGTTCGCGATTGTGACGCGCGGCCTCTGCTAAAGCCGCGTCGTCGATCCGTTTTTTCTCGGCTTGGGCCGCATCGCTGGCCTGTTTCTTGCGCAGAGCCTCTGCATCGCTGGCCTGTTTGTTGTGCACGGCCTTTGCCACCTCGGCGGCCCCTCCAGCCGCGGCACCCACCGCGGTTAACCCGCCAAAAATCAGCGGGAGGAGAGCCAGTAGTGGAAGAAATCCGCCCGATTTTGTCATCTTTTTCAGTTGCGTTTTGGTGAATCTCAGCTCCATGCAAACGCCTTCCGAAATCTTCCTCACGATTCGGGCGGCTTGAACTTTTGTAAGCGCGAGCTTATCGTCTCCACGAAGCTGGCCATGAGTGAGCCGGATCGTGGCGCCAGTGCCATCGCGCGCAGCTTTAGCCAATGTTGCCTTTTGCCCTTCGGTCAGCGAAAGGCCGAACGCAACGTATTCAGTTTTCATTTTTGGAAAAAATATATCTAAAAGAGGGCCTTGTATCTAAATGTGAAAAACGATTTCTAGTAAACGACGTTGAATTTGCTGCCATCCGATTCAAAATTCAGGAGTCGGTCGCTGATCAGGACGGCATATGCTGTCGTATTATTTGGTACCCCTTCGTTAAAGTCCACCTTGATTTGTATGTCCTGTACAGAGGTTTTAAGTCGTTCAGATTGCCTCCGCACGTCCAGAACGAAGATCGGAAACAAATCTACAAATTCGATTGGTGTCAGTTGGCATGACGATTCACGCGCGTCTATGCCGCAATATTCTTCCTTGAAGTCACGTAGGGCCTTGTAAGCGCGAGAGGTTGTCCTCTTGGTGAAGTCGAGATTCATGTCAACAACCGGGTAGCGATCGCTGTTGAGCATAGCGAAAATGTTGCGAACCTGCACATGGTCAAACAGTGCCGGATTCTGGCCTTGATGTGCATTCTTTCCAGTTTGAAAAGCAACAAGAATCCAGCGTGGCTTTTCCGTGCCCGACTTAACACTCAAACGCCAGGAAAAAGTCGTCGCTCGTGGCACCGCAATGTTGTCGCATTGCATGGCGCGGAATGCTACAGGTACCTTAACCTTGGCTTCAATCTGCTTCATTAGCATGCTTTTATACTCCAAAGCGGGTATTATATGCGGCATGAACCAGGAGAGTTTAGTCAGCGTGATCTGGCCATTGGCCGCAGCGGCTTCCTTGAAGATCGCGTCTGCATCCCCCTGCCGGCTCAGCAGTAAGGAGTGTTTAATCCCGTATACGACCTTGTGATAATCATCGCAAAAGCCGAATAGATGTCTTAAGGGAACGATGAATGAAAACGTTCCAATAGGGACGGGTTTTCCAATGATCATCAGTCGACGGGCCTCGAAGCCGATATTCGCGGTCGCCGCCGCCGCACTCGTGTCCTTCTGCCAACACATGTTTAAACCTTCAGCTCTGGAGAAGTCGTCGCCGTATACCAGCATGCCTTTCATCGTCGTGGCTTGCCCAGGTGACATGACATTCTCTATCTCGGTGTTGTTAGCCAGGTATCGAATCTGAGAAAACATGTACGGGACGGCGTTGTTGATGAATGACACCAACGTGTCTGCGATGTAAGCGGCGCCAGTTGTTGTAAGCCTGCCCTCCACAAGAAGGTAACTCTTAGAAGGCTGCGTGAAAATGTCTTGGTTCTGGATGTCTATCTGTATGGCCTGGCCATTGTTGATAGCCGCGGGATTTTGTGACTCATACTCGCGGTATTCAAACGATTCGATGCTATTGTCATCGGGCACCGCCGAAGCGATGTCCAACATTTCACTCGGCACGTCAAATGCCGCCATTATTATAGTTAAAAAAGTTCAAGCTTCAATTATTAATCATGTTGCAAATTAATTTCATATGTGGTGGGTTAAACATTTTTTCCGTTTTGTGAATTAGTCGGAAATTTTTTTCATTTTGCAAGAAACAGACCCCTACCACAACGACTCGGCTTTATAGTCTTGAAACCGGATCCAGCAATGCGGCTGTTTATGTCAGCCATTGTCGGAACAACGGGTGGTGGACTCACAGCCAGTTGTTTTAAGTATTCGATGCTCTTGTCGCTGAGCGCCTTCTCCAAAGGTGCGGGGACAACGGGCGCGGCAGCTGAATTTTCATTTCGTAAATGAGCTTCATTTACGGCTGCAGCGCGTCTCGCTTTCACGGCATCAACAATTTGCCTGACGGCAGATGCTGTTGTGGCGCCGGCTTTCGCGACATTACCAACCGCCTTGGCAACGTTTGTGATTGTGCCTCTATTCGCCGAAATGAAGGAGCCTGCACGGCCAAGGAAACCCGCGATTTTGGGTATCCAGTCGAAAAGTCCACCACCCACGACACGACGCCGCTTTTTAATTCCAAGAACCAACATTAGAATATTTAAGTGTGAACATTTACGCACTGCGGATGTGAAACCTTATAGTTACTGTCTCACCGCGGAGGTTTAATTGTTCACCATTCTGGTCGGTCAGCCACACACGAATGCCCTGTACGTTACCAGCCGGTGCAACTGGTAGGTACACCAGATTTTTCGGAGACTCGATTACCTTGTAGCCGGGCGACACATCCGGGAAAAAACTGTAGATTACTGGCAGCTGGCTACCATTTCGATACGATCCAGAGATAATGTCACAATTTACCAGGATTGTGTCCACGCGGAGAATATCGACTGGATTTTCTCCCTCTTTATAACCACTACCAAGCCTCTGAGGGTTAAAACCGAGCATTTGCCTGATGGTAGATTGAGCCATATTTACCTTATATAGGGCATTCGTAATTTTTATGAAGGCGCGTAGGGTAGATGCGTTAGCTCCTATGGTAATAGGAGAATTAAAGCCGAGTGGTGCCACACCCGTCGGAGAATTTTGCTTTTCTAACTGCCTACCGATTTCATCATTAATCTGTGCGATCTCGTAGCTTCCGTCGGGCAAAATGATCGTCTTCCACGTCACACCATTGTCGGTGCTGTAGACGAACTTGTTATTTGTACTATCGATGTTGGGAATCGAATTATAAGTTTCAAGATTGACCAAAGCAAGCTCAAAGCGTCTTTTTGGATCCAGGTACAGCGGTGGTGAGAAAGCCGTGGTCCACCCTGTAGTATCTGAGGAAACAACTATACTAAAATTTTCCTTAGGCTGTAAAAGTTCTCTAATTTCTTCGAGCAGTTTCTCCGAGCGTTCCATCTGAGCCATGAATTTTGTTTTCTATTTCTATTTTATGAGCATGTTTCTATTCAATTCGAGTGCCAGCTCTTTGGAGATCGCACCGGAACGCAGTAACTCGTCAAGAATGGCGGAGATTTCGTTGCCGAGACCAGTGTTTCCCGCGGCCCTAGAGGCCACCAAAAGCTGCAACCTCTCTACCAGGGCGTTAGGGTCGTTGTAAAATTGCACTGCACCGCCACGAATCAGCTGGAACTTTTTACTTTTCCGGCCATGAATGGGCAGACCAGACATCTGAACGAGCTTTTTAAAAGTCTCGATTGCCTGAGGCGAGTATTGCTTAGTCTTAACGAAGCGTTTTGTTAGTAGGCTGAACAACGACTCATCGGCCGGAGATTTGAGCACGAGGTTCCCACCTTTAAACACTCTCAGTCTACCAGCAGACAGCGCGATGGGGTCAACGGAGAGCTCACCCAAGGCGTTACCTTGTAATTTCAGAGGAACGGCTGGGACACTGAAACCCTTTCCCTTTTTGATGAGGCTGTGGCCCGCTAGCAGTGTATGGATTCGCTTTTTATATTCCCTTAGGGCTTCGATATCTGCAGTCACCTCATCTACCTTTTCTTCGTCTCCTTGCTTATTGGCTTTCTTTTTCTCTTTGCCCAGGGTATGGCGATTATAGTGATTTACCTCGCCGATTATCTTTTCAGCACCTGCAATATCGGCTAGATCGAGCTCGCTCGGAGGTTTAAACCCATGCCGTGTGATTGCCGCGACGTTGAGATATTTGTTTGGATCGACTAACAATGCGGGGAGAATTCGGGATGTTGGAAGCGCTGGAAGGGCTGGAGCAGCTGCTGTTCCTGCGGAATCACCGAACAAAGCCGCTATCGGGTTATAGTTAGCAGACTCTGAAATCTGCGCCGGCAAATCCTGTAAAGCGCTGGTAACTTTCTGCAGCTCCTTAGACGTAGCCACCTGGGATTCAGCCGTGGCTGTGGCTATTGGTTTAAAAAGCTTTGCCGCATCGTACTGAAGGTTGGCTTCACCGAGCTTCTCATCCACGAAACGCTGTCTCAATCGATTTCTGCGAGCTAAATAATCCTGAGTCAGGGCGTCTCGCTCCTGTTTAGACGAAACTTTTGTCCACATCGCGTTTATATGTCGACTATATGTTGCCCGTAACGATAACTTTTGTCCACATCGTGTTTCTATGTCGACTATATGTTGCCTATATCATGTCTTTAAATACTTGCCTTGGGCTTATAGAAGCGATCGAACCCGCAACGATATTTTCCATCGTACACTTTGGACGTCAAATCTATGACTGCGAATCCATATGGCTGAGCAGCACACTCGCTGAAGAACGTACGGAACTCATCGAAAGACATGTCGCCGCCCACGAACGTATCGTGAATGGCTCGCAAATTTTTACTGTCTTGGTTGAAGAGGACGATAAGATTGGCATTGTCGCGGATGGCTTGCTTTGGAATGCGGAAGTAATTCTGAGTTAAGTAGAAGCAGTCCGCGCCACCGTGTCGACCCATAGTGAAATACCTTTCGATGGGCGACTGTTTTTCAAGCATGACGTCATCGAAAACTAGAAGGCTTCTGGCATTCTTATTTAATGATTCAACTGGAACTATTTCATCTGAGCAAGAGTGAAAGGAAGCCACTTCCTTACCGGCAACTTTTTCGAGTTCTGTTATCCAATCCCGAAGAAACTGATATTTTTCCTGTCCCAGAGACTTTGAGTATAGATAGAGCCGGTCAAAACGTAGGTACCCCTTCTTCAGAAGGAGGTTGAGTAGTAGGTTTGTTTTTCCACATCCGCTAGGCCCACAGATTATGCATCGTATGCTTGATGGCAACAACCAATGGTGGTGTTTTTTCCCATCGTCGGCTTCGAGATCGAAATTTGTTATTTCCATATAGAGACAACGAGTTATGATTGTATTCAACGAACACAATGTATTGCCTACGATGTAAGAAACATACTGAGACTTCAAATGAAACAATCGTCGAGTTACGAAACGGTCGGCCAGCCAAGAAGGGAACCTGTGCCGTCTGCGGTGCAAAGAAGAGCCAAATTTTGCCTTCTAAAGTGCGAAAGACTGGAGGTTCTCTACTGAATAGGGCCCTCAACGCTCTACCTCTACCAGAAATGCATATGAGCCTTCCATCCGGTATGTCTTCGGAAGATAATCCGGGAGGTTCTTTCCAGAATACAGGAAAGTACTCTTACTGTGGGCCATTCACAAAACTCGATAAACGGCTGTCACAGCGCTATCACGGTGTTAATCAGCTCGACCGTGCGTGCCTCCACCATGATGTGGCTTACGCAGTTCATAAAGATACCCCAGGGCGTAACCACGCAGATGACATCCTCGCTGCAGCCGCGTCGAAGATCGCACTCACCGATGAAACTCCAGATTATGAGAAGAAGGATGCCCGGCTCGTATCGGCCATTATGTCAGCAAAGTCGAGGCTAGGGATGGGTGTTGGACGGCGGCGCTAATGAAAATCATTTGTGTATGTGTTTACCTGTTTGTAATATATAGTATTACTGAAATGTCTAAGCACCTTTCAGCCGTCTATTACAGCCCTAGAGGTTACTGGCGAGGTAAGGCTGCGGTGAAGAAACTAGCCTCAGCCGCCAAAGTTTCCGAGGCGGAGGCTCGTGATTGGCTGAAGAAACAAGCGGTGTGGCAGATTTATCTTCCCGTTCCACGCCGCATACCGCGTCCAAAGTTCGATGAAAATCGACCAAACGCCGTACACCAAGCCGATCTCTTGTTTTTACCTCACGATAAAGTAGGTCGAAAGACTTATAAATACGCTCTCACTGTTGTTGATGTTGCCTCACGATACAAAGAAGCTGAACCGTTGATAAACAAAAGTGCGACCGAAGTCGCCGCCGCTTTAAGCCGGATCTATAAGAGGGGTCCATTGACTTGGCCTCGACTTCTTCAGGTCGACCCTGGCCGCGAATTTATGGGTGATTTTACACCGTTGCTGGCGAAGCACGACGTTCTTGTAAGACGCGGACAGGCCGCAAATCATCGCCAACAGGGCATCGTTGAACGCTTTAACCGTACTCTAGCTGAGCGACTCTTCGGTGCTCAATACGCTCAGGAATTGCTCCTGGATGCAAGGGGGTCATCCGAACGGTCAGTGGAATGGGTTCGACGATTGCCCGAAGTTGTAGCTGCACTAAACGATGAGCCGACGCGCTTGCTCGACATGAAGCCGGTTGAAGCGATGAAAGCTGCTAAAGTGACACAGAAGCCCTCTCATTCACAAATGAAAACTCGTTTGTGGGGCTTGGATGAGCCTGTTCTCGGGCACGACGTTCTCGTCCGATATTTGTACGCTCCCGGCGAGCTCGAAGGTGGAAGCAAACGTGCCACCGATCCTAACTGGTCGCTCACCATCCACGCTATTTTGGATGTTGTTCGGCAGGCTGAGCAACCGGCTTTATACCATCTAGTTGATGGGCCTGGCCGCGGTTTTGTCCGTGAGGAGCTGCTTCTGGTGCCTATGGGCACTGAGCTACCCCCCGATAGAATACTCAACCGTCGTTGATTTTGTAGTGCCCGTATGCCAGCGTTGTTATCCCATCGGCCTCTATCCACTTTTTTGTGTCTAATGGAGAGAGGCTGATCTTATTCTGCTCGTACACTCCGATCTGGTGGTCGTGGCTTCGAATCACGACTTGTGTGTGCCGCATCTCTTCTCGTTCGAACAGGCACTCCTTGTATAGCTCGTGGTGCAGATCCTTCTTCACAACTGCTCTCTGAACGCCTTTTGCTTTCCTGATCTCTGAACCACCCGATTTTAAGATCGAGTACATCTTCGGACGCAATCCTACGAATTGGGCTATGGCCACTCCGTTACATTCATCCTTGAACTTGCCCACGACTTTCTTGTTCTCGACGTCGTAGTATGGGCTGTCTCTAGGAAACTCGGAGAGGTCGTATAGGTGTTTTTTATTCCACATATCGGCATAGGCGTTCGGAGTCTCCACCTGAAATAAGAGGCTATCTGTGTCTGTATATAGCAACTGGGCTTTTTCTCCGTACTCGTTTTTCACATCGTTGTACCAGAAGTCGTACATCAGATGCTTGCTGAGGTCGAGGACAGCCTGGCCGACATATACAGGTCTGTTTAACTTGAGCTTGTTCTTCAAACTGTGAATCGCGGCGAGTTGGTCGTTGAAGATTTTGTGCGATATGTAGGCCGGGTCCGCAATTAGTTTACGAAGTTTGTCAACTTTTGAGGTCGGGACCAGGTTGACCCTGATTCTTTTTCTAAGATTTTCCATGGTCTTTCCAAAGACCGCATTATTAGCCAGCTTGAAGAACTCCTTCTCAAATTCCGACGTTGCCTTCGCCCTCAATTTTGTATTCATCTCGATATATGGAGCCATCCATGCCTCCTGTCTAAACTTAATGACACGATGAATTTTAGAAACTCGTAGGCCCAACGAGTGGTAGAGTTTGAGATTTCTATAATGGACCACATACCGCTCCTTAGGTCGTAGGCTTGGTACTAACTTCACATGCTTTGTGAACTTGCCTCCCAACTCGTTCATAAGCACATTCTGATAGTCACTCAACCACCCCTCTTGGACTGTCAGGGTCTCCGGTGCTAAGGGATAGTCGCTATGTGATTCGTGGAGGTGCTCCGGGTACCCGAGATCGACTTCAAGTAGGAAGCCTTCAGGCGCGTCATCTGGAGTTCGCAACACTTCGTCGAGAGTAGGACTTTCCCAGCTAAATCCTCCAACTGGTAGTGGCTGTTGCATCGCCCAGCCGTAAAGATTATTCGCGTCGAGGTACATGATCCAGTTGTCTGGCTTCGTGGTATCGTAGTCGGGGCATTGCGGGTTGTTGGCTTTTGCGAATCTCTTGGACACCATCGAGATTCCACCTCGGAGACCTTTCTCTACGAACAAATGCATATCTATATCGGTTAAAAGTTCGAGCTCGATTTTTGTCTTTTTCAACAAAGCGTCCCAGGCCATTCCTGGCAGGCTGAAGTAATTTGCCGGATCTAAACTGTAGTGCTTCATCGATGTGTCTCTGAAGGTCTCGAATACATCGGCTAATAGAAGTACATCCGTGCGGAGATACAAGTCGTGATAATCGCCCAGAGTTTTACAATCAAACTCGTTCCATACTCGTTGGGCGTGTTCATAATCCACATCAGAGATATTCTCTCGGGACAGCCTGCTGTAGAACGCTTCCTTGGGTGGAAGTCGGTCTTCGTCGAAGCGGTGGTAATCGTCAATGTGCTCGTAACAATATACGCCCTTTCGCCTCAAAAGATCTAGTTTTGTCCCATCATTGTGAACGAAATTTTCCTTTATATACGCCGTTGTGACTTTCAGATCCTCAAGCGACAGATTTCCTGATAATTTATCCAACGAGCTGTTTAGAAACTGGAGACTATCAATGAACTGCAGTTGTCCAATGTTAAATGTCATGTATTTCTCCATATTGTTTGGGATGCAGTTAATTTCAGTTTTTTCATCCTGTGCGGCTTCACAGCCTCCGATCGCTTGCATGATGAGATGGCTGTCGTAGCCTCGCAGATTGTGGAAGACCACTGGTACCTTACACTTATCTGGATATATTCTAAGTTTGAGGTTGCAGGCGTTATGAGCGGCACCTCGATACTTACCGGTAATGTGGCAGTGGTCGCGAACTCTATCCGCTTCGAGAGCATTTCCGCAGATGTGACATTCGATAGCCTCGCGGAATGATTGTCGATCAACTGCTGACATAACCATCTTAGCTGGGGTGGCCAGCCTTTGTTTGATAGAGGCCAGCTCGCCTTGTAATCGTTGCAGGAACTCTTGCACGGCGTTTTCTCCGCGGTATAAAACTGGTTTCTTCGTGCGGCCATCGTATCGAACTACTATGTAACAGAAGCTGCACGGTTTCTGCTCAGCTATCTGTCTGGTGTTGCTTTCGTTGGGGTTCATGGCTGCATTTAGGACTGGCACGTTCAACGCCTCAAAGTCTGCGTATATGATATACGGGGCTCGCATCTGTTTACGATGGTTCTGGAATTTGAGTATATTTTCATCCTCCTCAGGCATCTCAATCCGCTGAGGCTTCTTACTAATGCCCTGACAATCCTTGATATGAGCATGCAGCAAGTCTTGTCTACAGAATATGTGTAGGCAGCGACGACATGGATGTTTCCTGTTGTTGTGTTTACTATTTTGACGAAGAATTCGGCCAAGGTCTTTAATCCAGACGTAGTGGTAATCCTCACCTTTAACTAATAGTAGAAGATCTATATTATAGTCTCTATTGGTCTGCTTTGAGACATAAATCGGGTACAGCCCTTCATTCCATCCGAAGACTGATACGGACACCATCGGGTTCTTACGCTCGAACTTGCCGACATCTGTGACCTTCACTGGAAATTCTATTCCGTCGAAGTTTAGCTCCTGGAGGTGGGCACGATATTTAGTTGGGCGTTGAGGGTCCTTATCTACTGGATACATGGCGCTTAGAATGGCCCACTCGAAGCAACGGTTGTCTTCATTCTTTACATTAACGACTGAATGATAGGGGATATACTTCGGTGTTGGAAAATAGCTCTTGCCTCGGAAAGGCTTATATCTTGCAAAACTGAGGTCTAGCGCCACGACCCGCCTCACTCTCCACCCCGACCCCTCATTGGTGTAATCCTCGAGGAGTTTTAGTATTTCGGCCTTGGCCTTCCGTATAGCCCCTTGGATTTTACCCGCATTGGTAATTGGTACTGCTGTGCTTCGAAAGTAGGCGGTATTGGTAATGATGCCGGGAGGCGCGTTGCCACCGTACACATTATCAACGGTCGGCGCCAACTTTTCCAATTCAACTGTCAACACTTGCGAGCATTTCAAACCGCCCTTTTTCAAGAGCTCTTCGTTTAGCTGTGCCTCGATGTTCTGCTCCATTGCACTCAAGAAAGCCAACGCATCTCCTTCCAGCCTGTGGTTAAGAGGTACTTCTGCCCGGAAGTCTCTCAGATGCTGGTTGGCGAGCTCTCTGTGCACTAGAAAGGGTGGTGGTCCACCTCTATCCTTCTTAAGTAGGAGTGGGTCGAATTCTGCTAGAAGGGCCTTACGTTTTGCCCCTCTATGCTTGCGCGCTGGAGGAATTGGCCTTGGAAGCAGTGGCTGTAGTAAGCGCCTTTTGACTGCATCTGGGATTGGTTCGTCTAAGATATTTTGTAGAACAGCTCGAAGAGCTGGGGGACCGGTAAACTCACCCAACAATTGTTCAATTTTTTCATTCGTAGACAATGCCATAGTTATAAATTATTTTATACTACTGTGGCAAACTTTTTCTTAATACAATAATTATGTCGTTTGTTCAAATGATAATTTTTGTTTACTGATATTCGATTGCCGCTTGCTCATCTGTATTACCTCAATACAATAACTACGTCGTTTGTTCAAATGGTAATTTTTTTATTCTACTGATATATTTGATAGTCGCTTCCATTCTTTATTAAATTCACGGACTAACCCACCACGTCGTATTCTTGATTGAATAGCATAATAGCCACACTTCATACACTCACCCAAGTGGTTTTTAATACCCCTTCTACATCTAGCGCAAGGTCTCGTCTCATAGCCATTTCGCAGCTGTGCTAAATGTTTGAAACAGTACTCCCCAATACATCTGCGACAGCAGAGTGTTGTTTTACCAATAACGAGCCACTTGCAAAAGTTTTGTCCTATCATTATGTTTTTTATGTATACCACAACCTGATCATTTATTTAAATTGAAAAATGACCCGAATGGTTTGGGCCGGCCTCGTGGGAGGGTCTCGGCCGGCAGCAAACGACACTTTACATTTCGGTGTGTTAAGGCCAACAATCGTGATCCTATTTTTTGTCCCTACAAGAGGTGGGGTGCTATATAAATTTGCGGCGAGATCCGCGTTGATTTCATTTTTTATTCTATAGTGCCCGTATGCCAGCGTCTGAAGATATCCACTTTTTGTGTCTAGTAGAGACAGACCAACTTTATTCTACTTTAAATGTGGTCGCATTCCAGAGTGGCATCCTTGCAACTTAGGAATGTGGTCGCATACCAGAGTGGCACAAACACAACTTTGGAATGTGATCGCATACCAGAGTGGCATCCTTGCAACTTAGGAATGTGGTCGCATACCAGAGTGGCATCCTTGCAACTTAGGAATGTGATGGCATTCCAGAGTGGCATCAACGACTCTTTGGAATGTGGTCGCATACCAGAGTGGCATCCTTGCAACTTAGGAATGTGATGGCATTCCAGAGTGGCATCAACGACTCTTTGGAATGTGGTCGCATACCAGAGTGGCATCCTTGCAACTTAGGAATGTGATGGCATTCCAGAGTGGCATCCTTGCAACTTAGGAATGTGATGGCATACCAGAGTGGCAACAACGACTCTTTGGAATGTGATGGCATACCAGAGTGGCATCCTTGCAACTTAGGAATGTGATGGCATACCAGAGTGGCATCAACGACTCTTTGGAATGTGGTCGCATACCAGAGTGGCATCCTTGCAACTTAGGAATGTGATGGCATACCAGAGTGGCAACAACGACTCTTTGGAATGTGGTCGCATACCAGAGTGGCATCCTTGCAACTTAGGAATGTGATGGCATACCAGAGTGGCAACAACGACTCTTTGGAATGTGATCGCATTCCAGAGTGGCATCCTTGCAACTTAGGAATGTGGTCTTGACCGTGACCTTGATGAACGTGACCTTGACCTTGAACGTGACCTTGACCTTGAACGTGACCTTGACCTTGAAATCGACCTTGACCTTGAAAATGACCTTGACCTTGAAAATGACCCTGACCTTGAAAATGACCTTGACCTTGAAAATGACCTTGAACGTGATTTTGACTTTGAACGTTACCTTGACCTTGACCTTGACCTTGACCTTGAACGTGACCTTGACCTTGACAGTGAGGTGGCGCAGAACCTCTGGACTTCTATAGCGCCAGGATTCTTCAGAGCAAGTCTTTTATATCAAGGGGCTTTTATTGAGCCTGTGTTAAAGGCCTCCGTTGTTGTTTGAAATAACTTCTAATGAGCCTGCGCCAAAACCCCCATTATACATCTACTTAATTACACATTTCTTTTCCACTTGTAACTTTCATCCACCTATCCTGGTTTCTGTACAGCTCAGCTCCCAAGTCGAGTCGACTTCTTTGCATCTATGTTGCAACCCTGGATGCCATATAGCTTTCCCTATTTAATTCCCAATTTAAGTAATTTGTACCTGCCGGATGAGCCTGCACTTGACATCAATATTAGCTCCATGCCATAGCATCTAATTTTAGTTTAGTTCTCTCTCCCCTGGACGGTCAATGGATCTAACTGTTACTGTAAATGATACAGTATAAATGTAACTAAATTATACAGTCAAATCCTACCTGGACCAGAGGTCCATATTCACTTTGCCTTACCATATATTACTCGAGTATTGTACTATTATTTCTCTAGTATTGTACTATTTATTCTCTAGTATTGTACTATTATTTCTCTAGTATTGTACTATTGTTAAAGCTTCTATAAAGTCTCTGTCATATACATAACAGTGAAATTTGAAATCAAAAAGTTGAAGCTTCAAATTTCTTTTCTAATTAAACTTCCTTGTGATGAAACTGTTGAAATTTATTTTAAGCTTAGAAGTTTCATTGTATATTCTAAATTTTCCTGCCAGCTTTCTCCGCAAAGATGTAAACAAGTTTTCATAAAACTTGGCAAATTCTCAAAGCCATTAGTAACGGGCCTAACGGCTAAATCCTCATACACTGTGTTAGAATACATTTGAATAAATTCATTATTTAAAAATGGGAAACCGGGTAAATGGAACACAAGATTAAGCAGATTGTGGCGACAGACAGGATCACACAGTAAGGCAGACAAAGAAAGACAGACACAGACAACCACTCACACAGACATACAACCATTCAGAAGATATGATACTGACAGAGACCCTAGGAAAGAAGATAAATTAGTTACAATTTAAAAGATGCAGAGAGGAAATAAAGTGTAATAAAGCATAATTTGCATTGTAACAATCGTATTATAAGTCTTCAACTGTGGCACGTGTTCTTGTCAGAGACAAATAAAGGCTACTTACTTACTTGCTTAACTCAGAAACAATGAGCAAAGGAGTAAAAATTAAACAGATAAACAGTGAGTCAAAAGGAAGCAAGGGAGAAAGAACAAAGTGGAGCAGTTCAACGCGCTAACATATTTATAACATAAGCATAGTGACCAAATTCTCAGTTCTTCACTACACAATGCCAAGATTTTAGAAAAACTTAACTTAAACCTCTGACATGTCAACAAAACATAACGAGAACACATAAATAACACATGAAAACTTTTGCATAATGATAATTAATGAACTGCCACTAAACTGTAACAAACAAATTATACATAATTATATATTCCAGGACTTCTGAGAGGTGCTTTAGAAGCACAATATAACTGTTCAGGTACATAGATACATACTCAAATACATATATAGACATACGTACTTGGCTACCAAACGAATCAATGTGTAAACTTGCTATGCTACTAAACTGTTACAGACTCAGAATTCAACTTGAAATAAAATCCTTATTTAATCAGGATTTTAAAGTCAATTTCGCCAAAAAAATGAAAATGACCTGTGCTGCATTTTATGCCTGCTCTTTTGTATTTATGTATAAGTATTTCCTCCCTGCCACAGCATATACACAACAGCTCAACAGTGAGGTTTTAATGTTAGGCCAGGGTCAAGTAGGGTGTCTACAGTAGTCAGTGTTTGGTTTGGTATTAGCAAACAAAGAACTGAAAGTAGGGCCAAGTTAAGACATTTAAAGCATGTCAAGTTCCCATAAGTGGAATTCCACATTCATAACAGTTGTCAAAACTAATGCGCCATGAATAGCTACATAACACCTCGTCTTGCACTCACTTTGCAAATTAACACGGAATATTTACGCAAAATTTACTCTTTACGATAAGGCACAAATAAAACGAGCAAATACCGAAAACTTACAGATCACCCGGATCCTGGCACAGACAATACCGATGCAACACGGACCCCTGCCGATTAGGATACTCTCCAGGTCAACAACTATAAGTGTCCGGGCAAAGTTCTAAGTCAAGCAACGTTTAGAGAGTGGGAAAGTTCGCCAGAAAACGAATTATGGTCGAAACCGATCTTTTAAGCAGCAAGTTTTGTCTTCCGAATTATGGTCCAATCATCTAACCAACGACGGCCATAGATCGTGACCATCAAGAACACCAATCAAGCACTGAGTAAATATAACATAGACCGAACACTTGATGACGTTTTTAAGATGAAGACGCTTTCCTGTGATTAAAAATCTCTGACTTGACACGAAAACGATTAAACAATCAAGTATTGTGCTTCAAAAGCAGGTTCATTTCACATTTTGTTTAAAAAAGACCTTTCCAAAGTTTGCTCTGCAACTCCAGTTACGTTGTCAAGATTTCTGTTTTCTGTAAAACCAATCATTCGTTCTAGAGATTGAGTCATTAAACCATGATCGGCTAGAACAACTAATTATATCGTTATCTTAAGTGATTCATCAGTTCTTGCCCTCTAACAAGTTTGCACTTCAGATAACCGTAAATATCATTCGTGTCGTGATAATATATTAGCAGTCATTTTACCTGTTACAAAAAATCATTAAAGTTTGTCACGATCAATTCGAAATTGGTGAGGACACACACACACACGCACGCACGCACGCAAACACACACACACACACACACACACACACACACAGTGGCGGCGATCTTGTTTGACAGGTGGGGGGGACATTTTTGAAGTGATATGGTCAAAAAAGAGTTTTGAACTGATCTGGTAAAAAAAGAGGTCAAAAAATTTTTCGCGCTGACGGCGCGAAAAAAATTTATACTCTGAGCGCGAAAAAGTTGATGACCTTTTTTTGGGGTTTCTTCAAAATTTGGGGGGTCCGATGCATGGCGTGTCCCCCCCCACTCTTAAAGGTGGGGGGTCTTGTCCCCCTCGACCCCCCCCGGGATCGCCGCCCATGCACACACAAACACGCACGCACGCAAACACACACACACACAAACACAAACACACACACACACACGCACACACACACACACACACACACACACATTTAGACCGTCGCTGAGTGCTGCGCTGATTAATTTGGCACTGCTGTGAACTCTGACGCGTATTAATTAATCGACTCTTCAGCAGTCTTGTTGTCAAGACCTTAAACCTCAAGACCAAGACCAAGACCTTGAACCTCAAGACCAAGACCAAGACCAAGACCTTGAACCTCGAGACCAAGACCAAGACCAAGACCTTGAACCTCGAGACCAAGACCAAGACCTTGAACCTCAAGACCAAGACCAAGACCCAAAAAATCTAAATCAGCTCAAGACTTCTAAAAATTGTCAAGTCGGAATATTCGCTATTTTAATGAAAACATGAGTTTTTTATTTTATTCAAGCAAATTAACTTTAAATGCAAACTGCAGAGAAATCCGAATTTGTATTCAAAAGTCCTTCATGCAAACTCTTATACCAAATGCCTTTTGTATTTTATAAAAACCAATTCGCTCAGAATTTTCTGACCAAGACGTGCCTGGTGGGCCTCATAAAAATTCCGCCATGTGAAAAAATACGTTCTACAGGTGCTGAAGTCGCCTATGCAGACACAGAGTAGCTTTTCAAGCACTGGATGTAACTGTACAGATAGTGAGTCCTTTTGAAATCTTCCCATGGTTTACCATACCGTCTGATACAGAATAACTGTTGCTGCTGCCAATGGGTTTTCCTGACCAACATGAGTCTTGTATCCATCCATAGATAGGCTATTGGTCGTATGATGCAAGCAGGCTTGATACAGAATTCTTGAGTTTTGTTAAATGACTGTTCATATTAACAGCCGGTCTTGGTCTTGGTCTTGCGAGACCAAGACCAAGACTTTGAACCTCAAGACCAAGACCAAGACCAACACCTTGAACCTCAAGACCAAGACCAAGACCAACACCTTGAACCTCAAGACCAAGACCAAGACTTTTAAAAACGAACTCGAGTGCACTCGAGACCAAGACCTTGGTCTCGAGGACAACAAGACTGCCTGCAAGGACGACACCTCAGTTGTCTGCAAGTCAGCAATGGTCAACAAAAGGCTCGACTGCCTTCACCTTGCTACCTGTTGCTACCTACCTGTGTAACGGTAGTTAGCAACAAAGGTTAGGCTTCCCAGATAAAATGTTTACTAAGTTCAGCTTTAGCTTTAATGTCGTTTGTTAGTGTACCTCGACTTTAAAAATGCACTAGGCCTATAGCACAGGATGTACCAACTCTTCTGCTCCCTCTGCACTTACCAAGAAACAATTACTTCGAACAGGGCTTCACTCAAAATTATATTTCTCAGCAATTTATAAATTGTATATTCTGATAAAAAAAATTCTTTTCTGTCGCAAGAATTAAATATCTACAGCGGTTGAGCTGTATATAGGTTAGATGAATTCTGTTTCTTTGAACGTGTTGTCAATTTTCTTATAGAAATAAAGGCAGTTCTAGGTCTATAGGCCACGTACTATATCAAGTTCGCTAATCCACCGTATAGGCCTACCGGTACCATGGTTCTCTGTTTTCATGACCAATTGGATTAAGTTATGCATTATGAAGAAACGATGCTGTGCATTATGAAGAAATAACGCCATGCATTATGAAGAAACCATACGCTGTGCATTCGTAATTGTAATCTCTAAACTTCTAAAGTGCCACTCGAAGGCCAAGCGCAGGGCACCAGCCTATTAACGAGCGCTGGATTATGAAGAAACGATATGCATTAAGAAGAAACGACGCTATGTATCACGAAGAAACGGCGCTGTGCATTACGAAGAAACGACGCTGCAGTGCATTATGAAGAAACGACGACATATATAGAATTCATTAGGCCTAGATCAAAATACACTGTATAATTATAGCCTATAGTGGAGTGTTGGGTGTCCTTTATATTATTATATAATAATTAATAATATAATTCTGACCTGGCACCGAAACGGACCAAGCATAGGCGTAATTTGTGGGAGTACAAGGAGTAGGCTACTCGCTCCAAATCTAAACACCATCCACCTTTGCAGTCTACCTGCCTGACCCCTCTGGTTCTTCATCTGGAACCGATTGACCTCCCAATCGATTTTTTTACTGAGCGTATGTGAATATGCTGCTTCTCGCGGCTCACCCTTTGTTTGGACGCTGATCAGTACAAATAAAATTTTAAAAAGCCCCCAAGAAATTCAGAATCTGTATAGGCCCCCATGCAGCGGATTGTGAGGTTAGAAGCGAAAAAAAGTTGAAACAAAAATCATGTCACTGCGCAGGCGGCAGAGGCGCGTTTACAGAAAACGGGGCCCTAGGCGCAACAAGTTTTGGGGGCCCTTCTGAACTTGTAGACTGAGAGCCTGAGACTCTGGTGGTGTTTAGCCTATCATGTGCTGCTGTGCAAAAACCCGAGCGGTTGAAGTTTAAGCCAATTTTGCAAGTTTTATTGACACTGTCACTGTAATTATGAGTAGGTTTAGAATAGGGTGACCACACGTCCCGGATTGTCCGGGACAGTCCCGGAATTTGAAAAAATGTCCCGCGTCCCGGACACGTCCTTTCCGGGACAATGAAACGTCCCGGAATGAATTTCGCTGTTATCAAATACGTAGAATTTGCTATTTTAATTGTTGAATAATTATTTTTAAAAAAGAAATAAAAACCTGAAAAATATGCAACGCCGAACAAATTTACAAATCCTCGGCACAATGTAATCTTAAGAGTAGGCCGATGGCTAAGTAGGGGAGATCGGTACCGAAATAACCATGTACTGAAATAACCAACGAATGTATGCCTCTATGTGCTTCCGTATTCGGCCCTGATAATCTTGTTGCTTGTTCTTTGTTGACATACTCTATTTATAACTAAATTCTATACAGAAACATGATGGAAGTAATATTTTATAGCACTAAACAAAATTTCGTTGTCAAAAGTAATTTTTTAGTCTTCCAAATATATCAAGTTTGCGGAGGATAGTTTAGAGGTAGGTTGCTGTAAATTTGTATTTATGATAAGTAATAGTTTCTCTAGTAATATAAATATTAACGATATCGCAATCTCGCGCATTGTATCGTATCTTGACATTTGATTTCAAATGGCGCTTGTCGTACTGAAATAACCAGGTTTTGTGGTACCGAAATAACCGGTTATTTCGGTACAGTTGGTTATTTCAGTACAACTTTGTACCGAAATAACCGGTTATTTCGGTACAGTTGGTTATTTCAGTACAACTTAAACTTAAAACTTAAACTCATATAAATGTAAGTTTGCCTTGTAATATCATGATGTAATATAATAGTACATTTATAAATAAGATAGGCTATGCCAATTAATTTTGGACTAAATTATAGTTATCTTGCAAAAAATCAAAATAAAGTTTGCTGTAGATAGCTAATAGCTGGTCAGAAATGAAGCATCACAAAACTGATGCAGAAACTGGTGCTTGGAGACCAGAATCAATGATCCGAGCAGTTGAGGATGTAAGAAATAAAATCTTAAGTGAAAGAAAAGCTGCGAAAAAGTATGAAGTTAACCGATCGACTTTGCACAAAAAACTAGTTGAAGCCTGAAGATCAGCTGATGGAGAATTCTCAAGTATACCCTACACTTCAAGTTCAGTGAAAATTTTCACTGATGCAGAGGAGAACATGCTTATAAGGACTATTGGAATGTAGACGAGACTGGTATCATCACGGTACAAGTTTCAGAACATGTAGTTGCTGCCAAAGGTGAGCGCCAAGTTTCCGCAGTCATCAGCGCAGAATGTGGATCTCTCGTGACTATGCGTAATGCTGGTGGTACTTCAAGAACATTTTATATTTTCCCAAGAGTACATTTCAAGGACATGTTTAAAAAAAATGAGCCTCCATGCTGTGCAGGTGTGGCACAATGCACTGGTTGGATGACTGAACAAACATGCAAGGACTGGTTCACTCACTTTTTGTTGTTTTGTCATCCTTCAAAAGATAATCCAATACTCCCGATTTTGGATAATCATGAATCCCATCTTTATTTCAGTTTTTTTGTTCTATTTTAAATCTTAAAAAATAATTGAAATAATTTTAGAGTGGATTTTGTAACTTGGACGTACCAAAATATTTTGGTAGAACCCTGGTTATTTTAGTACCCGATGAGGTACTGAAATAACCATAAAAAATATAACGGTGGGTATTAAATTTTAATTTTTTTTCAGGTTTTGTGGGAATGTTATAAATATTATCTATTGTGTATATGGTTGGTATATAACTAATGTATTAGCAATTAACCTCGAATTCTAGTTTGAAATTGACACAATGCAACTATAGCACTTTTCCCAAAAAATCTAAAAACTGGTTATTTTGGTACCTATCTCCCCTATGGGTCTACATTCTGCAATAGACGCTGATATGGGCAGCTGTAGGGGCCTATTCTAAAAACCAGGAGCTTACAATTAGTTACCAAATCTTTTGAAGATAGTCGCATTCATCATGAGCGTATGCCTGTTTCAAGTGCTGCAGTTGAACGAGTGTTTAGTTTGATGGAAGGATTCTGGTCTGATTCAGGAAACAGAACTTCGCGTGAAGATGAACTTCGATATGAATTGCCAAACATTTCATAAGTTTGTCAAAGGCAAAAAGTTGTTGCGTTGTGTAGGAAATGACAACAAAATATATTTTTTGACACCAGCCTATTTTGCGTAGATTACTTACTTTGCCTTTCGGCTTATCACTCAGTGATGTCAGCGTCAAGTCTACTCAACATTTAATAATCATTTTCATTTGTAAATCGTAGCTATGCTAAAATAACAGTAATGTACAAGATTGAGACCAATACCAGTCTACCAGTCACTTTATAAAGTCTTACTATCTAGGCTTGATTCTTTAGGCCTATTAATTTTAAAAATTTTTGGGTTTGAGCAATAAGTTGACAAATTTTTGTATTTTGGCTCATTTTCTTTCGAATCGAATTAAATCAATTAGAAATAAAATGCTTCATTTTGGTCTAAAATCTTACAAATATATTTCAGTTGAGGCATTGCGTATGTATAGCGCTCTTCCAATGAGCCCAGCTCCTAATTGGATTTGACTTATATATAGGCCTATATACATATACATGCATATATTTATAATATATCTATGTATAAAGTGTTTTTTCTGCCGGAACGCTAAGGAACAGCGTTCCGGCAAAAAAAATATAATTCAACAGTTAAAAATAATTTTGTTATTTCAATTTAATTTGACGTCAAAAATTTCTTGAAGGACGGTCTCACCGAGACCCCTTCCCAAAGCCCGCCTCGTTTTTCTCGGCCTTACCCCTCGATTTAGCCCTTCCATAATTGTTCAGTTATATATCCGTGGTGTCCCGGAATGGCAGAAAAGAAATGTGGTCACCCTAGTTTAGAAGCTATTTTCAAGGAATGTAAAGTTATTTGATTTAATTACTTTAGTTAAAAACTGAATCTGGTGTTGAATGAAGAATCAACACGAAATACGTAGCCACTTGTACTTCTAGAATAAATTGAGCTCTTCAGTTGTCCCCATTATTGTGATAAATTCATCACAAATTTTGTTTGGATAATTCTAAAATTGGAAAAACATGTTTTCCCGTCGTTTGGGGGCCCCCGAGATTCGGGGGCCCTAGGCGCGCGCCTAGTGCGCCTACAGGTAAACGCGCCTCTGGCAGGCGGGTATCGAACCCAGTCCGTACACATCTGGTGAGTGACACGGTGGCAACCAGCCACGCGGCACTATAGGCCAATAGGTATGGTTTTAAGCGGTATTTATGCTACAGAAGTTGATAACGTCTTTGTGACGTTACAATGATGTCGAGCTGGAGGATTCGGAAGGCGGGACTGTATAGTTTGAAAGATTTCAAAGAAGAAATTCAATCGTCTGCATTTTATAACTATTTGATTGCTTCTTAAATTTTGATTTTGAGGAACGTATCGAGCTATATTGCGCTCTGTGCCAAGCGTGAAAAAATCAACCCCCCAAAAGTCCTAAATATGGCGCCCCTAAAAATCAACGTAATCAATATATCAACCAAATTTGTGGTCTCCAATATAATATTTTTTACAAATATGTTCAAATGACAATTTCACAAAAGCCCCCAAACCCCCTATCTATTAATATTATAATATACACACTTATTAAAACTTTCGATAAAACTTTCATGTACACCAAAGTACGGTTAGCAGCAACGACCTCTTATATATAACGGTTAGCAGTTGGTTTGCTTACTTACTTCATTATATACTAATCTAAAGACTTCTATAGCGCCGTTCTCATTACGCAAAAACACCGATGGTCACTTATATAAGGAACTCTCTACCATGGATGTTCGCAACTCTCCCACCGAGAGATCGTAATAGTAATCGTAATCTCCAAACTTCTAAAGCGCGATTCGAAGGCCAAGCGCAGGGCACTAGCCTAATCAATTTGAAGGATTATTATTAAAATTATGTAGAAGGAAATACGGGATCTTAAATAGCGTAATGAACAGTGGATAACATCTAATCTAATTATTTCTCTAGCGCCGTCATTTAATCGATGGTCGTTGGAGAAGCCCGATCGAAATCCTTTGGGTATAGCCAGTGGCGTAGCTAGGATATTTTGCGCCCGGGGACGAACTATGAATTTGGCGCCCCCTCCCCCCCCCCGTTTTACTATTTCACATTTTCCACATAATCAAATGGCAATTTTAATTTTTTTAATGAAATAAAATATGAAAAATACAGACAGTACATGCATGTTTCCCCTTAGTGCTCAATGGGGCGCCAAAATCATACCTAAGAACTTATTTGTAAGTAATGAGGATAATTGGATATATTTGGGGCGCTAAAATTAAATCTTATGCATTCATTTGTGATAAATTAGTGAAAACTGCATCAAAATTAAGAGTAAAATTATTTATCTTAACCCTCATTTTGGCGCCCCCTTCCCTTGGCGCCCGGGGACACATGTCCCCCCCCTGGCCCCCCCCTAGCTACGCCACTGGGTATAGCCTAACTTAAACTATAACACGATTTTAGGCAGTGCCGGATTTAGACTTGGTGAGGAGGCCCTAAGCCAGTGGTTTTCAACCTTTTGTAGTGACGGAACCTTTCAGAAACTATACTGTTTGCTCCCGTAACCCAGCGCGTTTCACCTGGGACTAAGATTGCTGAAAGAGGAGTTTATCCAAAGTTGGGGTTATTTTGCAGACATCCTGCAACTTCTTCAGAGGACACGCATCGTGTCCCTGGTAACAGCTGAGGCCAGGTATTGGTTCTTGCCCTTTGACATCCACGTTCAATGAACCGAAGTTGGAGGCCAGGTATTGCCTCCAACTTCGGTTCATTGAACGTGGATACTCTGTATTAGAAAGTGAACCATCTATCATTTTAGAACTTCTATACCGCGATTAGAATAGGCATGCCTCACCTGCTTGGTGGGGATTCACAACCCAAGGGGGTCGTGATAGACTGGAGGGCATGGGCGGCGATCATGGGTGGACGGGGGGACAAGTCCCCCACATTTAAGAGTGGGGGACACACCATACATTTGTCCCCCCCCCCCCACTTTTTGAAGAAACCCCCAAAAAGGGTAACAAATGTAATTGCACGTGAGCGTTTTCACTGCGTTTTTTGACCAGATGAGGTAAAAAGAAATTTTTTGAGCAGAAGTGTCCCCCCCGAAAATTCTGAGAAAGAAGAAGAAAATCCGTGAAAAAAGTCGACGTTAAGCAGTAAAAAAAGGTGAATGACTTAAAAAAAGGGTCATAAACTTTTTTCGGAGATGAATTAGTTAAAAAGGTCAAAAGATTTTAGCAGAGATGAATTCCCAAAAAAGTTTGAAATTTTTGTGGGACATGAATTCCTAAAAAAGGTCATCGACCAGACCGTGGCCGACTTTGTCCCCCCCCCACCTCTCAGACAAGATCGCCGCCACTGCCCGAGGGGCAGGGCCGGAATAACATTTTGTAGGCCTGGTTGCAAAATTGTATAGTAGGCTCCTATAATATTATGTTCAATCACTAGCGGCGATCTTGTTTGGCAGGTGGGGGGGGGGGACACGGGACACTTTTGAACCGATCTGGTCAAAAAAGAGGTGAAGAATTTTTTCGCGCTCACCCACAAAAAAGAATTTTGACCATTTTTGGTGTTTCTTAAAAATGTGGGGGGAGACAACTCTATAGTGTGTTCCCTGCTCTTAAAGGTGGGGGACTTGTCTCTCTCGACCCCACTGGAATCGCCGCCTATGTGTTCAATCAATAGGCCCTAAGTGGTGATGAAATTTAAATTATACCACAGATATTCATGAATTTAAAACTGTTTACGACGTGCTTTCATAATATGAAAACTGTCAATAATATCCTGAAAATCTAACCTTTGCATAATTTCACACTCGATGTTCATACATGTAGGTGTTAAATATCTGTCAGTCTATCTTGGCCCATCGTAGTTCGTAGATCATTCTCTAAGAAGTACTGCGGAGAGTCGTATAAATTTACTGTGAAATTTATCTCATCACGTGATAGGCATTTAGGGGATCTACCGACGCTAATGGGTAGAAGAGGCTAGAGGCTATACCTCAGCAGAGTAGGCCTAAACTGTCGCGAAGGGTCACAAATCTCTTGGTTCTCCATTTGCAAGTGATTATCGTTGGCACTAAAACTAGCGTGTTTAAACAACTGAAATAATAATTAAAAATTTTAAGGCAGCATACTAATGCCAATTGTAGGCCCCTTATTAATGACATGTTTGCAGTGGCGGCGATCTTGTTTGACAGGTGGGGGGGGGGACACTTTAGAAATGATCTGGTCAAAAGAGTTTTGACCTGAACTGATCAAAAAGGTCAAAAAAAATTTTGCACAGATAAAATTCATTCTAAAAAAAGTTTTTGGTGTTTCTTCTAAATTTAGGGGGAAATGTATGGTGTGTCCCCCACTCTAAAAGGTGGGGGCTCGTCCCACTCGACCCCGGGATCGCCGCCCATGCATGTTTGGTAGGCCTGGGACCCAGGGATTAACTATGGTTCCTTGGGACCCAGGCCCTGGGTCCCAAGGAACCAGTTAATCCAGGCCTGGGCAGGGGTCTTACGGCGTTTCATCACAGGACGTTACCTCCCAGAAGACACCCCGCTTAGCCGACTCGCCTCTTCACCGCATTACGGAATATTCAAGAGCATGTCCTGCATGATCTGCTGCCACCTGTCAAGTGCACAGGCCACTTCCTGTGCCCACAAGCTCACGACCTGGAAATCCCGACCGCTGATAGCTTGGCTAGAAAACGTTCATCAGGATGCTTTATGAAGTGGCTTAGCGGAGAAATGACATGCTTGATTCCTGAATGAAGCTTTGAAGGATATCCCTATTGTGAAGGCACTTTAGTTTATCTGATTGCAATGTGTTGTAGATTATTACACTAATACTGAAATAAAGTTAAATTTTGAATTTAATTCTCTGCGAGTTATAAGAACGTGGTGTATCAAAGCCTTGACCAATTCAGATTTCTCAGATTTCTCCTCATAGTTTTGGTACTTTGGGTCTCAAGATAAATACATATACGTGTAGTGGGATGGTGCAACACAAATTTCCTATTTTGTGTCAAGATAAGAGAGGTTTGGAGAGGTGATGTTTCATTTATTTCCACAACATAAACAGCAAATAAGATAAATGCATTTTCGAATTATGACCCTGGTTTCAACTAGCTTTGCTCAAATACCTGGCTTAGTATGCTTTGTGTAACGCTCCCCTTAATAATCCAGTTGCCCAGAATACTGAGATAGAAAGGGTCGTCATGTTACACTGACAGAGAGTAAGTACCGCTTGCAGGCTCAAATGGTACAAACTCCAAACCATCTAAACGCTTTTTGGTAAAGATGCAATCAACAGTGAACCATATAAATTCCTTTTAAATTACATTGCACATTCCCAAAAGCAACCAGTATACCAGTACTCAATACTCAGTATACCAATATCTCAAGGGCCACATAAATTTAAAGAAGTGAAAGTAGGACCAAGTTTAGACATTTAAAGCATGTCAAGGTCACTCTAAATGGAAGTACTATTACCTAGCAACAGCAGCCAGCCAACTGTGTTGTGCCCAGGATCGTACAGCAGTCTTAAGATGTTAGAATTCAAAAGGTCTCTCAACACTTTAACGATGACAGCATACTAAAGCGACTGGGAAACCAATGGAGCTCGTCGTTGAAGTGTGAAATAAATTGTACACCAAGTTATTTACACGAAAACTTCTTTGACATTCAATCCAGTGACAAGAACACAATACTTCAATTAGTGGGATTAAACTCTGAAAAGCAATGGCTAGAAATACTAATGTGCCAGAATGCAATCATTGATCTGATCATACAAAGCACATTTGATGTGACCTCTAGTCAGATGCCAATGTAGCTTCCTGTTGTAAACAGTGATGGGCACTAAACTATTTTTTTAGTTAAACTAAAACTATTTTCCAACTAAAATAAATTAGTTTAACTAAAGTTGGCAACTGATTTTGGAAATTAGTTAACTAAACTAAAAAAAGTAGTTAAACTTTTTCCAACTTTTTACGACAAACATTTTCACAATAACAAGTTCAGTGAACTGTAATAATGGAGATCGTCAATGACAATTTCACCTTCAAACTATGCAATGTGTACTGTTCTAGCATACATAGTTACAGGCGTCCTGTAAGTAGTGCAGTGGTCACCAACCCGCGGCTCGCGAGCCGCATGCGGCTCTTGAAAAGTTCTGTGGCACAGGGACGTATCTAGCGTTGGGCTTGGGGGGCTTAAGCCCCCCCAAACGAAGTTGAAGCCCCCCAAATAAGTCAAGCCGTTGTATGCTTACGGCTAAAATTCGTATGAACACTGTATAAATGTTGCCATGTTCAAGGCTTAAGCCCCCCCAAACGAAAAATCCTAGTTACGTGCCTGCTGTGGCAGCTCTCCAGACCTTCCAGAAGATGACATTTTCTATGTGACGAAATAAAATTGCGCTATAAAAATGGACTGTTTCCGTGATATTATTTATTATGATTAACGCTAGCGATGATAGCGTTATCCGCTAGTATTTGTTGTGCTCCTAACTTCGACATAAAACCATGGCGGCTCCCAAAAGTTGCTAAACTTCGCAATGCGGCTCCCAGAAGTTGCTAAACTTTGCAATGCGGCTCCTCACCGAAAAATGGTTGGAGCCACTGAAGTAGTGTATGAATTTGAAAACACAGGCTGTTAATGCTAAAACCATGCAGTGTTAATCAATAAGTTTCGCGTTGAATTGTTAACAGTGTTCAATGTTCATTGCGGAAAATAGTTGCATATTGCTCATTTTTTTAGTTAAACTTTTTAGTTAGCAACTAAATATTTTTAGTTAGACTATGGTTTTAACTAAACTATTTATTTTTAGTTAAACTTTATCCTTAACTAAAAATTTTTAGTTAAACTAAAAGTTAGCAACTTTTTAGTTAACTATTGCCCATCACTGGTTGTAAACAGACAAAACTGTCTTGCAGCATGCAACAGTGAACATGCTTTGATGCCACACATCAGTCATTTTAACACCCCAGTGTTCTGGCCACTCCAGTGACTGCAGTTAGCAGACATTCCTTACAAGGGTGTACACTGTACATTGGGTTCTGGTGTCATCCTACTTACTCATCAGCCAAAATACGAATCCGGCTATGAACGCCACAAACACGGGTACAACAACAAACGCTCGGTATTTCTGGAAAAAAGTAGGTGAGTCGTCTTCGGTGCGTTGTCGTCGTGGTTTTCTTTTGCGTATTCCTTTCATCTTCCGCTCAAAGTCTTCCAGTTCCTCTTGCTGGCGCCGTGCTGCCTCTTCCACGCGAAATTTCTCCATTTCTGCTTTTTCCTGAAAACACCCAATCAATACATGTACTCCACCTATCTAAAAAGCATCTTCCTATAACCATGAAAATAGTTTTCTCCCATAGTCACATATCCAAGCATCCATAATGTAACAATAAAGCAAGTATCCAGAGGATATTTCCAGTAGCAACCACGTATCACAAGATACCCATCATAACTTCTCCTACATTGGTCCTTCTTCTCCTAACGGTTTTCCATCATGCCTTCCTATGCTCTTGTAATAGTACTTAGAAACAATGCATGGAAAACTAGAAGAGTCACCAGTGGTAGGTCCATGCACAGAGTTGAAGCCCAACCAACAGATACCCACCATAGTTGACAGACAGCAGAGTCTCTGGACCAAGCCATGTTGATACAGTGGAGCAACAACATGCAGTAGCATCTGTGGCACATGATAATGCCACTGCCTAGCAGTCCTTCATTGGTGGAAAATGATGCACTGGCTGTTCCTCTAGCTAACCTGTACAGGTAGACCAGTACTTGTCGCTTGCTGGTCAGCATGTTGAAGTGCCACCAGTTCAGTGACTATTTTGGTACATTATTCCATCGTGCTTTCTCGTGTATTGAAACACGATACCACTGAACATGTGTACCATTGCACTTGTCTTTCAGCAGCACATATTTCAAACTGACTTGAAATGCATTTGTTTAGATCAGGTAGATAGATAGACATGTGTACAGCACTTTGTAAGGTACCTAAAGATTTTATAGTAAAAGTCTTCATACATACTTATATATATATATATATGGTGACTCAGTGGTAAGTTCGGCGCCTTGTGACCGGAGGGTTGCAGGTTCTAATCCCACTCTAGCCGCTGCGTACGGGCCTTGGGCAAGTCCTTCACTCGCAATTGCTCGTGGCGCTTCGGCGTGAAAATTCCGGCACAGAATCAAATGCTGTAGTCAGGAGCGCCTCTGAGTAGTAGTTGACTTCGAGAGGCGCTATAGAAATATGCGGAATAAATAAATAAATAAAGATAAATTAAGAAAGACTGTCCAAAATGGGCACAACTATTTATCTTAATAATCAAAATAATTCCTCTTGACATCAGCTGACCTTGTCTTGTTTCTCTTTGGCAGCAAGACACGCTTCATCACACTCCAGTTTTGCCAATCCAGACTGGAGTTCATTGCAAAGGAAATCACCCTTGCGCCGACGACATTGGCACCGAACCTTCACCTTTTCCACGCATCGCTTGGGGTTGGGACAGGAACTCGGATGGCAGGTGGCCTTGCACTGGTGTCCACAGGGCAGCTGAATTATTCAAATGAAACACATGCATACATCAGTCAATGCAAAAATCAGGAATAATTGTGCTACAGCCAGGAGCGTAACTTTGGTCTAAAAGGTTGGGATACCAATTTCTAACACACATGAAGCAAGACTGAGACTGCAATCTCTGGAACGGCACAATATAAATTATGCCTATGACTACAGCTACAGAATTCAATGTATGTATGTATGCATGTATGTATGAGATTACCGGGGTAGATCAGGTTAGAAATAGATGCTCACCTGCTTTGGACATTTGCTCTGACAGGACTGGAGTCGTTCTCTCTCTCGGTCGTCGGCATGCGTCCAGCGATCGCATTCGACATAAAGGACAACCAGTTGACAGTGACAGCGCATCCGTACCATCTGAACGCAAGGACTGCAGTCGCCTGGATGACACGGCTGCAGGCAAAGGTGGGTACAACCGTCTGGGCAAGGCCGGGAACACGGCTCGTCACATCTCTCACAGTTCTCACCAGACTAAAAAGGGAAAGCCAGGCAAAAAAATACAAAATGAATATCTAAAGGTGCTTTCCACAGACGTGCTCATGAGGTTAGAAGTTGCTTTTAACATTACACATTAATTCTGATAGTGGTACCAAAAGGAAGGCATTAATATACATCATACAGTTCAAATAATGGGAAGTCGGAAGGAATTGACAACATCCCAATAGAAATACTCAGAAATCTTGGAGAGAAGGCAATGAGCGAGGTGGTGCAACTATGCCGGGACATCTACAACACGGGAGAATGGCCAAAGGACTTCCTGCAGACAATAATTATACCAATACAGAAGAAGCAGAATGCAACAAATTGCGAAGACCATCGCACGATAAGCCTTCTGACACATGCATCAAAAATCCTGCTAAGAATTATAACAAAGAGACTGCAGACAAAGGCGGAAGCAGAAAATTGCTTGGGAGAGGACCAATATGGGTTTAGAAAGGGAAAGGGGACAAGAGATGCGATAGCAGCATTGAGGATAATAGCAGAAAGAAGCATCCAACATGACCAAGACATATATATCTGCTTCGTCGACTATGAAAAAGCTTTCGACAGAGTAGACTGGAGAAAGCTAATGGGAATACTGAGAAGAAAAGGGGTGGATTGGAGAGAAAGAAGATTGATAGGTAATCTATACATGGGACAAAGAGTGAAAATAAGAGTTGATGGAGAGTACTCAGAACCAGGAAAAATAGGAAGAGGGGTAAGACAAGGATGCCCACTGTCACCAATCCTATTCAACATCTATATAGAAGAGATCATAAGAGAAACGCTAGACGATATGGAGGAGGGGATAAAGGTAGGAGGAAGAAGGGTGAAGGCATTGAGATTTGCAGATGACCAGGCGATGCTGGCAACTAGCCAGGAGGGCTTACAAAGGATGATGGATCGTCTAAATACGGTATCACTGGAATATGAAATGAAAATAAACGTAAAGAAGACAAAGGTAATGAAGATAAACAAGAGAAGCGGTATAATACCACAAACAATAAAGATCACACTAAACGGACAAGAAATAGAACAGGTGGAGAAGTTTTGCTATCTAGGAAGTGTGATCACAGACGATGCAAGATGCCACGAGGAAATAAAAAGAAGAATATCCATGGGAAAAGATGCATTTTACAAAAGAGGAGAGCTGATGAGAGGAACCTTAAGCAAGAATCTAAAGAAGAGAATGGTGAAGACACTGGTGTGGAGTGTGGTGCTGTACGGCTCCGAGACATGGACAATGAGGAAGGACGACATAAAAAGATTGGAGGCCTTCGAGATGTGGGTGTGGCGCAGAATGGAGAGAGTTAGCTGGGTGGAACGGAGGACGAACGAGGAAATCCTGCAAATGGTAGAAGAACAAAGATCACTCATAAGTACTATACGCGGACGACAAAGGAAATGGATCGGGCACATCCTAAGGAGTGAGACACTGCTAAGAGACATCATGGAGGGAAGGATGGAGGGGAGAAAGACGCGAGGAAGACCGAGGGCAATGCTGCTAGACTGGATGATGACAAAAGAAGAAGGATACAGTGGACTGAAGAGAAGAGCACAAGACAGAGAACGATGGCGTCATTGGTCATACGAACCTGCCAATGGGCAGAGAACATAAAGAAGAAGTTCAAAATAAACTCAAGTCATTTGAAATGCCACATTAAAACTGTCCAGAAAAGCCTTCAAGTAAACATGTGGCCTAATTGAATTATGTGAGTTTGCATGCATATGTTATGCTAACTACTCGGATAATAGCACATACGCGGTGTATTTAGTTATATTAACTTGTGCTTTATAAATCTTCATAAAATACCAGTAAAATTAATAATAACAATCACATTTATGTAACCACATTTTTTAGTTCACAGTAAGGTAAGGTAAGACGAAGTAAATTAAAGCAAAGGTAAGACCTTGTATGAGTTATGTTATGGCCAATATCCTATGCACCTTCATCAGCAATACTGAAGGGCTCTGCTTTGAGAAACATGAACTGTATGGCATATACTGATACTACTATGTTTATAAGTACATGTATAACTAGATAAGTAGTCAGCAAACACATGCTACTTTTCCCACTACAAACTGTTACGAATTCAGCAACGCACCTTGCGAGTATCTTTGGCACCTTCAATGGTGTGACATGCAAGACGACAGCTGTGATTGGCGCATGGAAGGAGGCGGCCACACTGGCGGTGACAGGAACTCACAACTGCATCGCTACACTTTACCGAGATCGTCTGAAACATGCCACTTCTTACTTGTACGGTAATTGTAAACAGAGAGCATAGTCACCCTATTTTACTTCAACATTTGGAACTGGGATGGAGAAGTTCAGGCAGTCGACCTTGGAACAGAGTAGTGAAGAAGGGTCCAACACTCTTGAACAGGTGTCATACAGTAAGGAAGAAAGCCCTAGCTAGAGCACCTGTGTTTGCCATTACAGAGACAGTGGGAATTGTATATAGTGTCATACTGCAGTAATGTAAAATGTGTTTATTTTCTCCTTCATAAATGTATTCACAGTCAATCTAGACCATACCAATGTTGTCTGTCACATAAAATAATTCACTACTATTGTCACTTTCATACGCAAACGACGTTATTCTATCCCATGTTACTGGTTTTGCACTCCATTAATTGGATTAAGCATTTAAGCATTTGGGTGTGTACGTAGTTGGAGGTCTTAGACAGTTAATGTTAATGTCAATCTCATGGAATGGTCGTTTCACCTTGTGCAAAAGTGTCTTCCATCTTCTGCATCTTATTTTGCAGGAAAATTACTGTTTGGCTTTTTACCCAAGCTAGGTAAGTAGCCAGATAGTAAATAATAAGGATTAGTAGTTTTATCCACAACAAATGCGTTAATGACTTACAATTGCTACAAAATCCTTATTTCATTATTTTTCCTTATGGTACATCTATCTTTTGGGGACTAAAAAATATTTATGGAGATTAGGAATTACAACTGGAATGGTTGCTACTTGTCAAATTCTGACATTGGAAAGGTACTACAGAGAGTAACAGCACTGAATTGTCAAAGCCAGGCATTGACAAAGAAATGCGGTCTCCCTTGTATCAGAGACATTAGCTAGACTTCATCCCAGGTCTGTGATGAAAGCTAGACCAATGCTACTGATGGAACCTAGCATTTCAAAACCCCGAGGGACAGAACTGTATCTACCAATTGTTCTTAATATAATTGTTACCTCGTGCTTGCCCAAACAAGTGACTGGAACGAGCACAGCACATGGAGGGCAAGGCATTGCAACCACTTCAACTCGAGTGGCTGGCTTGCCCTCCCATGGTCCTGCACGGGGCTGAGTGTCTTTGATTTTGGTCATGATGGCGTCATGGCATCGTGCAGGGCAGATGTGAGTACAACCTATTAGTTGTTTATTACATGTCTGCTTGCAAGGGGGACACGTCCCAAAATGACAGTGATGGGGGTCACGCTTCTCATGGTGGCAGTCCGGCGGTTTCCTACAGAAAAAGGAACCACATAAAGTAGTGTAATTAAAATATGTAAGAAATCTTTATTACTCAAGAAAAAAATGCCCAAACTTTACAAATAACAATGTAAACAAAACAGTAAAAAACAAAACACAATGACTACAGAAGTTCCGAAATATAGGCGCAAAAACGCAGCACAACATATCAGCAGCAGCAAACCAAGCAGATTGTTGTACGAACCTTGGAAGTTGACTTTACTGTGCATTACAAGCACTTGTTAATAATACAAAAACACTGCCAAACCCTGTTAAAATGCAGAGCAGAGGCTTATATAGATTTGTATACCACAACACCTCTCACTTACTTGCACAAAAGGCTGCACCTTGGCGGTCGAGAAAATTTTTCTGCACCACACGGAACAGACAGCTTTGTATTCCCACAGTTACAAGTAATTGTGACAGTCAGAGGACAAGGATAGCACGGCCCTGGACACACAGAAGATGTGCAGCCACAATTCAGTTATCAGTCAATGCTTGGTGAAAATATGATCAGAACTGAGAACTTCTGTAGTGACACGGAAATAATGTTCAAGACAGGAATCAATGTTCACTGCTACATGAATGGATTTCAACCTGGCTCCAACACAGGATTATAATTTTTATTGCAATTTCGCTTTAAGCAAACCATCAACTGATATCTTGGGAATTACCGTATATACTCGCGTACAAGTCGACGTCGCGTATAAGTCGACCCCTAAAAATTTGACCTTGGATAGGGGAAAAAGTCTATGACCCGCATATAAGTCGATGCGTGTTTTTACGTTTACCCGGTAAATCTGGACATTATTTAGCCCTTTCCAACACCAACTAAACCCACGATTTAGACCCTATGATGAGACATGTGCACAGCGAACATGTGCGTTGACCAAAATTGAATGTTACCCAACAAATTATCTACCAATAATTAAGCATTTTCTTATTAAAATACCCTTTAAATTACGAGTCGGCTATTTACGAGTTAATTTTCGCCTCTTCCTGCCGTTTTTCAAATTATTGCGGACCTATAGTTTCCATTTTGTGGAAGGTACTTTCATCAAGACAAGAAACCAAAAAATGAATTAAAGCAAAATATTATAGCGCTATCAAAATTTTTAACAACCTAAACTGCCAGTACTATTTGGCAATATTTGCGGTTTCGAACTTCAAAACGTCTCGGACTATAAATTTCAAGTCATCCCCGTAGATGTCAGTTTGCCGAGTCTCTGCTTAAATGGCGTCGTTTTGCAAACCGTCCATGGCGGTAATAATATAATTGTACAATGCCGCATCTTCAAAACAATTGCTGTACCATATCTCTTGGCAAATCGTTTGGGCCGAGCTTCTCCCATTAACAAGGCCAAGCAGGTTTGTCCATCATTGTTAAGCTTGATACCATCATCATTTGATCCACCTGGATCGGTCAGATACGCGCGGAACATGTCCTAATAGGCTACTAGCATTCTTTTCTAGTGACCTGACCTCGCGTTACACGGATGCAAAATTTCAACCAATCCTTTATTCAAACTTCGAACAACCAACATTTGGAATGAAGTTTTACAGTAGTCTCTTATAAACCTCATTTTGGGCATTCTTTCGCTATTGCTTATAAATAAACATTCGCGTCAGCCGTCAGTTGATAAACATTCGTGTCAGTTGCGTCCCATCGGGCCATCTGCTAGACAGCTAATGATCACAGTGACATGCTTTAATTATGGCCAATAGTTTTGACCTGAACGGTACTTTCTCTTATAGCGTTTACAGTGCAATTCCCAGGCAGGTCAATTTTGGCTTTTTCTGAGTATTGCAGAACACGAATTTACGGTCATAGTAGAAATGCGCTATAAAATCAAAAGATTTTGCAGAAAACGGAAGCCGTACTCAGCCAAAAAGAACAACAAATAAGAACTGATGTTGACGTTCATTTGCCGGGATTTTTTCAAACTTTACAGAATATTATTTTATTCTATCGGATATTTTGCCAGTATTTTGCTAAAAATTTATTCTTTTGTAGTATAATGTAATATTATGTCCTTCACGGATGCGTCATGCGATGGCTCATTGTTGCACCATGCGGTATCAGAGGGGTATGTTGTTATCCGACGGGTATGTTGTTGACCTCCATTGCATGTTCTTGCGATCTCCGATGGATAAATCTTGCGATCTTGGTTTGTCCCGCGTATAAGTCGACCCCCCAACTTTGGACTTTCAAAATTGTCCAAAAAAACTCGACTTATATGCGAGTATATACGGTATGATAACAGTGCAATAAAAGTTACAAGATTAGATTAGCTTAGACTAAGCAAAATCGAAGTGCATGCCAAAATCCAGACACTCAATATAAATTACATTACACTAAGTTATTCCATTGTAATTTAAGTAACGTATGTATCCAGACACTTAATATAGTTCCTAACAGGGGGAGATCACAAAAACCAGTGCTAGCCCAAGTGGCGCCATGTTCATTAAGAACAAAAAGTTCTAGTTCTTTTACTAAAAGGACTGTATTATGCTTACCCAAATCACCACTTTAATCACAGTTCAACTGATTTTGTAGTTCATTAACTTTATGAAAATGCCAAAGCAGCAGTGCTCTTACTACTCCTAGCATTTTCTTCTGCCATCCCATATGCAGTGCTATAATTTCCCTTCATTGCCCATTCTAACCAAATATGTGTAATGAATCAATAAAGGAAAGTTGATGCTGCTACAAACCTCGATGGCAAGTGCTTTGACACTTGTGCTGATGACACCCTAAATTCTTTCCACAGCTTGCAGTACATGGTGGGCAACTACCATCACAGCACTATAACACCCAAGAAAAAACATCCTCAAACAACACCCAAAAGCCGTAAAATAACTACCACAAAATCAATACGAAGGTTAGAAAAACGGTGACAGTAGGAGTCATTGGAAACAAAACACAACAGTTAACATACACACTATCATTCATTCATTCATATCAGACATTTATAAAGCACCTCTTCAAGGAGAACTACTCAGAGGTGCTCTGATTCCAGCATGACTGAAAAAAGCAGTCTTAATGTGAAAAAGGAACATAGGAGAAATGGTTCCGGTGAGCAAGCAAAGCACCAGAGGGAGGCTATTCCAGGTCTAAGGGCCCACCACCCAGAAAGCATGATGCTGTTTGGTAGAGTACAGGCAAAAGGAACAAACAGCAGGCCCTGATCAGACAAGCAATGGGATATGTGGATATGTTTGAAGGTTACAAACATGTCCTGTCCACGGATTACTGTGGTCTCAATTGTGACTCAGTCAAAAACCCTTCAATCCTGCGACCACGCTTGTTACCATTACCTTTTCACCTTTATAAATACATTCAGATATGACCACACCATGCAAGCATAAACATGTTGCACGTGGGTGATAGATCGTTACCTTCCTCTTGCATGGATGATTTCCACAATCCCTCATATTGCCGCACTTGGTTTCACACAGGAATTCCTTGAAGCACTGAACGTCTTTGTCTCTCTTACCACAACGACACCTCTTACGAACCATCTCTCGACACTGCAGGAAAACAAATAGAAGCACATAGTGCTAAATGGCCAATTCTTGTTTAGAAAAGTCAGAATAATAATAATAATAATAATAATAATATACTTGTGTTTATTGACAAGCTCACTGACAAACTGCAGTAAGTAACATTGAAACATAAGACAGTACAATAATCAAGACCTTATAGAATACACATCTTTGCAGCCTGTTAGGTGCCTGCTCATTTTACACTATATATGCTAGTTACTGTCTGACAATTCTTTCAGTTAAGAAGATTAAGGCCACAGTTTGTCTTCTAGTCAGGAAAAACCCATTTCTAGTGACACCAAGATCTGAGGTGATAATTCCCTTACCATGCCACAATGTCCAGGGTGGCACTTCTGTGTGCAGAAATGAGCGCCACATTCGAGAGGCTTCCCACAGGTCTCCAGACATGTTGGTACATCCTCAGTACATGGAAGATCAAACTCTAAGGAAAAAAATACAAATCTCGTTAGCATAGTTTTCATCTTCAAATATAGTACACACAACTGAAACGCCGCTTAATACAGTTCACTCTAAAGTAACAGGAAAATTTTTGAATCATAAGCAGAATGGAAGAGGCAAGTCTTCAGCTAGGAGCATAGGTGTAACTTTGTCCTGTGACGATGTTGTTTGGTCACCACTGCTTTTAAAAGTGGTGGTGACAGTCACCACCTTTTGACCCCATGATGAAATATGTTTTCTGACATGACGTCGTTTTGGGTTGAAGCAAGTTCAGGCAACGACAATTAACGGCAGTGTGTTCTTGCATACTTACCTATTGCAATGCTGATAGATGCCTTCAGGTTAGCTTAGTTATCGTTTAATGTTACAGCAATTGGTGACCTCATCCATCCTGTTGTAGTTGATTGTATCATATTAAGAGAAGGGAGGAGGGCGTTGGTCACATTCACTTTGTGGAGCAAAGTTACGCCCCTGGGCTAGGAGTGTAAGATATGCTTCATAAGACAGTTGAAAATATAAGGAAGTATAAAACTGGGCTCATGAAAAACAATAATGTTTGCGGAAAATATGTGGGCATCATCCTATAACGAATGCCACATAATCCCATGGCACAGAATATGAAATACTGTTAGTAAACCCTGCCAATGATGATCATCTTACTTGTCTTGCCACATGGACAGCTCTGACTTCCATATCTTGGACAATCTCCACATTCTCCTTCGTGACACACCTTCGTGCACTGGTGATGTCCACAGCTGAACTCTTTACCACAAACCTATAAAGGTTAAAGGTAAAAATCTAGTCTAGAAACTTCTAGGCTAGAGTGCATTTATCAAGATGCATTAGGAATCAATCAATGGCGGCTTCTAAGTAAATCCACATTTCAAATTACAATCCCTTGGACAGGAATAACTGAGTTCCATTAGATGTAATAAGAATAATATAGTTTCTGGATTAAAAGGCATAGATTATTATATGTCATGGGATGCGATGGTGTGCAGTATGTTCTGTGCCTTGTAACCAGAGGGTCACAGGTTCGATTCTACCTCAAGCCACTGGGTAGCAACCTTGGACAATTTGCTCACTCACAATTGTCTGTGAGGAAGGCAACGGGGAAAACCACCTCACTCATCTGATCCCCGCGTGGCATAAAGCCAATGGACCTGCCTTTGAGCATAGAACTCATAAATCATCATCATCATCATCATCATTATCATTGTGCTGTGTTATTACTAAATTACTCATGTTCCTCATCATATTATGATTCACAGATACACGCACACACCTTCTGAGCTCTATAAAATCCACGTTACATTTTGTTATGCTATGTTAAACAAGATTCGGCAAGAGAAGAAAACCATGACACAATCATTTCTGTAGTACGTCTCACCTCATCACACTGCCATTGTCGGGTGGCACAGGGTCGGTCAGCCAAATGACGTCCACACAGACACGATCGCTTACACTTCTCTGGACATGCTGGACACTGACCTAGGTACACCACACAAACAATATGTCACACGTTTACCCCAACACAGCCAGTAATGTCAACCTGTAATTAACTGTATTGTTGTACAAAAACAATACAAATACGGAAGTCACTGCTCAGTTGCATGCTTAAGACCCATCGGTTCAACTTGGTTATCTATCAGAGCTTGATTTCTAAGTAGACAGCTGGCTTATACACCATAGCAAGTCTCAGTGGACTGACTTTCTGGAATTGCCAGACTGTGGCTTGGTTTGGTGTGGCATCGATTGATGTCTTGCACATTTAACACCTGTGCCATGGAAGTTGCTAACTAAACTTATTATTATAATATTGAAGAGGCATGAATTTATTCAATAAATGAATGAATGAATGCATGATGAAAGAAAGAATGAATGAATGAAGCTTAGTAAAGCATCAGTTTTGAACTCGACCAGAAAGCAACAGGCTGAGATCACTAAAAATTTCTACAAGAGTTTCAAGGTAGCTAATATTTAGACCATTAAGAATACCTGAATGACAGGGCAGCTGGCAAGCATGCTGGCCACAGGTAAGAGGCTTGAGGCAGGGCTGATGGCAAGACCATTCTGATGCTCCACACCGCCGTGTCTGAGGGTGCTGCTTGCGACAATGGCAAGAAACGCGGACCGTCTGTGGACACGAAGGACACGGACCTAGTCACACATTTACATTTTACAGTTGTAACTGGACATACATAATTGCAAATTTATATAGCACTACTTCAAAAGAAACTCTTCAGAGGCACCCAAACAGCAGTTTGAGTTACTTAAACTGCAAAAACATGTTTAGAGTAAAATTATATCAATCAATCAATCAATCAATCAATCAATCAATCAATCAATAACTTTATTGTGTCAACTGACAATCAGAAACAAAACATATTAACAGGTAACAAAAAAATTAGACAATTTATAATGCATCCGAATTCACTCAGACGACACTGAGTCGGACCAAAATAGTCCTCGATTAAATACTAAGTACTAATAATCCATTAAATATGACAAGGAAAACAAATAGGATGCAGTATAAGGAGCAATTCATTTAAATTTCTATGATAAAAATTTTATTTCCTATTTTTTTAGACGGAAGAACATTTGCCAGGAGAGACAAAGGGGCGCCCCCTAAGGGACCAAAGTCCCGCTAGACGGGGATACCCAAGCTAGGACATGTTCAAGATATGTTGATGGTTCCTAAAAGAGAACAAGAAAAGAAAATGAAAGTTTTACACCTCTTAAGTGTATTGACTGAGGTTGATTGGGATAAAGATGCGTTAAAGGTAAATGTAAAGGTAGCACACTTTTTTACATGCTTCTACTTAAACTTCTCACATGTAGAACGTTATAGGTGATACCTCTATAGAAATTTCTCAAAGCGCAGTGCTGAGGTCAAAGGACTATTCGGCTGAGGCACAAACACAACTACAGTAATCCACTAACAGGAATCTTTTCTACTCTCCCAACCAACACTAGTACTTGTTTACCGACCAACAAAGGATGGAGGCCTATTGGGGGCTAAGTAATTCAAAATTTCTTAAACACTCACTGCAAAACCAGTTCCACTATTTCAGTTCCTCTCCATCTCTTTCTCCACAACAAATATCCTTCCTATCTTGGGTTCCAAATAAACTAGCCTCTCGCGTGCATCTGAGCACCACTAAAATTTGGCAAAATGTTCCTTTGGAAGAAAATGTTCTGTCTCAAGAGACATGACAATTCAAACTAGTTATACAAAGCAAAGGTAAGGGTTATGGGAGATGGTTGAGCCTAATACCACTCCAATTCTATTACCAGCCAAACATAAACATGGAACCACCTCCCTGAAAATGTAAAGAGCTCTTCACCATTCAGAATTCTCAAGTCTCAACTCAAGATATATCCCATCTGCTGTTAAGAAGGAACTCTTAACATGTTTGTTGACAACTGTCATATCTGGATGGGACTCGATCAGTTGGGCTATCCATGTGTGTGTGTTTGAGTCCCCCGCCCCATGTTGACTCTTCCACTTGTCTGAGCATTATTTGTTTACAGATGGACCTGTTGTTCTCAATGAACACGAGATATGCTAGCACAAGCAAAACATTTGAGAGATACTTAAAAGCCACTATATAAGAAACATCAGAATATACACATATTTTGTCAAACATACATACCGTACATACATGCCATATATACTTGGGTGAGCAAGTCAAGAAATGTGGAAAATTTCAAAGTCCAAACAGAGGGTCGCCTAATATAAGTGTCAAGCCCAGATCACAAGACCCTCTATAACAGATTGCACAAATATCCATTGGGTGGACGTCAACACACCCACTAGATAGCTTTTTCAGCACAGGCTGTGAGTTAAACACCAACTTCAGTCATACAACAGACAGAGACCCTTCATACATTACAGTAATATACCGGTAATTACGGACTCCACTTGGCTGTATCAAAGTATCCCTTCCTGCAGAACACCTGAAAGAATATACAGGTTATGGGTCCCTTTGCTCCACTCGGCTGCATGAAACCAATCCATCCCACACAGTAAGCCCTGTAAGAGCAATAAGTCTTTGTACTCTGCTGCCAAGAGGGAGGAGAGGGTAATACCAGGTGGAATAAATGCTGACAGGGGATGGAGAGTCAAATTAGGTGGCCAACCTATACACCGGTCATATACTTTTGCCTTGCAAGGTCTAAAATGAGGAGTTGACTTACAAAGTACATGAATGTAAACGTACACACAAACGGTATACATGCATACATACATACATACATACATTATCAATCGACTATAAGAGGTAATTCTTTAGCTTATTCATGAAATACTGAATAATTACTAAATGTCTAACCTGGATGGCAGAGAAGAAGACAGGAGTGGCCACAGTCTGGTTTTAGTTTCCTCTTGCAGACCTGTCCACAGGAATGAGGAACCAGCCACGGATCTGGAGCTGGATCTTCCTCCTTGCCACAGAAGCACAGATATCGTTTGGGGCACTCCGCCTGGCAGTACTCATAACGACACTTTGGACTAAAAGACACACACACACGTTATAGAAAAACATATGTCTGCATATCCCCCTCTTCTCGTACCTCATTTCACACACAGACTGAAGATTCCTCTTTTCCTGTTTTCATCTCTTTTGAGGTGAATTCATTAATAAGCTTGTTATAAATGTCTCATTACTAATAATAATGTGCTGTATGAATACCAAGCTAGAAGCAGACGTGCATATCATGCAACTGGTGAAATAATAATAATAACAGCAGCATTGTTAAGCAATCTCATGTATGTGGCACTACACATAAATGCATGATTACTTAACACTAAAATATATAAAATACATGTAATAATAATAACTAAATACTAATAATAAAGTAGATTTGTATAAACGACATCATACCTCAATCAAGTACAACAATAACTGGCCATTTCAGAACAATGATTCATAACTTTCAAAATCCTTAGGGATCCTTTATACCTTGGGTTCCAAATAAACTAGCCTCTTGCATGCATCTGAGCACCACTAAAATTTGGCAAAATGTCCCTTTGGAAGAAAATGTTCTGTTGCTCTCTGTTTCACCTAGTTTACTCCTTCCCCTCCACCTCCAAACTTCACTAAATGAACCAATGTCCCACCGAGTGACTGTCCACTATAACTGCACTAACTAGACCAGCATTACAGCCACACATATATTAACCCTTTACATATAATATATTTAGCACACTATAACCCACAACTAAGGAGCGTCAGAGATTGACAGATGTAACTTAAGTCAATAATTGCTGTAAAATCACTTTCATACCAAAACCACGGCAGTTCTCGGTTAGGGAAGTGCTCGTCAGACAGACTGGTCTGTTGGTAGACTCCATCTTTGACCCACTTTTGAATACAGGGAATGTGAAACATCGTGTAACATCCGAAACAACACCAAACCTAACACAACACAACAGCATCAAAGCAACAGGGTACAGAAAGGTAAAGTTTTTTTTCATAATTCACAAACAAACATCTTCGAGGATCTTTACTTCTGTCAATTCTTTGAAGATTCATCTCCTTCAGATTCCTTACTCACCAGAGCATGGTTTTTGGTTTTCTGATTCACAGCATTTCAACCACGCTTCTCCAATGGACTATGAATTTTCATAGCCTTTTCATTCATACACTTATTTCACTTTCACTCAATTCACTCATTTCATGTGAACATCGACTGAAGCCTTGGAATTATAAAAAGGGTGCAGTGTGTTTGTGTGCGCATGCATGTTTGTATGTTTGTGTGTATGTATGTATATATTTATAAATGTATTAAGACACTTAACATAGCGCCTTATAAGTACTGCACAAAAGTGGGGCTATAGAAGTCATTAGGGTTAGATTAAATTAGAACATGCTTTAGAACATTATTTCACTCTCACTCAATTCACTCATTTCATTTCATTTCTGAAAAAAACAGGCAACCATTTCTCATTCATTACAACTGAACATTGCAAAAGCACTATATAGTGATCTCTGGTTCCTTTTATGGCCTTCTTAAGACACTTCTCTTTGATCAGGCCTGGGTCGGAAGCGCCTCTTGAGTAAATTCCTTGAAGGGGTGCTATATAAATCTGATAGATAGATAGACAGATAGATAGATAGATAGACAGATAGAATCCAATCTAATAACTTCTATAGCACTGTTCTCATAATGCAGAAGGCATCAGCCGATGGCCACCTATTGGACTCAGAAAAAATCAAACAACTGACTGCATCGACTCTCTTGATCGTTTCAATGCAGATGAGACAGATGTTGGCTTTATTCTTCAACACGTTCGATATGTATTCTTCGGTACGTCCAAGGTCATAACCTGGGAAAAGCATTTCAAACCTGTCAATGCACAGGTGCACCAATTCACACTAACAGAGGTAATTTTGTACCTAATCAACCATCCAGAGTCTTTATCTGAAAACTCATATGGCTCCTATCAGAACCTCTGACAACAGCTAATTGTAGTACCTCAGGAATTTGTGGTTAGATACTTGAGGTAACTATAGCAGAATACCTTTGTGAGGCTCTTCAGCAACTGTGTATGCCTTTTAACACTCTAACGATGAGCTGCATTGTTTTCTCAGTCGCTTTTAGTACATGCTGGTCGGTTAAGTGTTAAAAGGCACTATAAAAGGCAGTAAGCTGATGCAATGTTCAGAATACATGTACATACAAAGCATATTTAAACATTTTCTGTATTTCATGTGGTCACTCGTGTAGCACCTGTTAGACACTGTAAAAGCACTAAGAACATCACAGTCTCACAGATAAAGAAGGTGTAACTTAAGCTGAAAACAATCTTTCTATCTGATTCAACCCATAATTCCCATGTAGCATAATGTATTACAACGAAACATGACCTGGTCTCATCTATTCTTACCACTGATGAGCTTTTTTATAAACTAAATTCCATGCATTTTCCTCACCTTTAGACAACCTAAGGATAACGAAGTTAAATATGTAAAAAAAATAGAAAAGTTATCAAAAGATGAAAGGGAATAGAAAAAGTTACAGTAAATAACCACAGGTAAAGGTAAATATCCAAAGTTGAAGATAAGTAAAGAAACTAAACTGACAGAAGATATACATAGGTACAAGCAAAGATAAAACATGAGGCAGAAAGATGGTAAAGTTAAAAGGCAAAAATAAACATGAGGCTAAAGTAAAGCCTATAAACATAAATACCTGAGGCAGCTCCAAATGAGGACTTCAGCTTATCGAGAACGCCATTGCTCTTGGAATCTTCTAGCTCATCCTCCTCTGATGACGACGAATATTCTTCAGAAGGCGCCGAAGTCAGGTGACGAAGTGCAGCCTCCTTGTGTACAGCAGCTGCATTCTGAAACTTATTCGATGACTCTGCAGATGCTTGTGGCTGCTGACCATTTTTCAGCACGGCTAGAAATGCAACAGACATAGGTAGCTGTGATACATGCGAGAACCTCTTCATAACACGCTTCTTTAAAACGCGAATCCTGATACTCATTTATTTATTCATTGCATGTGGTCAATATAAGGTCAATAAATCTGAAGCTGAGGTGCAACACAGATGTTTGCGGACAACTAGTCCAGGGTAAATACTGACCAAACAGACATTGAATTTCACTGGTGACATAGTGACGTACCTATTTATATGGTGCCTAGCTAGTAGTGCAACACTAAATATGAATCAATAATAAGAAACAAAACACAGATATTTGTGTTCATTTTTCATTTTGCAACGATTATTGTGCAAAAAGCAAATAAATTTATATTTATTTATTTCAGCATTTTCGCCAGCCACAGCGAGACATCAGTAGGTGGTATTGTAAATTTTTTTTAAATCGGCACCGATTATTTTTGACGATACCAATTATACCGATTGTTCTAATAATCGGCCCGATTATAAGTATGGCTGATTAATTGGTACAGCCTTATTATGAACTATGTGGGTTTTTATTTCATAAAAACTGCCAGCAAATCAACTGGTTCAGAAGTGAATTATTACCCCACATTTACAAACACACAATGGAACAATATTTACAGAATGCCTATTACTAATGTTACTGAAATACTTATGGTAAACTTATGTTACTGATCACTACTGGATGCATACCATCTAACTCTTAATACATTATAACAAATTAACTCAAGATCAAATCCACTGGCTGAAATGGAGCCGACTGGTTTTAGCACTACCCCTGCAATTCGTGGAGTGCAGGTTCGAGTTGCCCAAAATGGCTACTGTGTATTGCACAGGGATCAAGTTTCACACACAACGCCCAGCGCCATCGAATGATGCTTTGTATTAGACTATGGCATTTAATAAACAGACAATAATACTTGGTTAGGCTCCACATTTCTGCAGTATCACAGCAGTTATGACTTTTGTATTTCTCTGAACACTGTGACTCATTTCAGATGCAGTTTTGCTAATTGATGGACCATGTTCTTAACAGCTTTAAGACCATTCATGCTAGAGTAGACAGTGCTTTTGCATGGTACTCGAGTTTCTAGATACAAAACATACACACATAGCAACTTGATGTGGTTCTTAAAAGGTGCTATACATCCATAGTTCCATACACATACATACAATCACCCAGCACACCTCATGCATCATATGCAAGAAAAGAGGGACAAGAAAAAGAAAACCAAAGCAACTTTGTTTAAGAAGAAATTGAAGAAGCAGTTAGTGTAGTGTACAGAAAACATAAGAACTAGTCTCAGTAATTAACACTTTAACAACAAGCTGCATTGGTTTCCCAGGCACCTTTAGTACACTCCCATCGTTAAAGGGTTAAACAAACCAGAGCTGTAGTTGAGTGACTTCTGTTTTTCTGTTCGTCCGACATGTAACGGAGCTTCACCACTTCTGGGTCCATCCACCCTGGTGCTCGTTGTCGGGCGCTCACTGACCAGGCGGTTGACAAGACTGCCATCACCCACGCTTGCCGAGATGCTTGGTCGAATTGGTGCAGCTTTGGATGAACCAAAGTTGCCTCCATCGGGTTTTTTATTAGTGTTTACTTGAGGTGCTTCCTTGCTTCCAGGCTGTCCGCCTCGACCTCGACCTTGCAGGTAGACTGGACGACTGCTGTCCATCATCAGTGGTCAAAACTATACATACACAAACATGCATACGCATAAATGACAAGCATAAAAGCACTCACAGAAGCTCTGAACACAGCTAATTGAAAAATCATGGCAGCAGCTGATTCAGGTTGAGGCACACATTTAAAATCTAAAACTTGGTAGGCTGCTGATTTTCCTAATAGTTTTTTCATGCCTTACAGTTACTTTGCCCACCCCATTTCATATCCTGGGTGTGCCCAGCATGGTGTTTAAGGGGATGTGTGTGAAACATATGCATCAGATTTTTCCTGCCAAATAAAATCTAATCTAATAGCTTCTATGGTGCCATTGTCATAAAGCTCTGTGTCATCAGTTGATGGGTGCTACCATGTAAAACTGTTGTGCAAGTCAATTTCCAGGGTGAGTTCAGTCAAAACCCAAGAAGGGTATATAGACCATGGATACAGCCTATGGAGAATAAGTTTAGGATGGGTTTTTGGTTGAAATTTGAAGGTCAGAAAGACACAGCAGAGCAAACCGCTGATGCAGAGATTTCCAGAATCTAGGGCCAGTAACAGAAAAGGTGCACCTGCCAAGATTTGTCCTTGTCCACAGAATAGTCAGATCTGGTTGAATATAAGAGATATCTTTGGAGTCAGCCAAGATTGAAGATAGTAGAGTTGTATACAATTTGCATTAGCCCAGTCTTGAAACTTGTCCCCTTTTCTATGGGAAGCCAACATAATGATTACAGAATTTGTTATATGTGTTCATATTTGGGAATTATAGCGATAGCTCTCGTAAAAGAATTTTGGACTTTGTACCTACAAGTTAGACTTTGTACCTACAAGTTAGCCTTCAAAATGCCAGTAAGAATCAATCAGTCAAGAGCTGGGTCTAAGGTCATTAGCCCAACAAATAAAGGACAGAGGATATCATGGATGAGAAACTGGGCACACCTGCATACAGAGATAATGTGTTCACTGAAATTGACTGAATGATAGGCTAAGTCAAACACAATGCCTCAACTGCAGGCTGAACACCTGCATTTCATGACAGAATGTTGTATGATAGAATAAATAAAATCTGTTTAAAGCTTAAACAATTCTTGGTTAAGGGTCTTTTTACAGTGATTCTTCTTCTTGGAGTTGGCTCCAGGCCCGGTTCGTCCATTTGGGCAGCCGCTAAGGGCCGCCGATTTTTAGGGGCCGCCAATTTTCCATTTTTCAAAAATGATTTAATTTTTATTCGTAAAAAGAGGTCAATGACTAAAAAAAAGGTCATCGACTTTCTTTGTGCTTAGCGCCGCCGGTTTGCCTAGGGCCGCCGATATTGCCAAATTTGCCCAGGACCGCCAAATGTCTTGAGCCGGGCCTGGTTGGCTCACAACCTATTTATGACTTTTGGCAAATACTGGATCTGATTGAATATAAGAGATATCTTTGGAACTTGCCCTGGAACTTGACCAGGTATGAATTCAGCTTGTGAGGTAGTGGGTGGCAACCAGTTCTTAATGGGTTTAACAGTCAATCAATCAATCACTATTCGTTTAATTCAACGAATCCAGTTGACAGTAACACAACAGATTACAGAAGCAAGATAACAATAGAATGGCTTTAAGAGGAGAGAAGAGGGATGCAGGCCCGCATTAAGGGGATGCTAAGGGTGCTGCAGCACCCAGGCCCGCAGTTTTGAGGGAGCCTGCATTTTCGAAGTACATTAAACAATTTTATTGTACTTGTCGTTGGGCCCTTTGCTGATGGCTATACAGCACCCGGGCCCACACTAGCCTTAATGCAGCTCTGGAGGGATGTATTAATCAATACACATCTCTGAACAAACCGAGGAATAAATTACATTTATCTTTAGATGGACGCATTGGACGGGTAATATTGTGAGTTCTTGTCCGAAAGTCGTATTTATTTTGTCGTGGCATAAGAATTTGAGCATTTCTATGCCACATCCAAATAAAACAATGGAACGAACGTCTATCATGTATTTTTGCAATAGACTAGAGGTCTAAACATCACAACCGTACATTTACTAAGCTCACCAAACAGCTGAAGTGCTACAGACGAGCCTGTTATAATGTTGTGTAACACAGAGGTTTTCAAACGTTTTGGACCAGGGCCCCTATTTTTTCTAGGCATAACTCGTGGACCCAAACATTTAAAAAGTAAAATTTCCCTTAAAATTTATTCATAATAACAGGCAGCTTATTTCCACAATACAAGCTTGCTTATGACGCTGAGGACTATAATAATATAAAAAGTAACACTGAATAAATTGCTATTAACTTCCTGCAATAATTATGGAAATTAATAACATCGGATTCGCCATAACGCAGTAATGTCAGTGGGAGGGATGTGCTTGCTTTGTAAAAGCTGTCAATTCTTATGGTGCTATTTTGGATAAGCACTGTTTTCTTACTTTTCAAACAGTTATCCATATCCTGCCACAATAGAATCCTGTGTTCTGCTGCCCGCCTTGTAGGCCGCATCCCCAATTTTGGTAGAGTGTCTGCATATACATGTATGAGGGATGTTCTCCACTGGCTCCACTACCAACAGCGCATCACTTACAGAATATCTGCCTTGGTCCGGTGGTGCTTTGAGGGCTTGGCCCCTCCATACCTGCAGGAGCTCTGCTGTCCCACTTCATGTTCGCAGCGTCGTTGCTCTCTCTGCTCAGCTGCGCAAGCTTAACTTAATGTTCCCCACGTGCCGACAAACATACGACAGCGCTGTGCCTTCCTGTGGCTGCCCCCATGACCTGGAATGGGTCCCTAGAACGCTCCGCCAAATACCGACTTATCATTTTACCTTGTTTCCTGCTGTCCTCAACACTGCGTTGTTCGATCGTAGTTGGGCTGGGAGAGCTCCCGAGTTTGCAATCTTGAAGGGGCGCTATATGAAACTGCTTTAATGATACTACTAATAAAATCAGGCGAATTCCATAAATTTCTACAAGTCCAGATTTGACGGAATCAGGAAATAGACCAGAATATTACAATACAGAGCTACCTTGGGTGCAGAAATGATTAACAGTCGATAAGCAGAAATTATTCATTAAATTTTATTAAAACACAAACGTTTTATTAGAATAGAAATGTAACAGGACCATACATCTTACTTACGTCACTCTAGTACGCCAAGAATAACTAAATACCCAATTAGACCCGTATGGATCATACAATTACAGGCATACCATAAAGTATGTGTATGAATTTGAAAACACAAGCTGTTAATGCTAAAACCATGCAGTGCTAATCATTAATGAATATTTTCAGAACGCTCTCGCCGACCCCCACCATATCCTTCGCGGACCCCTCTTGGTCTGCGGACCAGTTTGAAAAACTCTGTTGGTAACATGTAAGAGACGATGGTAAGTGTACTACCGTATTTTATCTCTACACAATCTGTAGCTGTGCAAAGTCTATGAAATAAGAACAGGAAATACACTGGAAGCATGAACAATGGTCAAATTAGTGCAGATTATACTAAAATTGTAATTTATTAAGCATAATATATAAATTACATGATTGAATAAATTTTTCGTACGTTTCGTGCACCCTATGCCATAGACCACATCGCATAATATTACAACCTCAGAATTGTGTACGTCATCATTTTCTGCCACCTTCGTGATGTACTCTGGAACGTTTATAAACTGCTCTATTATAAATTACAGACCTCAAAATTTCTTTATAATTAGAAGCCAAAGATAGAATAAAAAATATGCAGAATCAGAGAGTTATTAATTTTCAAGTAGCGATAGAGAGTAGTCCAAAAGAGGTCCAAGTCCGATTTCCAGGGTACCAGATCAGTTTCCAGATAGTGGTCCAAAAGAGGTCTAAGTCCGATTTCCAGGAGGCCAAATCAAATCAAAGAGGGTTTCCAGAGAGTAGTCCGAAAGATGTCCAAGTCCAATTTCCAGGGTACCAGATCAGGAGGTTTCCAGAGAGTGGTCCAAAAGAGGTCCAAGTCCGATTTCCAGGTGGCCAAACCAAATCAAAAGGGGTTTCCAGAAAGTAGTCCATTGGAGGTCCGATCGAGTTTCCAGAGACCAGAGAGAGGCAGGCAGCTGCATCATCATGTACAAAATTATAATGCAAAATATGCCAAAGTCTGTTAAATTCTGCCTACAAAAGCTGTGTCCGAAAATATAAAATTATAATATTGAGGCCAAACAAAAATAATATACAAGTGGTATAATTTTCGGAACTTTTATACTAAACGAGAAGACACTCGACTTTGCTACTGCTACTCTGAAATGACATAGCGCCCAGAATTAGTCGATTTTTGAAACAAAGGCGTCGAGAAATTTTATAGTACTATTTATTTCATGAGCGCGAACTAAGATATCTTACTTACTTAAGTAGGGCCAATCTATATTTAGTATGTAAATAGGCCACATCAGTCACAATATTTATGAGGTTGTTTGTTCTGGTAAGTACAGACCATAAATTTTCGTTTAATGCTGTTACAGTTTATTTTGATGGCCTACAGATCGTGTAGTAAGGATTATTCTGTGTATAACTAACTTTTCCAAGGTGTTGTTCTGCGTGACATTGATGCTAATGAAATCTAACAAGAGGCAAAACGCCCAACTGCGCCATGTACCCCTCTCGGGACCTTAGGCCAGGGCCGCGTAGCATGTAAGTAGGTCCAGTCACCATCTTCATTATAGAGTGCCAGTATATCAGTGTATTGATGCAGGTTAGGTACTGAATAGGATTGTATTAAACCTGTCAAGTATGATTTGGTTAGCTTTCTTATCCTGAGTACAAGATCTCTTTAACATATGCGTCTTGTCTAATAACTCATTTAGATGAATCTTATACGTAATTGCCGGTTTAACTAGTAACAGTAATGACTGGTAACAGCAGACACTTGTTATGCACATCATCAACTTCCCCTGTCAGTAGTTACTTGTCCACTTATTCTGAATGCCGTACATGTTTACTAGATCAGAAGATAGTTACCGCACAAATGCCAGGTAATTCTCTGTTAAGTGTGTTAAGTGGAACAAATTGCTTCATGATGTCTGTTTATAGCCTAGTTAAAGATACATAATTCAACTGACAGCTCTCACTGAAACAGTTCATAACCTGTTTCATTCATTGAATTCTAGCAAAGCATTTCTTCTCGTATGTGAAGACTTAGTGTTGCATTCGATACTCTCAATCGTGATATTTTGTTGTCCCAACTCTATGCATCATTTGGAATTCCAGTTTCTGCTCTTCTTTGGATATCTTGTTATTTTGATGATTGCTCGCATCATGTTGCAGTAAACTCATCTTGCTCTGATCCTGTTGTTCTGGTGTGCATCAGGGTTCAGTTCTTGGGCCTCTCCTCTTTTCAGTCTCTTTGTTGCCTTTTGTCAAATGCAGAGATGAATGATACCATACGCTGATGATGCTCTACTCTGCTTCGATCTCTCTGCAGCAGATCATTCAAAAAAGAAGTCAAAGTCTGCTGGTCTTCATATATACATATATGGTTCTGCCTTAATGACCTTAGGGATGCGATGGTGTAGCGGTATGTTCTGTGCCTTTTAACCAGAGGGTCGCAGGTTCAAATTTACCTCAAGCCACTGCGTAGCAACTTTGGACAATTGTCCACTTTACAAGTTTGGAGATTAAGATTACCTTGCAATCAACTCAGTTAAGTTAGAGGCAATTCATGTTACAACCTACCAGCTGTTCTAGGGTGTTCTGCGTGACAATGATGCTAATGAAATCTAACAAAACGCCCAACTGTGCCGTGTATCCCTCTAGGGACCTTAGGCCTGGGCAGCATAGCGTGTAAGTAGGTCCAGTCACCACCTTGTACTATATAGAGTGCCAGTATGTAAGTTTATGGATACAGGTTTGGTAAGTAATAAGACTGTATTAAACTTCACATTAATTGGGTGACCTTGCAGGAACCAAATTCCATAAAAACTCCTGTAGTCACCACTGACAGCTTGCTCCTTCTGACTTCGCATATATATTCTGTTTTCTGGTCTTGTTTCTACCACAAGAGGTCATTGATCGCATCAGACATTCTTTGACTGATGACCTGCTAAAACAGTTGTGTGCACACGAGTTCGCAGTTTCACTGTGCGATTACAGTGCTGTGTGCCAGTGTGTGGTATTATCTTCTTTCAATCTAAGAAGCTCCAGGAGGTTCAAAAGTCTTTTGTAGAATTTTTAAATGTTCCTGTCAATCAGATGCTTGGATCATCTCTGTGAACTTCACTGGCTTCATGCTGAATGTCATATTTAGTTTAATATTGCACACCTGACCTTTAATGCTTTAATGACGAGCTGTATTGGTTCCCCTGACTTGCAGACTTATTGCTATCATTTAAATAACTACTTAAGACTTGCTGATATCTTTTCTCTGACCTTTGCTTGGCTCTGTCTCACCCCTAGCAAACATATCTGCCTCCACGATTCAGATTTATTGACCCTGTGCTTAGTAAGTGCTTTAAATATATGAATACCGGTAAATAAATATTTGAACATTGTATAGATATTAGTTTATGATTGTTTTGTTTCTTTTAAGATTAAGTTTTCAGTTGCATTTTCTGTTGGCTGTAAAATGTTTTAAATGTTACACTCAAGTTAGACTATCTTGTTCATTTTGTTGTACATTAGTTGAATGTTAGAGGTGGTTCTGTCGAGTGAGACTTTTATTCTTTGGGTGTGCCTATGTAACCTCTGGCCAAGATATTGTATACTGTTATTGTGATGTTAATACTTGACTTAGTGAATGAATGAATGAATGAATGATCAGTAGTCCATGTTGTATGTGATTAATCGATGGAGATTATCTGACTATGTCATGGCCCATGTAAAACACTTCTAAAAGGCTGTTGCTTGGCCCCTGTTTACTGAGGATTCCTGTCTTATCATTTATAAATCAATGGTGTCTCACTAAAATTTGTTTCTTCAGGGTCAGTAAATCACCAGCAGACTGGTCCAGCTTGTGAGCAATTAATAAGCGAAGCCATCTTTGTTTAATAAGCATGAGTGTACCACTGAACTACAGGACTTTGCCATGCTGATTACCAAGTGTAGCATGTGTATAGGCGTAAGTGATCTGTTGAGTGCATAGCCTTGTGTAAGGTTACAGACTTTGGCATTATTACGAGCATGTTTGCTGTACATTCTGTATTATTGTATTGGCAAGGCAAGTATCAGCGTTGTGAGTAGCTTGTATTGGGAAACTAGTGGTGAGTTTGACTCTGCTACTGAGACTATTCCCTGCATTAACTTTGGGCAAATAAATGTGCCTTTCAACTAGACATATGAGGATGGGTGGGTGTAAATTGGATTAACTGATCAGTTGGATTAGATTAGCAACAGACTCTAACAGATTGTCTAGGGATCAGTAGAGTGCTGGAGTGGCCATTGATCAAGCCTGCTGGATTTACCCACTGATTGATACTTGGCTGGTTTATCTCTGATTCATATGTTACTGTATTGCTCACTAGATGATACTTTCTGGATTACCTGCTGATCATTTGCTGGTTTATCAACTGAGATGCAGTCCTGGATAGCTTGTTGATAGATCCTTTGCTGGATCAACTTACCCAATGATAACTGTGCATTAAAAATAGGTGTTAATGAAGTCAAAGATTAGTGTCATGAGTTTGAGATTTCAACCATTTGTTAACTTTTTAGTTTCCTAGACTGTGTGTAACCAAGAAGCAATCTCAAAGTCTGCAACGTAGGAGCATGTGCAAAACTTAAGCAGCATAGATTTCAAAGTTACGATGGTATCAAATTACATGACTACCATTTAAATTTATGTTTACTTTTGCAATGAAGAGTGTGAAACTAATGCAGTAGATAAAGAAATTTATGTGTTATTTTTAGCATAGTTTCTTTGAGAATGGCTTCAAACCGAGCAGCATGTACAGCTTGTGATTGGAGGACCATCTGAGTGTTAGATACCCTGCCTGTTATCTAATGTCCTGATTGGGTCATCCTTTCAATGAATACATTTGAGTCATCATCCTTTCAATGAATACATTGTAGTCTGTTAATTCATTCACTGTCAGGAGGTTTCTGTTTTCAAGGTTTTCATGTGATTTTGTTCTTTGTTTTGTAGTACAACGGGGAGAACGTGCTCATACATTCTGCCTGGCGATGTTCGGTAACGCATGTTGGAGAGGCAGTTTAATTCATCAGCTAGGGTTGTGGAACTTTGAAAGTCAGTTTTCAAAGGATCAATCTGATGACACTATTAAAACAGGCCTTGTGGAGCTCAACGTCGAGGTTGAAAGCAGCTGATTGGTCAGTGTTAGAGTTGAGTGTTCAAGAGACTGTTTCCTGAGAGTGTGCTCGAGAATGGAAACTTAAAAAGCCAGTTGTTAACATTTTCTTTTCCTGGGCCAAAGGGGCTTCGAAACAAACTGAGGAGCAAACATTCAGTTTGCCTTGTGTGCTGAATCTTCTGTCTTTCTTTGATGCATTTGTCGCTCAGCTGCAGTGAAACATGTTGACGAGCTCCGACGCTAAATTTCGATGCCTCTGGCACATGCTGGTCTGGTCGATTCTGATGACGCTCGTGTCCCAGTTCTTTGTCTTGACCGATCACATCGTCTTCTACATCTTCGCCTGCCTCTGCAACTTGTTGCTTCCGGTCGTTACATCCATCTACAGCACGACAGGTGGTCGCCATGGTGCAGGAATGCTCAGGTGAGTACTTCCCCAGCTACAACGTCATTTGGCAGTGTTCCCATATGGGCTTTGTGTGTCCTGTATATGGAATTATATGAACCATATGTTGTATGGGCTTCATGTTCTAAGGGAATTTGCCAGCAGTTGATTGACGTCCCAGTGTATATGTAATTATTACAGTAAAGCGGAGTCTAATATAAATTGGATATACATACACGGTGCTGTTGAGGTTGGTTTTTATGTATGTGTGTTGTATGTATGTATATATGTATGTAAACTCACTTATCATCAAACTCACTTATCTCCCCCTTTCAGTCTGCATTTGTAAGTTTCACTCAACAGAATCCACACTTCTTGCTGTTCATAATGACATCATATGCTCAATGGACAGTTTTAAGATGACATCACTTGTTCTTCTCGACTTGTCTGCTGCTTTTGATACTGTGGATCATTCTCTTCTTCTTCATCATCTCAAACACTGGTTTGGAAATCCCTGGTCCTATATTAAATTGGTTTAGTAGTTATCTTAGTCCATGAACTTAATTAATGTATTTAAATTGTGAATATTCATCTAGTACTTTGTTGCTATGCGGTGTTCTGCAGGGTTCTGTGCTTGGTCCTCATTTGTTTACATTGTATACCACACCACTACGAACATTGCTGGGATATCATTTCTATGCTCATGATACTCAAATCTACATTTCACTTGACAGTCTACCAATAAACTCCTCTTTAACCCATCAAAGACTGAATTTCTGTTACTGGACACTCGACAGCAACTTTAAAAATGTGATCAGCTTAATTGTTGAACTAGAAGATGCACTTAGGCATTGTTTTCAATTCTACCATGTCTCTCATTGGCTATGTAAACAAGTTCTATAAACTATGAACCCCGATTTGAAACTAATTCTTTGCTGAACAGGAATCCAATGCAAAGATTTAACCACAGGGGTTATTTGTTCATGTATTAGTTATGGCTCCAGCCAAAGAGTCCTGAACTCTCTGCTGCTTTGTAAGTCATCACATAATTTATGTTCATTCGTGACATACGCAGAATTAGGTGTTATGTACCCATATCTGCAAGAGTATCTCTGGCAAATGCATTGATTTTCAGTCGCCTAGATTACTGTAACTCGCTTCTTAATGGTATTAATAAGTCAAACATGCTGCAGCATGTTATGTGCAAGGTTAATGTGATCCTGATTCTATTAGTGTGTTTTCCTTTTATTATCTTTATTGTAATTTTATGTTCTTTTTCGTTATTTATTAAGTGCTTAAAAGACACTATTTTCAGTATCTTGATACGTACTTACATGCTTCAATGTTATGTGTGGGGTTAATGTATTTGCAGTCTGGTTAGGGTATTTTCTTGTCACGTTATGTGTAGGGTTGGTTATGTGTTCTGCGACCCGGTCCTGGCATGCATAACAATCGTTCCTCTTCTGCTTCTGAATCGTCTTCCTGGTATCATCGATGACATCGTCTGTCTTGCTTCAGCCTCACTTCTGCACAATGACACGATAGCCTGCATGCAGAATACAACAGTTTTGCTCAGTTATCAGCTCGGCTTGACAAGGTCATGGACCGAACAGAGGGCAGCACTTTTCTATGAGAAGGTGAGAAAATGTTTGGGGCTTTGGCGACAGTTTCTTGCATTTATTGCAAATTTGGCAGGTTTTGTTTTGTCATCTGCAATGAGAATTATAAAAAGAATTTATATAGCACTGCTTTAAGGAACACTAGTAAGAGGTGTTGTCAAACATTAGATGTTAAATTTGTTAATTACAAATGTTCATCAGCAGACAAACAGTGTGCAGATACGTTTAAGTCACCAGTGGCATGTTCCCACACACTTATAGGTTCCCATCCAGGGTTGACACCATGTTATTCTGTGTAGTGTATGCAGGCCCGTGTTAAGGGTCCCTGGGGCACTGGAGCACTCTGTCATTGTGGGCCCCTCGGTCTCTTCCCTCCTCCATTCCTTTTCGCCTCCCCTTCTTATCTCTTCCTCCCCTCCCTCCCTTCCCTTTTCCCTAATTTAAATCTGCTCAGACTACAATCAACAACAAATTCAACAATAATAGTAAGCACGTTTATTTTACTGACGCATATTCGCATCATTACAGAGCAACAGCTCAATGCAAAAGTCAGTAGGATTGTCAAATTAGTTTACACTAGTAAATAGTCACACTGGCTTTTTCATCATCAAACTGTCAACAAACGCGCAAATGGGTTATGGATACAAGCAGCAGGCTAGAGCGACTCTGTCATTGCATCACAGTGATCACATTAGCACATTAAGTTCGACTCACATAAGACTCACAACTAACTAGTTCAAACTGTAGGCTCAAATTGTGTCAACAGAATTGAATGGGTCGGATAAATAGCAAAGTTATAAGAAACGCAAAACACTAAAATTTATTTATGGCTATTTTGGGTTTTTATACTGACAGTGTCGTCACTGTTATGCAAAGTAATTTAAGCTTATATTTGCAAAAGTAGTCTATTTTACATAAATAAAATGTAACAGACTGACACAGGTGACAGATATATTTAAAAAATACAATATTACAATACTTTTGAAAAGATCTGAAAATTATAAAATAGAATTGTAGACGTACTTTGTATTTTACAGAATGAAACCGCAGGGTCCGTACCTTAACAATTGTATTTTTACAGCAATTCCCTTACATAGTAGTTCCTATAATTAGTATTATATCACTAATAATAAATTTGCAATAAACTGATATATTATTTGCTGCGACTGCTGTGTCTTCAGCCTGTTTTGATGAGTAACTCTGAGATTCATAGCCTGCCAGCACTTCTGATTCAGCTGCCTCATAAGGAATAGACATGTTTCAAAATGATCGCCGTTGTTGATAGATTGAATTGCACTTGCAGTTGCAGAAATCTCGTTTTCATATACGCTATCCTTAGAATTCACATTAATTTGCGCATCATTGTCAAGTTCGTCAACGATCGATCTGCCGACTATTTCAGGTTCACTACCATCAATAGCCTGTCCACTCACAGTCACAGGCACACTATCAGACACAGTAGGCCCCTACTATGCTACTACTTTGAAAGAACGTTGTCAGTTTTGGGGGGTGTTAGTAAACACTTCCATTCATTTTTTCACCAAAAGTGAATTCAATTTGCATCTTGAGACGCAGAAAAAAAACGACTCATATTTGGGGGCCCCTTGGTCGTCGGGGGCCCCGGAGCACGCGCTCCGTGTGCTCCAATGGTTAACCCGGGCCTGAGTGTATGGATTGTTCTGCTTTTAGTAAAACTATATAGTGAGGTAATTCTGACAGTATATGAATTAGCATGGACTACTTGAACTGGACATTTTCATAATTTCCCCTATTTTTAATTGATTGCTTTGCTGCAAAGTAAGCAAGTTTTTCATTGGTTAATTTGCTTATTTTAACTTCAATCAATCAGAAATCAATCATAAAATTTATATAGCGCCTCTTCAAGAGTTCTACTCAGAGGCGCTCCCGAGCCAGGCCTGATCAAACTTGTTATAATGTTAAACTGGGAGGTTATAATCTTTAAAGTGAAATCGCATTCCTTAGTCACAATCCATTAGAAATGTACAAATGAAATGTCAGATCTTGAAACTGTACAATTTCTGAAATTTGTTTTCAATCTGTGGTGAATTAAATCGAATTTCCATGCCCAGATTTTGCCTTAAAAATAGTGGAATCCGTCAGAATACCCGATATTCTGACGTCAGTGTGTAGGACAAAAACTAAGCAGTTCCATTTGCTACGAAGCTGTGTGGAGTATAACTAGAAATGCCAGTAAACGTAAATAAATTATTTTGAATGGCTTCATTAAAATCTACTGCTGTATATTTATTTCACAGAATTTTGCTGCTTAGGCCAAAAAAAATAATGGTGTGTTTCCGGTAACGCGACCGAGTCACTATTTTGGCGCGACTCGGATAATTTTGGGAAAAAATTTTTTTTAGTAACTCATTTCGTGTCAGAGTTGCAGCTTTCCGACAACTGAAACCTCACTTTCTGTGCCAGTGGTACAGAATTGCGACATTACAGACTGTGGGAAACCAGCGGTCTTGCAATGTAAATAAGAGCACCGTTAATTAGAGCAACGAGATGCGTCGCCCGATGTGCAGACCTGCACGGGAAGGACTTAGGTCTAAGGGTAATTAGAGCAAAAAATGGGCTGTAAGTTTCCCATGGTCAGCTTTTATAAATGTGGGAGGGTTGCGGAGATAATAGACCCGAAAGTCGGCGATTTTCCCACGGTTAAGCGCCAGGGTTATTAACCAAATCCAATCGTCGTCGTATTCAATGTATTATCCACATCTACGATTAATAATATTATCGTACGTATCATAGCATGATTAAAGTTTCCTTTATAGCAACCAGCCTCAAGGTCAGCCTCAGCCTCCTAAGCAACCAGCCCTGCCTATGGTCGCAATGGCGGCGGCTTGGTGCCGGCCCTCTATTCGGGGGGTCCGCTATTCTGGGAGCCCACCGGAGAATACATACATACAATATACATACATACAACATACATACATACATGTATGCATACATACATACATTCATACATACAACATAGATACATGCATACATAAATGCATACATACATAAATGCATACATGCACATATACATTAATACACATATAAATGCACACATACATACATGCATACATACATACATGCATACGTACATGCATACATACAACATACATACATGCATACATGAATGCATACATACACATACATTAATACACAAATGATCATATGCATACATACTTTCATACATACATACATACATACATACATACACACACATACATACAACATACACACATACATACAACATACATACAACATACATACAATATACATACAACATACATAAATGCATACATACACATATACATTGATACACATATAAATGCACATATACAAACATACATGCATACATACATACATACCTACTTATATACATACATACATACATACAACATACATCCATGCATACATAAATGCATACATACACATATACACTAATACACATATAAATACATACATGATACATATATACATGCATATATACATACAACATACATACATACATACAACATACATACATACATAAATGCATACATACACATATACATTAATACATATATAAATGCACACATACATACATACATACATCATATATACATACACATGCAACATACGTTAGACTATCGTTGATGGCTGCCAGAAAACGATATCAATGAACTTACACTTGTGAAAATATTAGCTTTCTAGCATATATAAAGAAAACATTTTTAAAATTCAATTTACTGACAAATAAGTTTAAAGAACATGGAACTGTTTTTTAGCAAGGTGTTTATTTAGTGACATCTTCTTGTTCTCAAAACATAAGAAAAACAAAGGTGATACGGTCGCTATGAAATGGCATTGTATAAAAATATTTTATAAGAAAAAAATATTTTCCTACCTACCCACTTTTTTAAAACTCCATTACCGGAAGCACACCATTATTTTTTTTGGCCTTATATCGCAGTATATATACTTGTTGTAGAGAGTTTCACTGCTGGTCATTCAAGTATGTCTCGTTGTTCCCCCAATGTTGGCATTATCAATGGGCCGCAGAACTCGCAAAATGAGCCTCTCGACAAACATCCTCATTTTCTGCTATTGGTTAATAACTGGGATCGAAGCGGGAAGCATGATCGAAACTGCGCTGCTTGGTGATCGCTACGTTCACTCTGTCTACACGACGGAGACAATTGTCGCGGTCGTCATGATCATCGCCAATAGCTACGCGATCGTCACTCTTTGCAGTTACATCAGTCCGATGGGTTGTAGGGATGAGCGAGCGACAAACAAGCGATTCGATTTCCTGTACAAGACCGTGATGGGTGTCGCAGGTATCATCTTCATCGAAATTCCACAGCTTGTTGCCCGTTGCCAGATACTTGCTGCCGGCTCCACGGGACCGTATCAGTTCCTATCGGGCGTTTTCTACATGTGGATGTTCAAGAATATTCTATTCATACCGCTCATCACAACACTGCTTCTGCTTCAGAAGATGGGTCGTAATCCAATCGTCAATGTTATTAAGACCCCGTGTGCGGTCAACTTCGACAACCCGGACGTTTTCTTTCTGCCTGAGAAGCGAGATGCGTACATCATCCGACATAAGCACGTCTTGTCACACGAAAAATTCTCAAGTGTGAGTGATTACAGAGCGGAGACCGAAAGTCTAGTCTTGACTGAGCAGGGGAAACCGGTTTCAACAACAGAGGACTCAGTTGCATCAACGTCAGGCGCTAGCAGCGGTCCACGAAAGACAAAACGAGTTACCTTCAAATCCGACTACATAAGACAAGCCCAGCCAATGGAAACAAAAGCAACCATAGAACATGACACAGGGGTATAGGGAACATTTGTGATATGTTTCAATCTTGCCCCTGTAGTGATACAATTTCTTGAGGTTGTGGATGCAATGACACACTTAGATCATTCATTATTGGAGATGCACAGTAACTGCCGTACTGTAACATCGCAACGAATTTATTGTGGTACATCTGGTACTTCGTTCAAATATCTGTGAAGGTCTGTGCTGGGATGTTCAGCTTTTCAGCAAAAGAACTTAAACATCGATGAGAGACCGCCATTGGGATAACTTTCCTGTTGAACTGTTGAGTGCAGATATTACATGACATGAAGGTATGAGATCCCTGGGCTTTGTAGTGACAGCAAATCACATGACTCAATATCACACGGAGGTAACAAGTCGCTTGCTGGGTGGACTAGAAAGACTTTGACATACCTAGAAAGTCAGCTTCGAACTGGCTCCTCCTATTCAGAAGACATCTGAACCATATATCTGTATCCTCCTGCAATCAATCCATTTCTGCATTGTACACTATCATCTTAGTTCAAAACAGCCTTCAGAGAAACCCAACGACTTTAGCCAATGAGTTCTGAAACGCCTGTAATGGTGCATCAGAAGACTCTGTCTCTAGACAGCTATTTGCTCCTGTTTTGTTGATTTTGACGGATGGCTTCAAGGCTGTCTCCATCTTGCGAGGTAAGATAACTTACAGGAGTATGTGATGGATAACAGCATCCCTGGCAATTCAGAATTACCTGTTTCAGAGATGTGTTGTTACAAGTTATTGGTAACGCAAGACTGTCTAACTCTGTGGCAGCTGTATTTTTGTGAGTTTGACTGCTATCATTTCATATGCAAGTAAATACTTGACACTTTAACGACGAGCTGCATTGGTTTCCCAGTCGCTTTTAGTATACTCTCGTCATTAAAGTGTTGAAACATTGAGAACCACAGACTTATTGTGTACCATTAATTTCATCTGTATTGCTCAACAATATTCATGCAAAGACAAAGTTTATCAGTTCCAGGTGTAGCTCAAAGTTGATAAAAAATTTAAAATAAATATTAGAATTATAAATTCTGAAAATCTGTATAGTTTTATGAACAGAATAAAATGTAATAAAACCTGCTATATGTAGCCATAAGTACCGGGGTAAGGCGAATTTATAGCAATGTGAAAAAAATAATTAATCTAGTCCTAAAATTAGCTTTTTTATTCTAAAGTCAACAACAACATCAGCCGCCATAATATTTGTCGCTGTTTCTGTCTTCAAATTCTGAAACCACCGAACATGTCATCAAAAGCATTTGTTTGAGTCTTCAAAATGTTGCTGAATCGTATAAGTTATTTTTGTACATGGCTGATGAATAAAAAAAGATTTGACTGCAGGGAAGCAGCCGACAATCAAGAAGTGGTTTAGACTTTAAATTAAAATGGCTGGAAGTAAATATTTGCCACAAACGTCGGACAAAGTTGCATTCATAACTTAACGAAACCATCAGGAAAACCCATGTAGGAGATTTTCCTACCTCTGCAATATTCTTTTAGTTTACAGATATATAGAACTTTAAATATAGCAAATTGGGTACAAGGGAGGGTTGATTTTGTCATGCAGTTATTATGGACCACATTTGCTGCCATAGAGTTAATTCAAAGCTTGTAAGAGTTTTTGTTTGAGTTAGTTAGGGAGAGTTTATCTTCCTTGTTTGTTTACAAAAGCTACATCGATTCATTGATTTTGCTCTTATGTAACTTTAATAAATATTACCATTCAGAAATGGGTAATGTTTTTGTAAGTTGTACATCTTTATACTGTTTTGCTCACAAGTTTATTTCACCAATTTAATTGGTAGTTTAATTAACGATTATTGTCAATGACTTTGTCTTTACCCAGACAGGAACTGTGACTCGATAGAAAATAACACTTTTCGGATAGATTCAATTTATGAGGCTCACGATCTACACTCCTCTATCTTTGAGTGTGAATTGTTAGGGTGGCACTATTGTTAGAACTTGGGAGTCTGAAGTGTCAGAATGGCATTATGTGGAGTCAAAGCTTTAATATGTTTCAGAATATACTTGTGTTTTGGAGTGTGTATCTTCAGTGTTATGTAAATTTTAAAGTGGCAGACAGTATCAGTTTATTGATTTTATTAGCTCAAACTAGTCATTGCGACATTGCTGTCTGAGTAAGTCTTGGCATAATATGCCACATTATGGTATATTTTGGCATTGTTTTGCGAGTATGTTTAGCAAGTTATGGCATAGTATGCCATGTTATGATACACTGTGGCATTGTTTTCTGAATATATTCAGCGTGTCTTGGCATAAGGTGTATGCTACATTGTGGTAGTCTTTGCATACCATTCAAGTCCCTGTCAATGATCTTAGTCAACACTTACAAAGCAAACATCCCATGTTTTGCTGTAAATCTCAGTGTCGGCTAAGCAAAGTCCTAATGCCCTCTGAATCCTATTAGATTTTTAAAATCCTAATTTTCTCTTTGAATAATGACATTCGTTTTTAATCCCATTCTTCTACTTGAATTCTTTTCTTCTTTTTGAAATCGACTGATTCCTAATGTTTTTAAATCCAGAGCTTTCTTCTGCTTTAAAAAGGCCAAGGGTCATGCTCTTGCCCACAATCTAAACTCCAACGTATGGTTGATTTTTCTCTACCTCTTTCAGCGACAAGTTCCCTGCTTATCCTTACATCCAAATTAAATCCAAGATGGGCCACCTTGTGTCAAAACCATAGTCTACCTTTGAATTATGTTTTCCGTCTATCCTGCACTGTCGAGCCATGTACTTTGCCGTCCTCTTCATGGTTTGCACTCTGGAGAGTAACCAGTCATTGCAATACCGAGTACTACCCATAGTTATTTACCAAGAAAGTTACTAAACGCATTAATTGTTTAAAATGACATCATGTTTACAGTTTGTGTGATTCGTTATTGACATCATTTACCACACTGAAATTTCAAGTGTTTGACTTTTATAGTGTTTGTGTTTTTGTTGACCCTTGCCAAGTTGCCATATATCTGCACTAGATTTAACTTTATACAGGAGTTGTTGGAGCCGTTTACCTAATTGTTGATGTTGTTAATTTACTACCCTGTAGATCAGTTTCCCAAGCTGTGGGTCATGACCCAAAAGTGAGTCACGAAGCTCTGGCAAGTGGGTCGCCAAATGTTTTTGAGAAATATTTATTTTTTTGGACAACAGCATTTGGCTATGATTGGGTTATAACTACCGGTAGTTGCTTTTGGATTGCAATAAATTAAAAACTGTTCTTACCCAAGTTTCCTTTTAATGCTTTAAATATGCCAGTTTCTAAACTCTGTACGTAAATCCGCTTATTTCGATGCCAATTTACGAAGGAAATTTTTTTAAACAATGCTTCATTTTACACAGTGGGTACTGAGACTGCCAAGATATTCACAGGTGGGTCCCGACCCATAGAAGTTTGGGAACCGCTGCAGTGTAGATACATGTAAGACTTTAGACTTTATTGTTAAAGTCTTGAATCATAATGCCAAATGTGTATTCATATTTTATTAATTCTGCAGTTGATTACTGTTAACTGACTATCCTGAGGTAAGAGTTGTTTTAAGAATTCATTGTTAAAGTCAAGTCTTATATAGCAATTGTTAAACATGCATGTTTCGATTTTAGTGTTTTGGGTAGAAGGCAAAATAGAAGATTTGAGACGTTACTCAGGCTTTGACAGGCTGCGGTGTGAAAATCACCCCAACTGTTTACCATGACCAGTATAAATAATTTCTTATTTTTTTACCAATTTCATGGGTTGTCTAAAATGTGGGTGCAGTTGCCTGACCCATGCCAAACCACTGTGAACATGACTTTCGTGCCTGTCAAGTTTCAGTGTAGTAAAGATAATTTTAAAATGAAGTGGACAAGGTCAAACAACTGAAAATGCAATGTAGCATAAGCAACTGTGTTCTGTTCTGTGGTGTGCGTGGTGTGTAATCCAACAATTGCAGGTTTGAGCCTGTGGAACAGACTCTTTGTAACGATTTTAGACAAGTTGTTACACACTTGTGCCTCTGTTACCAAGCAGAATTTGTACTGATGTAACCTGGGAAGTGGCAAGTTCTGATCGAGTTGTAAGTGATGTGAATTATGTCTTCACATTTTTAATGTGCAGTTTCTGGTTTAAAATTTTGTATGACCTTTTGGAATGTAGTTGGCACTTAATACACAGCCTGTTTATCATGTTGTTTTATTGTACATAAACATTTGACAGCATAATCATTAGTTTGTTGCTATACCTTGTCACTGAGATATATAACAAATATCATATTTTAATGAGATTGCATTCTGGATCTGAATGAAATTTGGCTTCATATCACATGCCCATCAAAAGAAGGGTTCGACATAACTGAGACAGGTTTTTTCTGGCAAAACTTCAATGTTTTTGCAAATGGCGCTAGCAACTTCACCAGTTGTTTTTACTTATAATGTTCAACCTGCAGTTTAGACCTAAGTTGCACTAGAATTATGTTCAACGTTTCTAATGATTCAATCCTCTGGCCTTGACCCAAAGTTAAGCTATCTTTGCCCTGGGATCGAGTTAAACTAGGAATCTTGTGACAGTAGTTGGTTCGGTGCTTCTTATGAGCGTGACCTGGTTTGTTGCCTTATTTATTGTTACCTTAATCCAGAGTTCATTTGAAATGGTTGAGCTTGTCAAGCTTTTTTTTGAAGTTTGTACAAGTCTACGTTTATGTGAAATTTTAAATTTTTAAGCATTTCTGCCATCTGAATGAAACTAGAAGCGCTGGAAAGTTTATTCAATATTTTTCCAGTTGGTCAAAAGTAGTTTTGGTGACTCGTTGACCTGCCAGCTTCCAACAGCGGCATCTATAGGCAAGCATCAAAGCTGCATATGTCAGTTGGATACGCCACAGGCTCAATCGTAAAAGTAAGGTCGAGATTTCTACAGCATCTAAAAAAGTGAAGTCTCAGGAACCAGCAATGCGCTTGGCCTTTGAGTGGTGCTTTAAAAGTTTGGAGATTACGATTAACATCTATGGTGATGTAGCAAAAATCAGATAACTAAATATAAGGTCGAGATTTCTCCAGCACCCAAAAAAGCGAAGTCACCGGAACCAGCTTATTCACCAGTAATGCACTTGGCCTTCGAGTGGTGTTTTAGAAGTTTGGAGATTATGATTACGATTAGTGTTTGTGATGAAAGTGTAGCAAAAATCAGATAACTGAACGAGAGTTAATATTGCACTATTTTCAGTATTGCTGGTTGATTTAAAGATTTGTGATCTAAACGTTTATCTTGTATTGTTTAGGTATTTGCTATGTCTCAGATATTGTTCTCGTAATCATGACATTATAGTTAAAAGAAGCTCGTCCGTCTTTCGAGTGATGCTAGAGAACGTTTCATTTTCTGACCAACATTGCAATCCTTGTGCTTTTCTTTGATATTTTCACAGATGTGCCTTTCTTGATATTTCAATTGCTCATTCGGTTGAATAAACGCTTTGTACTGTTGTCCAAGAGGAAATAAACTGGTCATATGCAGATGTATATAGAATGCACATGCGAGACATTTACATGTTATTTTAAGAGTATACAAGAATGCTACAGATTGTGGGAATGTTGATTTTCATTGTTGCTGTGCACTTTTGTATGAAAAGACAAGATAGTAAACTTTGTGCAGAGTTTAGTTTTCACCTGTCCTCTCAGAGGGTCAACAAAGAAGAACTACCCTCTTCTGTCCCTTCATCATACAACATCATCTAGATATCCTTTAGGAAATATTCACAGATAGGTGTCATGTACTTAGACTGTTGCAGTCCTCAGGTCTATTCAAGATACAATACTGGCACTTTCACAGATCCAAAACCAAGATTCTCAGACGAATTTGGTATATAGTTTCAAGATATCCACTCCTACTTCCGAAATCAAATCCCAAACTCTAGCTAGAAGGCCTGAACACATCCGTAAATCGCATCCAGAATGTTTGCAATATCCCTCTCAGCATTCGAACAAATCACAAAACTGCCTCCAAGCATGCAGCTTGCATTTCTCTCTGCATGAGTGCACAATTTTCTGCTAGTTTCAAACCACCTGGTAGTCGACAGATTCGGGCTTAAGGAAATTTCCACAAGTGTAACTTATTCCGTCTTCTTTTGCTCTTTTGAACTGTCATTTGTCCTAGGTTCGCTGTGCCACGCAACGTACACATAAGATGCGATAACAAGGTTGACAGCGATGATGGCGGGAATGGCGGCATAAACACTGCTTAGGTTTCCTGGGTAGGAAAACACGGCTGAAACAACAAATAATAATGAATAATAACAATGAATAAGAAAAACAACGTAGAACAATGACTACAGAAACTGAGTTAACGACGAAATTCACACGTTACTGGTAATTTAGAGCATTTATTGAAAAATTGCAAACAATCATTCCAAGCCTTGGGAGCTATGATATCCATTATCCAGCCCTGCAAATGGTTGGAAGTTTTCTCCAAGAGACACAGGAGGCAATGTCTGAGCTGCACCCACTAAAGTGTGAACTTCACACCCCCTTTAGGTGAATCCAGAAAAGATACGGAGCCTGGCAACATGTTGTGAAAACAGTAATGCTCCAGAGAAGGGCTTGCCAGAGATGGTGATCGGTGATGACCAAACATTTAGTGACAACATTTCTGAAGACATATGCAGAAATAGACTTTGATGTTCAGCGTGAAGTTAGTTAGGCTTGGGGTGTAATGTAAAAAAAGGTCAATGTTGCTCTGCCAAGTTGCCAAGAGCACATCCGTTACGTCCCCGACTCAACCACCACGAAATACCAAAGGATAAGTAAATAAGTAAGTAATCTTGTATGTATGTATGATTATTAAGGAGTTTTTATATAGCACCCCTTCAAGGTGATCTACTCAGGAGCACTCCTAGTCCAACCACGGCTAAAGAGAGTTGTCTTCAAGTTTGCAAGAAACAAGGTAGAGTGAGTCATAGGGACCAGGTGGAGTGCAACATGTATGTATGTATGTATGCATGCATGTACGTGGACACTTACTCTAGCACCTTAAAGTACCGTACAAAAGCATTGCATATGCCAAACTAAATGATGGTATAACCTTTAAGAATAAAAAGGTTAATAAAAAAACGAACAGTGCTCGGATAACTAGAACAGGCATCACAGGCAAGCTCTCATAGACCTGCAGAGCCCACCTGATTGATTCCCAGCCAGAGCTGATACAAGACACAATGCTCAAAGTTTGTGGACTACATAGCATAGAAAAAGATGAGAGATGACAATTACCAACCTCACATATTAATATTAGCTAGATACAACAAGACAAGACAAAACATTTATTGTTCCCAGTAAATTGTGTACATCAACAGTTATGCGTATAATACAAGTTACCATAGAGTATTAATCATCAATGTTAGGAGCAGAGCAAATAATGGGAGCAATAGGCACACCTAAAGGGAGTGATCCCGCTAAGCAGAGGCCTAATTGCTTCATGCAGGGTAAGTCAGGATGAAGGCCAATTTGCTATCAAAGAAGAGGAGGGAATTAGATAAGCTTAACTACCAAAAGAAAGAAAACAACAAACTTAAGTAACATATTTCAGTGCGTGCGCGCGCACCAGTTGTCTAAAGAGAGCGAGGCTGGTGACAGTACGTATGTTCAAAGGAAGGTTATTCCACGTGAATGGGCCCTGAAATTTGAGTGAAAATTTACGAGTGTTAGTTCTTGCATAGATAGATCTATAGTCACTGTTACTTCTTGTGAGGCCAGGATGCAAAGTGCGAATAAAGTAGGAAGAGAAGGAGGGAGGGAGAAGGTTATTAGTATACTGATACATAAGTACCCCAGTCTGTACAAATCTGATTTGCTTAATGCTTAGGAGTTTATGTTCAGCGAATAAAGGACCTGTGTGACAGAGACCATAAGATTTAGTGATGGTTCTAATAGCTTTTTTTGTAGTATCTTTAGTGCGTTGAGATGAGTGTCGTAAGTAGAGGTCCAGATCAGGTTACAATATGTAAGATAAGGATATATTAATGTGTAGTAAAGGTCCTTTAGGACATGAAGAGGGATCAGATAAGAGACTCTCTTAATAATTCCTATACATTTTGATATTTTTTTGCTTATTTCATCAATATGAGTTTGCCATTTAAGATGCTGATCAATGTGGACTCCAAGAAATTTTGTTGAAGAAACTTGTGGAATAGTTGTGTTGTCTATAAGTATCGTCATGTTCGTGAGGGGTATCGGCTTTTTATTGGAGCGAAATATAATGTAGTTGGTTTTATTGAGGTTCAATGATAGTTTATTGGCTTTAAACCAGTCACTAGCTGACATTAATTCACTGTTTACTGTTTGAAAGAGGTGGTCATATGAGGCATGAGACAGAAAGACATTGGAGTCGTCTGCAAATAATATGTAATGTAAGATAGTTGACGAGTTCGGTAGGTCATTTATGTATATAATGAACAAAATAGGTCCAAGAATTGAGCCCTGGGGGACTCCGAATTCTATGTGCTGAAACTTGGAGGATTTACCATTGCAGAGGACCTGCTGTGATCGATTACTAAGATAACTTTTAAGCCAAAGCAGGGCATTACCTCTAATGCCATAGTGTTCGAGTTTGGCAAGGAGAATTTTGTGGTCCACGGTATCGAATGCTTTTGCCAGGTCTAGAAAGATACCAATTGAATATTCGTTTTTATCCATGGCCTTAGTTATTTTATCATGAATGTCAATCAGAGACATGGAGGTAGAGTGGCCAGGTTGGAAGCCATGCTGGAACGGGTAGAAGATTTTTTTTTTTTCATAAACGAGAATAATCTATCATACATTACTCTCTCAAACAGTTTGGAAAAGAAAGTCAATATAGAGATAGGTCTGTAGTTAGTAATATCATTTTTAGAGCCTTGCTTGTGTATAGGTATGACCTTGGCAAGTTTGATTTCCAGTGGAACTTCACCATTTTTAAGCGAGCAATTGATAATTTCGGCTAGTGGATCTGCCAGGAGTTCAATGACGGAAGATAATATGTAAGGGTTTAGATCATCGGTACCAGAGGTGTGAGTTGGCTTTAAAGTTCTATTGATGGCCACAATCTCCTGGGGGCAAGTTGGTAGTAGAGCAAATGAGTTTGGAGAGGACGGCGAGAGGTAATCATGGAAGCTCTTCTTAGATGGTTGTATTTTACTTGACAGTGATTTTGCTAAGCCTGTAAAGTAAGAGTTGAAGTGCTCAGCCATTGTTACAGGATCCTGTATTACATTCCCTTCAAGTTTAATTTCGGTTATAAATGTATCGCTGTTACGTGATTTAATTATAGTTCTAATTACCTGCCAGGTTTTTTTTATATCATTGGCATGTTTAATGAATTCATTAGTATAATAAGATTGTTCTGCGGTAGTACGAATAGTTTTGTATTTATTTCGATATTTGATAAAAGCATTTTTGTTGCCAGGCGTAGGGTTTTTGATGTATTTAACGTAGAGCTTTTCCTTTTTCCTTGTAGATTTCAGTAGGCCCAGTGTCATCCATGGTTGATGGAAGGTATTATTTTTAGATGCCTTTTGGGGTATAAAGGGAAATGCTTCATCATAGGATTTTTTGACCAAATTTGTGAACATGTTATATGCTAGGTCAGTGTTGTTTTCGTTGCACAATAGTTCAGTCTAAAAAATCCGTCTCTGCAATCAATATAATAACAAGTGAAAATCCGTCTTGCACAGAAACTGAGTTAGCCATTGTGGGTAGCGTGCATTTGCTTACCTTCGAATATATACCACTTGAAGGCAAAGTACGTGATTATTGGAAAACTAAACATAAATAACGTGAACAGCATCAGCTTTCCCATCACTTCCACCGGCGTCTCGTAAGTCCTACGGCAGAACACAAAGACATGTAATAATATAATGAAATGTAAGACATTCGTTCATTCATTGCGACGATTTATATAGCGCCCCTTTAATGTATCTACCTCGGCTAAAAGGACAGTCTTAAAACATGGCTTAATCATAAGTGCACGATTATGCAATGATTCTTCAAAATAATGCCTCAGGTATGCTCTAGACATGGCAAACAAGTCCACAATCAAACAAACTGCTCTTCAACCTTTTGCGAAAAGAGGCAGACAGGACAAGACAGTCATGGGCCTTTATTTGATGCCAGCTTTATTAGCGTGAGTTCTAATTGTATTGTCTTGTTTCATGGTTTCAATAAAAAATATTGATATTGATTGATGTGAAAGGCTGCACAGCAGCCTGCTCAAGAATGAGGAATTAGTGGGAATAATAGATAAATCATAAAAGTAAACTTGTAAAGAAGCAACCTTTCCCACAAATGCATCTGTTACTGCTGTGAATAAAAACTGAAGCATGCAAAATAATGGTACAGATATTTGTTTTGTGTGTTATACTCCGCCATTTTGAACATAGCTGGAACTATAAGCAGACTGCAAAAATTAGAAGAGGCATGAGACAAGTGCACAGGCAAAACCGGCAACGTTAGAGAACTCGCATTGTAACACGAGGATACAATTTCAGTATTTACGAGATATAATGCGGAAGCCTTCAATCACTCAAATAACATTATTGTATTTAATTTTACAACTCGATATTTTTGCAATCAAAGCCTAGCCTATTTTCAGGATTCTGTGAATTCTAAAAATAGGCTATGCGAGCCGTTTTTGATAGAATAACAAGCTTTAGACAATTACACGAACAGTGTCTTTATACTTTTATCTGACACGAACAGCGTCTTTGTAATTTATTTTGTAGTGTAATTACCCTAATCTGGATCAGTATTAAAACAGTGCTTTATACACACAATATCGCTAGAAAGCTTTGGAAGAGTAGTTTTTCATTACCGGATAAATCGGATCAGACAGGCGGAGACCAGTTCAGCTGAGCGTGTAAACAAAGCGAGAATAATAGCAAACCTTCACAGCCCGTATTTAATATTTACAAGAATACAATAGTCGGCAAATACAACATTAATACATTCTTATTTAATTTGTTCTTAAAGAAAAATTACCTAGAAAACCTTTCCTCTCCAGCGTCATCCATGGTCGCTCGATCACTGAACCAGTGAGTACTTTGCAGATAAATAATAGAAGGTCCTCTGACAATTTATTGGTAATTTCCGGTTATGAAGGATTACCTGTCTAGCATACAAATCTACTTCATTGTAATGATACAAGTAAGTAAGTAAGTAAGTAGAAAGGGGATGGTTCGGTTGGAGAACAAGCTTGAGACAAGTATAGTGACCGGGAGTCGAGAAAGACTATAAGACAGGAGGATGATCGGGTGGAGCGGATTGGCTGGATGGTGAAGAATTCGCGAAGATATTTGACCTGGGAGTATTGTAAGGATCGAGTTGTAAGTTTGTGATAGGAGTTTTAAATGGATTCGCTCTGGGATTTTTTAGCCAAAGCAGTGATTTGAGGATGGGAGTGATAGGGCTCCATTTCTGACCACTTAGGCTACGGACCAGCACATACGTAATTCAACGGGAACAAGAAGAAGGACGAGAAGGAGAATAAGAGCATACCAATTGAGTTCGTCTGAGTAGATTATGTGAAGTCATTATATAATAGGCCTACACATTAAGACAAGAATAGGTAAAATATTCTAGTCTAAATAGTCCAGACAAGTCTGGGGTCGTTCATAAAAAACGTTAAAAAAGAATCTACCTTGGACCATCTTTACCTCCGTTCGCGTTTAGAATTATTCTCCCGACTCCTCTCTGTAGACGTTCGCATCCCCACCCCCAACGTCAGGCGAACATGTATTGTAATTGTAAGCATAATTATAAATTTATGTAGCGCCACGCGAGAAGAAAAAACTAACCAGAGGGCGCTCTTTGCAAATGCATGCAGTGACGTTAACTGTCATAGAAATGAAATTTTTTCAGTTAGCAAACCAGTGGTCCAGTGCACAGAAAAACTATGACTGGGTGGGAGGGTCATCCCAAATGCGGACAAAGGGGAGGGATCTATGATTAATGTGGACGTCCGCATCTAAATTTTATAGTTTTCCAGTAAAACATGTCCCTTAAACACCAAAGTCAGTCACCGGCATTACTTCGTAGGTTCTCTAATGTGCCATTGCAGCCATTACAGCTCAATGCACTCTTCAAGTTTCAATCGTAGTATCTAAAGTCGCATAAGATCACCACTGGCTCTGTACATTTCGCCAGATGCATACATTTAGGCATAAGTGTTTACATTAGTGGACTTCCCAAGGAGAAGCCTAGGAACCATCCGCTTGTACCACTGTACCATAACAATGCACAGCGCCTTTGTGAGTTACAAAAAATGCGCTATATTAAGTGTTCTCATACATACATGAATAGTAATACATACATACATACGTACGTACGTATAAATATACATACATACATACATACATACATGCATGCATGCATACATACATACATACATACATACATACATACATACATACATACATACATACATACATACATACATACATACATACATAGCAGGGCATATTTTAACTGTATAACTAGTGGGACAAATGTCCCAGTAGTCTTAGGATTTGTCCCAGTAGTGAGGGTGATTTGTCCCAGGCAATGTATGTATAAAGTACAACTAGTGGGACAAATGTTGGAAGAATTTAAAGATTTGTCCCAGTAGTAAAATGAGAAAGGTATGACATTACTGTTGAATGACCTCTTGTTATTGGCTGGGAGACCCCAGAAAAGTTGTAAAAGAAGGTGATGACTAAAAAAAAAAAAAAAAAAGGTCATCAACTTTTTTTGGAGATGAATTTAGATGAATTTGTAGAAAAAGTTAAAAATTTTAAAGTTTTGGAGATTTTGTCCCAGTAGTCAAAATTCCTTAAAATATGCACTGATACATAGGCCTACATGCATGCATACATACACAGTAGGGTGGGGCAAAAAGTAATAAAAACTCGAGTTCAGTTCCCGGACAAACCTAAATCGAAGGTCCATGTTAAAGTTGATATTGCACCAAAAATGGATTTTTGATATGTATCACCGTTTTCTAGCAACTTTGTCTGAAACACCAGACCGAAAACGCAATATGTTGTAAAATGAGAGCTGGTCTTACATCAGCCGGTTTAATGGTTATGACTTTCAAATTAAGAACCCAAAGTTAAAGCTACAAACAACAATGAGTAATAAAATAAATGAAAAAGCATCTGACACAGTACTGCAGTGTAAATGTTTTAACTTAGTTCAGGAAATCAGCTTTAGTTTCTGTAGTTGGCAAGTCCAATCTTGATTTCTTCATTTGAATGATAACACCGTGGCGTGAGTCATGTCCGTGAAATCGGCCTCAGACTGCAGAAACTCTACTTAAACTGTCCTCTTATCTCTCCTCTCTGGTTGCTACACTGCGTTTGACAGATCCCAGATCTCGTTGCTTGCTCTATTTGACATCTCTGCTGCCTTTGACATGGTTGACCATGAGATCCTCCTGCAACGTTTCGAGTTCTCAAGTGGTCTCAGGGGCTCATCTATTATTTGGTTCCGGTCCTATCTTACAGATCGCACACAAACGATAATCTGGTGTGACTCCAGAACACACTGCATGGGTTACTGTCAAGTTTGGTGTCCCCAGGGATCAGTACTTGGCCCACTCCTTTACCTGCTTTAATCAGCTGATATTACCTCCAGCTTTGTAACGCATTTAACCACTGGCCGCCTCTATGCTGATGACGCCCAGCTCTACGTGCATGGGTCCCCGTATGCTCAGCTGTTTCTTACTGCTCGCATTGATGCTCTCTTTCATGATCTTCAAGCATGGCTGTCCTTAAACATGTTTTCTTTAAACCCAGCAGAGACCCAATTGATTTAGTTTGGCACTCGTCAACAACTGGCCAAGGTTGACTACCCTCTTTTATCTCAAAGCTTTCCTTTTTATACATTCTCTGCATCTGACCGCAACCTGGGTATAATTCTTGATAGCTCCCTTTCTTTTTCTGACTATATCTCTAATCTCACCCGCTTGTGCTACTACCATCTCCGACGTCTCAAGGCTATCCGAAGATCTGTCTCCTCTCCAGTCTTTACTCCCATTGTCTATGCCTTTATCTGCTCTCGCATTGATTACTGTAACTCCCTGTTTGTTGGCCTCCCCAAAGTCCATCTCTCCCCTCTACAATCTGTTCTTAAAGCAGCTGCCAGACAAATCACCCGTCTCCCACGATTCTCCCATATTTCCACATTCATGTTTGAACATCTTCACCGGATTCCTCTTACTGCCCGCATCCAACTAAAGGTACATATATGACTTATTTGTTCCCCAGTGAGAAAGGTGATGGTCCAGTCTCGTTCCAACTAAAGGTACTTATCCATATTTGCCGATCTTACCTGGGTCTTGCTCCTAAATACCTCTGTGACCCACTACGTCTTCCTACTTCAGCTAGCTCCCTTCGCCCTCTTCGCTCCTCTGATCGACTTGACTCATTTGTTCCCCCAGTGAGAACGGTGATAGCCCAGTCTCGTTCCTTTGTTACTATTGGCCCTTCATTGTGGAATCAGCTTCCTCATTCGGCCCGGGCTGCAGTACTATCCGGTGGTCCTGCCACAGCTTTTCGTTGTCTTTAAACTTGCCTTTATTCCCGGGAACCTTCGCACTGGGAGCGCCCTTGATTGGTGGGAACTTGGTAGAGGCACTTATAAGTTTTTAAATACAATACAATACAATACAATACAATATAGTAGTGTACTGCGTAGTGTGTAATTTGTGTATTAAAGTGATTGTGTAATATATTATAGTCGACATTAATGAGTTTCTATGACCCTATTGTAATAAGATTAATGCATTTGTTATTTATTTCTAATGAACTATATGACGTCACACATTTTTCAAAGTTGCGACCCCTAGACATGATACAAAATATGAAAATTAATTATTTCATTAACCAGTAGATGAGGGAGCTTCTATTTATCGTTGTCTGGTTGAGGCAACCGGTATTTGCCCCACCCTAATACACAGATGTCGTATAATATGTGCCACGATAGGTAGGCCCCTATCAAGCGTCTATAACCGAATACTATTGTTTAAAACAGTGCTTTTTTCTAGAAAAAAGGTGCCGGAACGGAACAATAGGTTCCGGAACGCAGCAATTATGGGCGGGCTAAAGTCACGAGAAAAACGGGATTGGGGGTTGGGAGGGGTCTCAATAAACACTGAAAACAGTTCAAAAACACTTAAATTAAATTAAAATTACTAAATTATTGTTTTTATTATTAAAATAAATAAATTATTTTTAGTAGCTGAGAAAAGGTGCCGGAACGCCGTACCGGCGCGTTCCGGCTGAAAAAAAGCACTGGTTTAAAATCTGAAGTAGGAGAAGAATTAAAACATGCAGCCAGATATTGGTAGTCCTGTTTGGAACGCTTTAAGGTAATTTTGCGTGTAACCTAAATTATCAGTTATTTTTCTACTGCTAATTATATATGTCACTTCCAATAATAATTTCACGACAATTTGACCAAAAACGTAACATGTGACCAGTTCCCCCCACTGTTTTCCTTAACTAAGAAAAGTGGAATAAGAACTAGCTTACCAATGAGATTGTAAGGTACACTGAAGACAGAAAAAGAACAATGACGTGCCGCTGCCAATCTTCGCCATGCAGTCAACCAGCTGTTAAAACTGCATGCCCAGAGACCACCACGAGGAGGTGTTGGCAAAGGTCTCCGTAGTCCCTTCATTTCAGCGCTCAGGCAGTCGAATTTCATCGCCAGTATACCCACAGAAAGCCCAATTTTAGAAATATTTTCAATTTGAGTAACTTGCTTTTACTTGAATGGGAATGCAAGACAAACACTCGCACTGATGCAAGTGAGAAACGACACAACTAATAGACATGAGAATACGTAGAGAGATCGGTATAGAAAGCTCGGATGTGTTATAATGCACAAGTAATAAATCAGAGACTGGGCGAATAAGTGAACGAAACAAGACTAGGCCTGCGTGCAAGAGTGAAATGGAACGAGAGTAAATGAAGAGTGAGCGAGCGGACAAGAGAGCGATGTTGACAGAGTGAGACGGACAGAGAATTGAAGATTGAGAACGAAATACAGAGGCTTAGTAATAGAGTAAGAGGAAGAGAGACAGAGACAGAGACAGAGACAAAGAAAGACCGAGACATATACAGACAGAAGAAAAACGGCAGAGCAAGAAATATGCAGAGAGATAGATAGATGAATGCAGATATATAGATAGATCGATAGACAGACAGACAGATAGATAGACAGATAGACAGACATAAAGAAAGATCGATAGCTATAGATAGATAGATATACATGAAGACAGAAAGACAGATAGACAAACAGACAGAAAATTAGATGACATAAAGACAGACAGATAGAAAGACTGATAAATATATATTGCGAGAATGACGCAACATGCAGTTAGGTCCAGAAAAAGTTAAATGACTCAAATGAGCACAAGACTAGAAAGAAAAGACCGTCTGAAACACCAAGAATATGGAAGAAACAAAGAGAGAGCATGTGAGCATGAAAGATACGGATAGAGTGAGATAGGCCTAGAGATCGGGAGTATATGAAGCAGAGATTCAAGTCTGCTAATTCGCGTAATAACGTTTAAGCAAAGACGACTAGGCCAGCTTAAAAAAAATACAACGTCAAAATGGAAAGTAAAACTGCCTGAGACACTTGCGATGAAGGGACTACCCAAATGTAGTTTACCCAAAGTACTTCTTGTAAGAAGTACATTTGGCTAAACTTTGGCACTTAGTTTACCCAAATGTACTTCTTGCAAGAAGCACATTTGGGTAAACTAAGGCCATACTGAGAAAATGTGATGCATTTGGCCCATCACATTTCCGAAACAAGACATCAACGAGCAACAGTTATCACTTCGATAGTGAGAGCAAGACATAGGCAGACATACCTACATTCAACAGTGACAGGGAGATAAACAGAGAAGCAAACAGACCTAAAGTCAGACAGAGACTGTCAGAGAAAGACATAGGCAGGCAGACTTATAGAAAGACAAAGACCATAGGTCCCTCTACTTATCTCTTTCTCTGCTCGTCTTTGTCTTACTACTATAGGACTGTCTGCTACTCTGTTTCTCTGCTTGCCTTTGTCTTACCATAGGTATGTCTGCTACTCTGTATCTCTGCTTGTCTTCGTCTTACCATAGGTATGTCTGCAACTCTGTATCTCTGCTTGCCTTTGTCTTACTATAGGTATGTCTGCTACTCTGTATCTCTGCTTGCCTTTGTCTTACTATAGGTATGTCTGCTACTCTGTATCTCTGCTTGTCTTCGTCTTACTATAGGTATGTCTGCTACTCTGTATCTCTGCTTGTCTTCGTCTTACTATAGGTATGTCTGCTACTCTGTATCTCTGCTTGTCTTCGTCTTACCATAGGTATGTCTGCTACTCTGTATCTCTGCTTGCCTTTGTCTTACTATAGGTATGTCTGCTACTCTGTATCTCTGCTTGTCTTTGTCTTACTATAGGTATGTCTGCTATTCTGTATCTCTGCTTGCCATTGTCTTACGCTAGGTAAGACAAAGACAAGGAGAGAAACAGATAAGCAGACAGACCTATGGTAAGACAAATCCAAGGAGAGAAACAGATAAGCGGACAGACCTATAACGAATCTAATATATATTATTATTAACGAATAATTAGAGAACTAATTATACGGGGGCAACTAAGCTGACATGTAAGAAAGTCATGATGTGATAATAAATATTTAATATATAAAGTACAAACAGTCAAATATTAGACTATGTATTACAAATGATGAGGTGATATGAAATGAGACATATAATGCCCAGTCACTTGATATGAACTTGCAGTCTTACCAGTTAGAAGAACAGACAACTCCAGAGTTTAGCAGTAGCTTCTCCAAAGTGGTCATAAGCAGCCGGGGCCAGATAACATAGGACCTATGGTTTTATAGTACCTGGTCAGTGGGCAAAACACAGCTAGGCTGGAATAGCAAGTTAAATTAAGAAGCACTCAGCCATGCTAGCCTGTATAGTGACACAGTGGCTTCCTTGGGAAGGATATTAAAAGATAGCCAGTGGCAGATAGGTTACACAGAGATCAGTATCTAGGCTCAGGACAGACCAGCAGTCCCTATACTGGACACAGAGAATATACATATACATATATACGTCTATATACATAATATATATAATCCCTACAAATGCACCCCATGATAGACCTATGGTAAGACACATCCAAGGAGAGAAACAGATAAGCGGACAGACCTATGGTAAGACAAATCCAAGGAGAGAAACAGATAAGCCGACAGACCTATGGTAAGACAAATCCAAGGAGAGAAACAGATAAGCGGACAGACCTATGGTAAGACAAATCCAAGGAGAGAAATAGATAAGCAGACAGACCTATAGTAAGACAAATCCAAGGAGAGAAACAGATAAGCGGACAGACCTATGGTAAGATAAATCCAAGGAGAGAAACAGATAAGCGGACAGACCTGTGGTAAGACAAATCCAAGGAGAGAAACAGATAAGCAGACAGACCTATGGTAAGACAAATCCAAGGAGAGAAACAGATAAGCAGACAGACCTATGGTAAGACAAATCCAAGGAGAGAAACAGATAAGCAGACAGACCTATGGTAAGACACATCCAAGGAGAGAAACAGATAAGCGGACAGACCTATGGTAAGAGAAATCCAAGGAGAGAAACAGATAAGCGGACAGACCTATGGTAAGACAAATCCAAGGAGAGAAACAGATAAGCAGACAGACCTATAGTAAGACAAATCCAAGGAGAGAAACAGATAAGCGGACAGACCTATGGTAAGATAAATCCAAGGAGAGAAACAGATAAGCGGACAGACCTGTGGTAAGACAAATCCAAGGAGAGAAACAGATAAGCAGACAGACCTATGGTAAGACAAATCCAAGGAGAGAAACAGATAAGCAGACAGACCTATGGTAAGACAAATCCAAGGAGAGAAACAGATAAGCAGACAGACCTGTGGTAAGACAAATCCAAGGAGAGAAACAGATAAGCAGACAGACCTATGGTAGGACAAAGACAAGGAGAGAAACAGATAAGCAGACAGACCTATAGGAAGACAAAGACAAGGAGAGAAACAGATAAGCAGACAGACCTATAGGAAGACAAAGACAAGGAGAGAAACAGATAAGCAGACAGACCTATAGGAAGACAAAGACAAGGAGAGAAACAGATAAGCAGACAGACCTATAGGAAGACAAAGACAAGGAGAGAAACAGATAAGCAGAAGGACCTATAGGAAGATTAAGACAAGGAGAGAAACAGATAAGCAGACATACCTATAGTAAGCAAAGACAAGGAGAGAAACAGATAAGCAGACAGACCTATAGTAAGCAAAGACAAAGAGAGAAACAGATAAGCAGACAGACCTATAGTAAGCAAAGACAAGAGAGAAACAGATAAGCAGACAGACCTATGGTAAAACAAAGACAAAGAGAGAAACAGATAAGCAGACAGACCTATAGTAAAACAAAGACAAAGAGAGAAACAGATAAGCAGACGGACAAAGACAAGGAGAGAAACAGATAAGCAGATACAAAAACAGTGAGAGAAATAGACAAGAACACAGACCTATAGGAAGAAAAGGACAGCGAAAGAAACAGATAAGCAGACAGACCGATTTATAATAGGACAAAGACATGATACGGTTAGCATAACTGCGTGCATCCGATATAAGATCCTCTTCTTTGTCTCTAAATCTCAGCAGCCTACTGCCCCGAAATATCTCTCGAACTATCTACGAAAACCGCTAGCCTATCTGCATCTTCTTCTCGCTCATTGCGCTCTGTAAATCGGCTTGATCTTTTTGTTCCCAGGACTAAACTGCTTTGGCCCAGCACCGGACGTTAGCTGTAGGGGGTCCCACGATCTGGAATGACCTTCCCCCTGTGCTCAGGGCCAAACTAATGACTGGCTTTTCCTCATCGGTGTCGCGTTCCCTAAAGGCATTTCTGTTTCTCCGGGGCTTCTGTGCTGAGAGCGCCTCCGAATAGTTATTCTGCGAGAGGCGCTTTATAAATTTCTGGATACAATACAATACAATGAGAGAAACAGAGGTCGGAAAGGCAATGATGAAATGTTGAGTGGAGAACATTGTACTACCCGATCTACGAGCCACGTCGTCCTCTTCCTCTACAAGAACAGAAAGGGGGCTACAATGGAAAATTTCTATGCAAATTTGCATAGCAACTGTCTAGATACTCTTACGGTTTGTTTCAATTAAGCAGATGCACAGCTGTCACCAGGTGTCGTTCGTTTTTCCCGCCACGAGAACCGCCATCTGTCGACTGATGACGATTCTCTCGAAGAATCCTTGCGACTCCTGACGACGGTAGTGAACTTGAACATTCCTCCGACAACGAAAAACAAGAGACAGGTTAGCATAACTGTGATACCTTAGACGTCATCAAGTCTGACTCAGTGGCGGCGATCTTGTTTGACAGGAGGGGGGACACTTTTGAAAGGATCTGGTCACAAAAGAGTTTTAAGCTGATGATGTTGATCTGGTCAAAAAAGAGGTGCAAAATTGCTTCGCGCTCACGCGCGATAAAATTTACTGACCTTTTTTGGTGTTTCTTTAAAATGTGTGGAGACGAATGTATGGTGTGTCCCCCACTACTAAAGCTGGGGGTCTTGTTCCCCTCGACCCCCCGGGATCGCCGCCCATGATTGAAATAGATTCCAGTAAGTTGAAAATGTATAGCTAAAACGGATAGGCCCCTAATTAGAAAACACAGTGAAAAGTGAAAAATATAGAAGGCTATAAACTGTATAAAATAAATTGTATAAATTATGTAATTTGATCGTCATGCAATATCTTAGATAAAATGGCATATCGAAAATTAAGTGGCCAAGGGCGGAATTTTGAGTCCTCGCCCCGGGGCGGCATTTCAGCTCAGCACGCCACTGCATCATCCAGCACCTTTACAAAGGCGACATATTCCATAACCTTTATAGAGGCGACATCTCCAGAGCCACTCCACAGGCCACATCATCCAGTGGATGCAGGCGACATCATCCAGCTGTCAGCATTTCGACCTTATTGATCTCAGCAGGGTGAGGATCATATGATAAGAAACCTTCCTTAACAGAAGCGTCAGGTTATACCTGTTCCTGGCGAAGATAAGCTTCCGGTGGCAGCGCTGGACTTCCGCCTTCGCAGTCATCTTCCATCGGTCGAACTGGACGAGAAGAACGGACCGTATCGAGTGTCGACGTATCCACAAAAGCCTCACGAAATGGCAACATAACCTACGAAACGTAATCTGTCGGGTATCAAGCACAAACGCAGACAAAATTGGCTAACTATTGCAAACTATCGCCAAAAATTGCGAATATAGATACATCGGGCTATCGATCATTTCGAAAATTCACGCATAATAGGCCTGCAAGTTTTAAAGCTCATTCACTTCATAAAATGCAGCAAATTGTTTTCTAATTAGCTGGGTAAATTACTTAAACAAATTTACTTAACTCAAACATTAACAATCAATTTTTATAGGGTCTTGTAACAAGATTTAGGTCTATGGGCGTAACTAAACAAAATTTACTCGACAACTAGATCATTTTCTTTCATCCTTCACTCAAACGATGGGCTCGTTTCTTCCAATTATTTCGATGAGAAACAATTATAATGTGTTTACTTTATTGTTTTACCTTGTCCAGCATCTTTTCCTAAACTTCCAATGTCAATTATCAGCGAAAATGAATCGATTTGAGTAGAAACCTTCAGGTCCGTAATTATTACCGAGAGCTCTGTCCGTAGACTTCGTACACGGGTAAACCTTTGCGGGTTAGGCTACTGTGGCAACGGATTTGACGTCATCACATTTGTTTTTCTACATTTAATGTAGAACTATAGTGAAGACTTGTTAACGATGATGACAATTATGATAACAATAGTCATAAACTTATTCTTAACCGGCAACCAGACTTATCAGACAGCAGTTCCACTGCAGTAGTAATGATTGAATTTCAGTCCCATTGATAAATAAATAAATTAGCTTGTCTTTGAACATTTTTCCAAACTATAAGCCGTTATTCAGTCCTGGGCTACTCGGTCTTCTGATCGTCCCAAACCGAGGTGCCTAAACCTGTTTCCAATTTCAATGGCAACAGATAATGAGGATTACCACCGAAGTGCGGCTCTTCTGCAACCGGTTTAATTAAGAATTTACTTACTTATTCTTTAATCCATTCTAATCAAATCAAAGCTTTCACATAATCAGCACATGATTCCACGCGACGGTTGGTCAGAAGTGCGGTATTATTACCGCCACCGCCACCACCACCACCATCATCATCATTATTTTTATTATACATTTACCTAATCTTACCTAACTAGTAGGCCCCTACCTTTAAACTGTTAGTATCCTAATCTCACCTTACCAGTAGTACCTTACAGAGGCGAAACGTTGGTCTAAAAAGTGGGGGTACCAATTTCTTACATGTATACACGAAGCAATGCTGAGACTGCGATCTCTGGGAAGGCACAATAATAAAATATTGATCGGCATTGTTCAAAAAGTGGGGGGTACGGTACCCCCAGTCCAAAAAGTGGGGGTTGCGGGTACCCCTCGTACTCCCACAAATTACGCCTATGGTACCTTACCTTACCTGAACACCAATTTACCTTAATTTAACTTAATTATTAGGCCTATATATGAGCGGTTGTTACCTTTCTTGTTGGAGGACTTGATGGGCTTCCTTTGAGGCATTGCATTTCATTTGATCACGGGGATTGCGTTCGACTTGGGTGAGAACTTCAACTGGTTGTTGATGAAGGTATTGACTAGGGCTGTACCGAATATTCGCTTCGTATTCGCTTCGGGGCCGAATAGGGGGCCAAATAGCTATTCGGTATTCGGCCGAATAGTAGCGGTCGGACCGAATACGAATAGTGGTCACGTGACATCTGTTTCTGCATATGCGGCTGCTATAGCGAGTGGAGTAAAGTGACAATTTCTAAGTTTAGTTAAATTAGTTCCATTCCTAGTTTACACACACTGGCAGAAGGATGCAAAAATTACATGTAGTTAAGTGTTTACTTTTAGTTTAGGGCCTATGTATTAAATTTACTGAACTGAAACTTTTGCTTACATTTGAAATTTTGAATGTTGTCGGTAGACCTATTTTGTACACTATTCGTATTCGTATTCGGCCGAATAGTTGGTCCAATTATTCGTATTCGGCCGAATAGTGATAATCACCTATTCGGTACAACCCTAGTATTGACGTCTTTATCGAGGTCTGCTCGACAGCGGTACGGGAACGTCGAGACATTTCAGCTTCGAAGCCGCAATTTCAGACGCCTCTGAAAGAATCGACACATCATACACTATTAGCAATGTGCATTTATTAAACACCACTATCTGTTCTAAGTGTACTAAGTAGGCCTACACCTTGAACAATGTCGTCTGTTTTGAAACCATTTTCTAGGCCTTTTATTATAAGGTTATTATTATTATTATTATTAAGCTTTCATCAAGCGCCACTATCTAATGGCTAAGCATCAATAATATTGACGATGTTGAGTAATTGTGAGTGAAGGACTTGCTCAATGTCCACACACAGTAATTGTCTCAGGGAGCAGGCTCGAACAATTACATTCCACATTTCAAAGCGGGCGCTCTACCATATCAGATTCGCATTTTTGTGTGACTTTGTGCGCGTTTAAGAATTTCGCCACACTAATAATAATAATTATAATAATTATAATAATAATAATAATAATAATAATAATAATAATTAATAAATAAATAAATAAATAAATAAATAAATAAATAATAATGAGAATGAGAATGATAAAGATGATGATGATAATAATAATAATAATAATAATAAAATAATAATAATAATAATAATAATAATAATAATAATAATTAATAAATAAATAAATAAATAAATAAATAATAATGAGAATGATAATGATGATGATGATAATAATAATAATAATAATAATAATAATAATAATAATAATAATAATAATAATAATAATAATAATAATAATAATAATAATAATAATAATAATAATAATAATAATAATAATAATAATAATAATAATAACAACAACAACAATAACGATCTGACACTGGGAGGCAAGATGGACGAGGTGGCCCACGATATTCAGTTGATCGCTCAGAAGTCAGCTAAGATTGGGCTTCAACTTAACCGCGCGAAATGCGAAGTAGTCTTTAAGAATTATGAAAAGTCCACTGGTGGACTCCGCCGCAAGACACAGACGCCTACCGACAAATGTAAATGTAAATGACAATTAAGCACAGGAATCATCATTTTATGAGCCTTTCATTGCAGACGACCAACCAGAAAACTCCAGTTTCCCTCTAATGACTATTCAGAGTCACGTGAGCTCACGACCTCACATCCGTTGTCACCTTGCCTCCTGTAGTGTAGCAGATGACAGCACCAGTCTGGTGAAATCAGTGCTAGGTGTCATGAAGCCGCTTCTCAACCAGTTTGGGTCCTGGCTACCAGTTGGACTCACAAATGGCGGGCTCTCTCACACATGTAGAACCAATCGAGTTCCAACCATAGCTTGCTATTTGTCACCATGTTCAGAGTTCCTGGGCCTGAGGATGAAGAATGACGACAGCAGAAGTAAGTCCGCAGCACACGGTTGCGCTCACTATAGCTGACACTGCCTGAAATGTAGGCCTAGGCTAGACTATTGATTAGACTAGACTATAGGCCTATTATAGGGTCTATAGATTAAAGGAGTCTTGACTAGACTTGGCGGGAATAGATTATATCAGCTGCTTAGATTAGATCGTATTCGTAATATCGAGATTTATATAACGCCCAAAGGAAACCTTGAGATGCGGAAACCAGCTTGCATCTTATTACCGGCGCTCAGTCAGAAGAGGTAAAAAGAAGAAGATCTGTATAGTCAGTGAAATAGTTCGGGTTGAGTGCCATGAGAAAAATTTATCATCGTAATCGTATTCGTAATCTCGAAATTTCTACAGCGCCCACAAAAGCAAAGTCGCGGGGACCAGCTTATTCACAGGCTCATGCATTTCCAATTCCATCCTTGCCTAATTCTTTTGGCTGCAACGCTACCAATCACCTCTCTTTATTTTCATTAAATGTCAACTGAATCGTAAGCGTGTTCTGATGTCCATTAGTTTTGCTGACTAAAACATTTTAAATGAACCATCCAACAACTTAATGGAACGACGAACAATCACTTTCTTAATAATTGATGCAAAGAAAAAAGTGAAATAATTTCTCACTGGGATCTTCGCTTCTGTTGTCGTTCTGTCCGTTGCGCTCTTTTCTTACTGTCTGCTGTTGTTTCAAACATCGACCGTTTCGAAATTCTTGTTCAATCAAAGATTTCCGACGTCGGCCGTCTTCAAATTCTTGTTTTATTCGAATATTTTCAAGTGTAGGCCATCTTCGAGCGTAGACCGTCCGTCTTTCACGAAGTGACAAATGCTGCACCATGGCAACGTCGATAGAAAGATGACGTTAGACAAACGACCCTGAGATGACGTCATCGGTTCAGAGAAGGTGACCTGTGAAAGGTCATGGGTTAAAAATGACGAAGGCCTTTCCAGTTTACGTCTCGGTAGGCCTCAGGGCCGTAGTCGAGGGTATACGCGGGTATACAGCGTGTACTCACCTCTAGATACTGTATACTCACCTCACAAAATATTTATATTTAAGCTTATTTATATTAAAATACTGTAGCGTATGCTCACAAAATACTGTAGCGTATACTCACCTCTAATTCTAATGGGAGGGGGATAGAGTAGTGGTAACACTCATGGCCAGGAGAGCATAAGGTATGCGGATCGACTCCCGTAAGTCGTACCCCCCCTCTAGGGCGGCGCCTTGCATGGCTGCCAAACCGTGTGTTTAATTAAGATATTGATTGTACTTTCATGTTTCAAAGTAATCTTACTGCGTATGTCGGTTTGAAATAATAAAAAATATAATAATAATAATTATTATTAATTTGTTTCGGAAAACTAACCGGTAGCGTGTACTCACCTCTAATTTGACCACTGCAGCCCTGGACTAGGCCTATAGTTCCTTAGCCTGTCTTCCAGACTATCGATTCACCAGAATCTCGAATCATGTTGCCCGAAGTGTATGTCTGTATGTATGTACATTTGTATATACGTGTGTAAGACTTATGCATGCGTGTATATAACATGTCTGTCCGTATGTATGCAAGTACGTAAGTATGCAGGGCCTTGCAGGCCCTATGTGTGTCTGTATACGCATCTCTGTCTATATGTATGTATCAGTGCATGTATAAAACTTTAATATAGCGCCTTTTATGATTACGGAATGCGGCTTTGGTTAGCAGCGACCATTGATGCCTTGTGCATTATTTAAAGGCGCTGCATAAGTTGCAGGTTATACGCGATAATGAACTAGTGAGGAATAATCTAACATAATCTAATATAGGAATAAGCATTGACAGACTGACAGACATGGCAAGAGACATGACAGGCAGACCGGGAGGCAGACAGACAGACATACAGATATGGCACTTTCATCGTCTGTCTTCCTCTATGTATGTCTGTCTGCCTACTGTAGGCTATTTGGCTATTTATTATAAAAAGATTTGATTCCATTATCCTCGAACTTCTACTGCGCTTAAGTTAACCCAGCGACACCGCAACACTCTACGTTTCTGAGGCGTAGCTACATGTAGACTATAGGGGGTGCAGAGGTACATGTATCCCCGGGCGCCAAAGGATGGGGTAACCAAAATGGGGGTTAAAATAAATAATTTTACTCTTCATTTTGATGCAATTTTTAAACTAATTAATCCCAAATAAATTTATAAGATTTAATTTAGGCACCCGAAAAATCCAGTAAAATCTCATCATTACTTACAAAACAGTTGTCAGGTATGATTTTGGCGCCCCATTGAGACTTTCGTAGGCCCTGAAAGTTTCGTAGGCCCTAGGCACAGTAGGCCCTAGGTTGTAGGATAAAACGGCCCCGACCATATTATCTAATCTAATCTGTTTACTTCTATCGAGCCATTATAATAAAGGGCAGTATGAAAATTCAGTCGATGGCACTCCAAACAGATTCGCAATCCGGTCAAGTCCAATGGTCAGTAGGTTCTAATGAAGCGAGAACTCGGCCTAAGGACGATGAGCAGATTGAAAAACTCGTCGAGTCCAGAAAGGAAAATAACCTATATCATGTATTACTTTTGCGTTTATTTGTTTACTAGCTGTAACCCGTGAAAAATCACGGTTAACAGTTCTATCGTTCTAGAGAATAAGCCCGTTATATTATGACGTCATAACCCTCCTTCAATAGTGTATTTCCCCGTCATAATTGCTCTAAACGCCGTCGTCAAGACCGTCGTCGTCAAGACAGCCGTCGCCATGGCGGCAGTATAGTGACGTCACAATAGTGTATGTTACGGGACAGACAGACGTACATCGGTTATTATGTTGTTTGATTTGTTGCAGCTCTACTTTCCAGACCTCTCGTGGACTTCATCTGAAAGATCCTCCATCATCTGACTCAAGGTCCCCTTGCCACTCGATCCCTTCATCAACCGTTGATATATCTTACGACATTGCTCATTTTTCATTGAATTTATCGGATGAGATCCTTCGCCACTCTTGTCAGTCTAAATCGGTACCACGACATTTATAAGGTCCACGTGTACGGACCGAGCTAGCCCAAGATACAAATATCTGAAATGTAACGGAGTGCCAGTCTGTTGCATATAAAACTTAGGGCCTTTACCCACAACCAGTAACACAGATCAGGTAAAAAAAAGATCCGACATAGAAGCCTGCCTATCCAACAATGCTGTGGCTTGGCTGGGAGCGCTTCTGAGTAGGTTTCTTGAAGATGCGGTATATTAAATTTATGAATGAATGAGTGAATGAATGAATGAAAGCTGGGCTTCACGTGTTTTCGGATGTTTGATGGCCAGGCGAAGGGAGAAACGGTCTGCTCTTCGGATGTCATTTATAGAAGGAAAGTGTTCGCAGTGCACTTGAATATTTCAAGGCGAAACTGTCAGAGGGAAAAGAGAAGCTCAATGTTTCAGTTGTTGGGGATTCAACCTCATTCTTACTCTTCAACATTTGAAGGCGTTAAGCAATTGTGAGTAAAGGACTTGCTCAAGGTCTTGCTTGTTTACGCTAACCTAAACGATGCTAACTTTGAATAAGCTAAGGAACTTCATTATTCTAGGTCACCTGTAAGCAGGGATGTAGTGGTAAAAGTAGAGGTGAGTACTGAGTACACGCTACATAGGCCTATTAGTTTTCTTAAATACTGAAGGGTGTGTCCCCTCCCAAGTAGGAATTTTTTTAATATGGAAACGATTTGGTGAGCGTTTAAGCTATTGAAATGACGGAATTCCTCAATGTCTGATACATCAACTAAGCTAAAATTTATTGAAAAATTAATATTTTTGCATCCAGGTCAAGCAAACTGAAATAATTAAATTTCAAACTGAAATTATTGTAGAGTCGAATGTCCTTCGCTCGACCTGCGTTTATTGGCCAGATGCACCTTCTATCAACGCCTGAAATTATTCTTCTCTTTCGCCAAGACTGAACTGGAATCACATCTGAGTAGATATCTAGAGGAGATGCTAAGAATGAACGAACGAACGAATTAAAGAACGAACGAATGAATAAGTAAATGAGCACAAGAATGAACGAACGAATGAATAGATGAACAAATGAACAAACGAACGAGTGAAGTAACGAATGACTGAACGAACGAATTAACAAAGGAATGAAAGAACTAACGAACGAATGAGTGAATGAATGAATTTTCAATGTAATGAGGCGCTATGCAAGTATAGAAACGCCAGAGATGGTCCAGCAGAAACAGCTTCGAAACAGGCCTATCACTAATCTGAATTTAATAGGTCCACTTTAAGTGTTAATGTCATTACCACCACCGTTGTTTTATTATTTTATTTATTCCATTTATCGATATCCCATCTATTAGGCTTACGAGAAAATTATTATTACTACTACTACTACTACTACTACTACTACTACTACTACTACTACTACTACTACTACTACTACTACTACTACTACTACTACTACTACTACTACTACTACTACTACTACTACTACTACTACTACTACTACTACTACTACTACTACTACTACTACTACTACTACTACTACTACTACTACTACTACTACTACTACTACTACTACTACTACTACTACTACAACAACTATTATTATTATTGTTATTATTATGACTATTATTGTTATCATTATAAACAGATTAATTAAAGCGACTGTACACAGCTATTAACAATCATTTAGTTCTGGATGGCCCTCTGTCTCCTGATGGTTTCAAACCGAAGTGCCCAAAGCAGACATGGTGTTTCCGACCTGACGGGCAACTGATAGGCCCTGGATAGATGGCGGGTCTTGACAAATGAATTACACTTTTAAATGATTTCTCGCAAAATAACAAAGTAACGTCATTTCCAATGCATACTTCTTTTTTGCAAATGACGTCGTCATTTTGTCATTCTTGCAATGACGTCATCAACTTTGTCTGACGAGAACAGGGACCTATGGAGCTGTGCGTAGATTCCCATGAAGTACCACACTTCGCTACTGAAACTTTAGCAGAAGGTGGAAAGAAATCAAAGACACGTCAAAAGTGAACTTAACCAGAAAATTGACTCCATAGAAAATGATTCTATTTCGTCTGAAATCTCTACTGAAAATAAACTGTGATCCTCTGAGAAAGAATTGTTTCGACCAGAATAGTCGAATAGTCATTCGCTGACATGAACTATCTATCGTCTGTGAAACGAAGCGTTACTACTGCTACAACGAACAGACTTGGGGCGACAGACGAGTGGTGAGAAACGTTTAACAATTACCATACCTACTTTTTCCTTGACTTACCTTCCATTGCTTTATTGTACCTTGCCTCAATCTGCATCACCATGCTTTACCTTACTTACTTACCTTACCTTACCTTGCCCTGTGTCATTTTACCTTACGTGACCTTGTCCTATTATACACTATCTCACCTTGCATTGCCTTATGTGAACTTATGTAACGATGTTTGTTTAACCTTACTTTGATCTCCTCAACCTATGAAACTTAATTTCAGACTATGTTATCAAAGCGAGAGAAGTGAATCCAGCCGAAGAACCCAACCTAAAGAAATGACCTTACCTGAAGAACCCAATCAAACGAAATAACAACCAGAAAAACACAACCTAAAGAAATGACCTTACCCGAAGAACTCAATCTAAAGTTTGATCAGCAACTGCCAGTTCTGGTGTACAAAGGAACCAGAGAACGGATGTTCACGAAGCCCTGCGGTTAAGGTAAAACTCGCAAACTAAGCATCGTTCTTCTCTAGATAAGGTTGTCGTGTTATTAGATAAGCATCATTCTGTACCCATCGCAGATGGGAACTCCGCCACTGCTCATGGTCTGGCAGTGCCAGTCCCAAGCCTGGATAAGTTATTACACAATGTCGTTAGACAGCAAGTGACCAGCACAGAAGGTCCTTGTAACCAGGGTTGTCGGTTCAAAAAGGACAAGGGGCAATGTGCTCAACGTAGAATACCAGGAACGCCTGTCCCATTACACTGATTCTTTTACACTGGTCCCACTACACTGATTCTTTTACACTGATCATATTGCACTGATTCTTTTACACTGATCCCATTACACTGATTCTTTTACAGTGATCCCATTACACTGATTCTTTTACACGGAAACATTGCATAATCCCATTACACTGATTCTTTTACACGGATCCATTGCACTGATTCTTTTACACTGGTCCCATTACATTGATCTCATTACATTGATCCTTTCACACTTTTCTCATGACACCGATCATTTTACACTAATCCCATTACATTGATCATCTGGATCGTTACAACATTATCAGGACAACATGATCATTACATGGATAGAAGAAAAACTGATCTTCTCAAAGCATCGTTGTCATAGAATCTAGATCATCTTCTCGAACGTGTTAATTTAAGACAAAACATAATTCAAGAGAGAAATTCTGAATTATGCCTTTAAGTTTTCCAGGAATTCACATCGACAGGGACGTATCTAGCGTTGGGCTTGGGGGGGCTTAAGCCCCCCAAACGAAGTTGAAGCCCCCCAAACAAGTCAAGCCGTTGTATGCTTACGGCTAAAATTCGTATGAACACTGTATAAATGTTGCCATGTTCAAGGCTTAAGCCCCCCCCCCCAAACGAAAAAGGCTAGTTACGTGCCTGCACATCGAGATAGGATAACAGAAATGTTGCAAATCGGCATATGCATTAACTTGTTTTCGGGGTTCAATTCCATATTTCTTCGCTCAACCAGCACCCCTCAACCATGTCATTTCTTTTCCTTTTCAATAACAATCGACTTAAATTCACTTAATGCCTATCCTACCTCTTTAACCTACTCCTAAATGCAAGCAAGCGCTGACACGCAATCGTTGGCTTACATATCCAGCACGGTATACCGGATAGATCAAATAGCCAACAGACGATCGAGGCTGCCCGCCCCAGCAGGATAATTATGTATTTTATTCCTAACTACTGTACAATGACACTACATATCTGTTGTAATTATAATCCACCTTGGTTTACTCTGTTCCTGTAGGCACCGGTGCGTTGCGACCCGAGGCGAGATGGGATGGATCGTGTTACGGTAGCACTATGGAGGCATCGGTACGTTGTTGTCTGAGGCGAGATGGGATGGATAGTGATGCGTGTTGTGGTTGCACTATGGCTCTGTCTTGTTTTTTATTGTGTAGTTGTTTGTTAATAATACCTGCTGGGCCTCTGGCGTGGCGTAAAACCCCGTAAGCCCTTTGTTTTGGCAGGTGAGCCCCTGGCGTGGCGTAAAACCCCGTAAGCTCATAGGGCCTGTGTTTCGTCTGTTGTTTTGTGTTGTGCTTTTGAGCCGAGGGATAAGAAGGAGGATGAAGGAAGACTGGATTAGAGGGAAGAGGAGTTGGACGTGGATTCAAAGCATTGGGGCGTACAGTAACGATTGGACAGCGAAACCACAGCCGCAAGAGAAGGACATTCTCAACTCAACTCACAATATGGGACAGACGCTTATCCCACCTGACATAGCCTAATTAAGTTCTTCGTTACGAGTCTGAAGCAGACTTTTACACTTGCAAATAATTAGCAATGTGTGGAGGAGGAACTATGCCTCACACCGTCGACTTTGTCATCAAGTAAAACAACTGAAAAGTTATTTTGTCCAATTTTCTTTCTATCGTCGTGTCTTTACAGACTTTAACTGTGACTCTCCAATTTCGCCTTTGATTCGCTAGTTGCTGTTTAACGACACTGTGCCATAACGAAGGTGATTCGCGTCGCCCTTCTCCTTACTCCAGGATTGGGACTGGTACTGTCAGAGTAGGGACAGCGGCGGAGTTTCTCGACTTTGACTGTCTTCCTGACCTCTTATATAACAAAGTAAGTAAGCAACACGGACCCGAAGTCCTGATAAACACTTTTTCAAATCTTTGTTGTAACTGGTCTTTGACTGATTCCATTCTGAGAATATCAATACGAGTACTAACTTCACTGATTGACACCGAACAGTGACTAAGCTAAATATGATTAGGGCCTACTATAGAAAATACCATTGCTTAGGCCTATATATGGACAATTGATCAACCTTATAGCAACAGACCGATTTGTAAACATCTTCATTGTTCTCAAAGAAACAGAAGCTTTTGCCTCACACCAGGCTGCATCTGTAAACGAGGTTTATTCGTGGTACGAGTTCACAGTTGTGTCATTCTATTTTCGAGTATAACGTTTAGAAAAAGATAATATTATTATTATTATAAATCAGCTGATTAGCAATAATACGTTCAAGAATCTTAGAACTAATCGTAGCATTGGCAATTGGGCGATAAAATGCTGGATCACTTGGATCCAAGCCCTCGCGCTTTAGAGCCGCTTTATATCCCTCCCCCGGCCTACGCCTCCGACTATGATATAATTATGTGACACTGAAAATGACCAGACTGCAACGACCTATTATATATAACGCCAGACTGTGAAACTCTTTACATTTTTATTATATAGCGCTAATCGTGAGCTGGTTGTACGGCAGTATGAGAAATGTTTGGGATTTACATTACATTTGATTACAGTGCATTGCCAGCAGCGTAACTATAGACCTCTGGAGCTCGATTTGAAAAGGAGGGGGTTGCTCATATCCCGACAAAAATCAGAACAGGCCCACGAGGGCCACTTCAGAAATCACGGAAGAACTCAGAATTAAAAGTCGTGCTAAGTATATTATGAATTACATTGCATTACATTAGGTCATGTTATGTACTTAAAAATAAGAAGTCGGCGTAACATGCTAAGTTGGAGCAAATGGATCATGCGCCTGCATCCAATTTTCAGCCAAATCAAAACCCGCACGAGCCTCGCTTATCTGGGCGACTGAGGCGCGGTGACAACGTCAAGCACCAGAATCAGCCAATATCATCAACTGCTGCAGTAGTTTTAACCAAAAATTGAAAGCGTTTATTGATTCATCAGCAAGAAAAGATACAGGCATAATCAGTCTTTAAATCAAGGTCTTGGTCTCGAGTGCACTCGAGTTCATTCTTAAAAGTCTTGGTCTTGGTCTTGAGACCAAAAGTCTTGGTCTTGGTCTTCAGGTTAAAAGTCTTGGTCTTGGTCTTCGGGTTCAAAGTCTTGGTCTTGAGGTTTAATGTCTTGACAACAAGACTGGGCATAATGCAATAGTAGCATAAGTCACGAAAGTTTTCTGTTGATGCCATCAGAAGGGTAGCCTAATACAGAAGGGTAGAAACCCGTTTAATAGGTCCAGAGTTGTCCACGTATACACTATTAGCAATGAATATCAGATATTAGTGTCGGATGGCCAGCAGGCTATATTTAAATTGTTAATAAATGAATATAATTCAAACAAAATAACAACAAAAACCAGCAACTTGGGATTTTTAACTTTACGTTTCGATCGAGTCTTAAGCCTTATGATTACAGAATGCAATGGTCGTACAAATTTGACAGATAAAAGGTATACCCCCTATATAGATTATATTAGATTGACTGGATGTAATTCGCTTGGACCTGATCCGATTCGACCAGATTTTTATCGAATTAGATTCGATTAGGTCTACCAGTCATTGGATTTTTATACCATTTAATAGGAGCTTAGTCGTTATAGACCAGTCGTTTTTCTAGATAAAAGGTTCAGGAACTGAACAATCATGGAAGGGCTAAATCGAAGGCGAAGCCCAAGAAAAAGCGGGGGTGGGGTTTGGGGAAGGGTATCGGTGAGATCCTCCCCAGGACATTTTTGACGTAAGATTAAATTTAAAAAACTGAATTATTCTTTTATTTAACTAACTAAATTATTTTTTATTAGCTGAAAAAAGGTGCTGGAACGTCGTTCCGGAACATTCCAGCAGAAGAAAGCACTGTTATGGGCTATATAGATTGGCTACCTTTAGCTTCACCCTCCAGCAAATTCATTGCTGAGTTCAGGTCACAGGATCTATGGAGACGAAGGATTTCTAAGAATGTGTAGGCCACTCATGATTATTCGTATGTATTTATATGTACATTGAGCATATTGATAGCATTTGTAGGCACGTGTAAAGAACCGCATCGGGATAATAGGCCTATAAGTAGGAGCATGTATGAAGTGGATGCAAAATAAAATAACGCTGCTCTAGATAAATATAATGCATGTGTGTGTTATATGGTATGCAACTCTATGTGTATACATTGTCATATAATATGTATATACAGTGCCAAAACAAGATTGGATGATCGTTTAGATAAATGTACACCAAACGATCCAGTTCTATATGAATATGCATGTTATGCATGATCGCTTTGCAACTATAGTCCTACACAGCAGGAGACGGAGGAGGAGGAGGACAGAGGAGGAAGCGGAGGAGGAAGAGAAGGGAGAGGAAGAGAGTGGATGGGGAGCTCTGTCCACGACTCAGGAGACACGATTACCCGGAGACTTATCATTACTGACAACAATTGGATTCACTCAGTTCAGCAATCTATACACATATTTATCACATCAACAGACGGTTCTAGATCGACGTCCTTGTATTTAATATATATATATGTATATTTATGTGTATGTGTATGTGTATATATGTATATGTATGTGTGTGTATATGTATGATGTATGTGTATATGTATATGTACATGTATATGTATATGTATATGTATATGTATATGCAAATGTATAATATTGTATATCTATATGTATATGTGTATGTGTATATATATATATATATATATATATATATATATATATATATATATTAGGGTGGTTCTGAAATCTGAAATTTTGAAATGTGATTATTTCCGCTTATTATCTTGTTCCAGTACATACTAAAATAAATCTGGCCAAATATGAGCTCATTTGAGCAATATTTAGAGGTAGCTCAATGAGGTTGAAGTTGTCAGTGCTTGTCTAACATAGCCTAATTACTGTGCATCCAAAAGATAGAGTTTCAGTTTTACAATTACAGTTATGATTAGTAATTATTATTGGATAAAATTAAAGAAAAATGTTAACAGGAAAACTGAGCCTCAGCAACAACAAAAATAAACAGAATTTGTTGATGCCTTAGATAATTTATTTGACATTGCTCACTTGGATACCTTAAACATAATCGAAATCTAAGAGGATAAAGAGTGTCTGCTTGCCCAAAGAGAAAGAGGTTGCCGTTGTTGTATGGGACCAGTTGATATGGTACTTACTTCAAAAGAAATGAGGGCAACTAAAAGGCAAAGATCAAGCATGGAGAGAAAGCAGAAAGAAGATCAATATTTGGAAGCCATGAATGAGAGAATTATTCTTGAAACCTCTAGTAGTGATGATTCAACTGAAGAATGCAAAGATGGTGGCAGTCAAAATGCAAATTTAGTTAAAAGGAAAACTCCTTTAAAAAAGCCACTAACAACAAATATTGTGACACCAAGACTAGCAGCAGCTTTGGACAGGACAAAGTTAAGTGACAGGAAGGCAACATACGTGTTAGCAGCTGCAGCTCAGAGTCTAGGCCACAATGTAGACGAGTTGAAAATCAGCCGTTCTTCAATACATAGAGAACGAGAACAATATCGAGAAGAAACTAGGGCTGTAGTCGAGGGTATACGCGGGTATACAGCGTGTACTCACCTCTAGAGACCGTATACTCACCTCACAAAATATTTATGTTTATTTATATTAAAATACTGTAGCGCATACTCACAAAATAGTGCAGCGTATACTCACTTCTAATTTGTTTCGGAGAACTAACCGGTAGCATGTACTCACCTCTAATTTTACCACTACAGCCCTGGAAGAAACTGCTAAGAAATTAAAAGATCTATTTAAAACAACTACATCATCTACACTGGTTGTGTACTGGATGATAATTCCTTCCAGATCTGACAGGCAAACATTTGGTTGACCGTCTACCTGTCATTTTATCTCATGTTGGGGAAAGCCAACTTCTTGAAGTTACAAAGCTACATTTTGGCACAGGAGAAGCACAGGCAGCCGCTGTTGCTAAATTGTTGCTGGAATGATTTATGCTTACTGAAAACTCTGGTTAGCTATCAACAAGAAAATCCTGCTCTCTCCATAGTAGCCAGCAATAAATTTGCAGGTCATCTGTGGTACCTTAGTGAGGAGCTCGTGGCTTTGGCATTTTTTGATTTGGCATTGACAGGCATGTCCAAACGAGCAATGGTGAAAGCTTTACACGAGCGACCAGGCCAAGATGATCCTCCTAAGAGAATGTAGGTAAATGTTCAGAAATCTGTGGTCATGAACATACAATGAACATACAATGAACATACAATGAACTCCATGCTATTTTTTGACTGGCTAAGAATCTCTAGTGATTTCCTGAAAAGCGATCCTGAAACATGGAAACTCCAAGATGATTATAAAGTTGCCTCAGAAATTATTCATCATCTACAAGTTGTAAATGACAATGCTGAAAGAGGAGTTGCTTTGATTGAAGAGTACAATTCCACAATTACAAAGAAAACCAGAAACAATATCTGTTTCCAGTAGTGCATGATCACAGAAGCAACTTTCCAGAATGCAAGAATGAAATGCTTAAGTCAAAATAAACTTCAGCAAATGATTTGTGAGCCATATATTATTATTACATAATAACATTAAGTCATACTAATTAATTGAAATTATGTAGAACTACTACTTTAACAGTTTGTTCACTTATTAATAACAACAATTAAACATTGTTGTTTCATTAGGTAAAGAAAATATTAAAAATGATGGGTAATGGAAACATTTCTTTTAAAATACCTTTATGTCAAATTTAAATGTTATTGAGCTACCCCTAAATGACAAGATAATGATCTATAACTTTGCACAAATTTCTTTTATATTCATTGGAACACAACTAAAAGCGGAAATTCAAGATAAAACAATTTTTATTTTTTCCCATGAAAGTCAGAACCACCCTAATATATATATATATATATAATTCCGCTCAAGCCATTTGCTAAAAGCAAATAGTTTAGAGGCCTCGTAACGAGAGGCCGTAACGGTGAATGTCCGAAGCGCCGTTGTTCATTGTACGTGTATTCGGCAAGACCAGATAGCGACGCCATTATGTGCCACAGCGAAGAATACGACAGCGGTCGACTCAGTAGGCAAGGGGGTAGAGTGGGTCTGCGGCGCTGGGCTCTTGCCTGAAGAGCACTATAATCGGTGCATGTCTATCTGAGTATCGTCTGCTTGAAAGGTAGACCGGTCTCGATCGACCCACGTAGGCTACACAAGCGAAAAGACTTGGCGTTCACTGCAGTCGCCCGATAGGACAATTATAACTATAGAGCTCAAAGCGCATTGGACAACTTTACTTTGTACGGATGTCATCAGCGTTTAGTTATTACGTCGAGTTACCACTTATATCGAGTTAAACACTTGTAGTTTCTGAAAAGGTAGGTCTTTCAAGTTACCAGTTGCTTTGACCTCATAAGTAGAATTTGTAATGAGTAAATGTGTATACAGTGAAGTCAACATCCGGGTATAAGAGAGTGTTGGGGTCAGGCCAATTCGAGTCATATAGTGCGATAAAGCCACCTTGAGATACTTGGCTTTTCAAGCATGCTTATTCGTCTCAGTGTATCTATGAAAACTGAAGGTTTTCTAAGATTATATGCGAAGATATGTTTCCCAACTGTTTGATATTGGTGTCTCACCGTGTCTGCGCTTAAGGCTTGGGACGGAGAGACAGACGGACAGACAGAGAGACACAGACAGACAGACAGACAGACACGTAGGCAAGTAAATGGACAAACCAGCAGATGAACGGGAAAACTCTGTTACATTTCAATGTGACTTTGTAGAATATTCATTGCTTGGACCTCCACTTGGAATCTCTAGACAACCCCTCTGACACGACGCAGCGCCTTTAAGTAGCGCCTTAGTTATTTCAAGATTAAGATTTCAAATAATTTTGCGTTGTTTCCAAAAGTGGAATTTTTCCCCTCTTAAAAACAATGACAGCCGCAAATCTCGAGACTGAAACGCGTTCTATTATGTTAATTGGTCGATCAGCAATAAACACAATTGACTATTATGCCTGTGTTTTATACACACGAACAATTTAAGGCTACAAATTATATGATTGTTTTAATGGCTTTTGAACCGCCCTTAATATATCCTACATCGTTTAGCCGTATACCTATATCTATCTATATATCTCAGCACATTTTTCTACGCTGTCATCTTTCGAAAGCGTGTCTGACCTGTTTACTTGCGAGTATTTCTAGTTCTATGTAGATTAGTCTAGTCCTTTGTGCCTACATGTTTATATAACTTAGGCCTACGCATAATGCTTAGAAGTCTTTAAAGCCTGGATTGTAAGACTATGCCCGAGTATGGTACACCTTGCGTATATAGCCTGTATGCATCCCACTCTACAGATGACAGCGTAGAAAAATGTGCTGAAGAATGCGATTAACCGTAGGCCTAGCTAGCTATTGACCAGGATCGTCCCACATAAGTAGGCCTAAAGAGGTATACTTAGGCCACAACTCTAGGCGACGTATAGGTCCTTCTGGAGACGACTCAAGAGAGGCGTGTGCACTTGTGAACCTGTTTCTTAATTGTGCGTGTTTTCGCAATAATTACGGAGTTGCAGTTGGGTTGGTGAGTAAGTGGGTTTGGGTGTGCAGGCGGAACCTTTGGAGGAGATTGGCTGCAGGAAGACATTGGTGAATTGCAGTAGGGTGTGGCTCGCGTATCTTTTCAACCATCCAACTGCTTATAAGAATTCACGGTATGGCACATGGGATGCACTCGTATCTGTAACTTGACATTGGCACAGCACGCATATGTAATATAGGAATTTTGAGGGACGTAGGAAATTAAGGAGCGATGAAAGGCATAGGGAAACAGAGAGAAAGAGACAGAGACAGAGACAAACAGAGAGATACAGAGACAGAGACAGAGACAGAGACAAACATAGACAGATGCAGAGACAGACAGCGAGAGGCAAAGAAAGAGAAAGAGAGACAGTTAGACAGAGAGAGACAATGGGATAGAGGTACCTCGATAGGCTATATACAAATAAGACAGAAAAACATATAGCAAGCAAGACATAAACAGACAGACAGAAATATACAGAGGCAAAATCAAAATAGACAGAACTAACGGAGACAGATGCAAGAAGATACAGAACAATCAAAGGACAGACACACAAACACACACACAAACACACACACACACACACACACACACACACACACACACACACACACACACACACACACACACACACACACACACACACACACACACACACACACATATATATATATATATATATATATATATATATATATATATATACAGAGAGTTTCCGAAGTTATTTAATAGCAGATTCCTCGACCAGGTGGCGCTGCAAATACGCAGCTCTTGAACCGTTAGGAGGCATTCGTGACCCATGGACCATATATCACTTATATAGATTGTCATGCATGGCTCACTATAGAGATAGGCCCTATCCGTAAATTATACGTGTAGATTTTATACGACAGGTCCTGATGGACGTAAGGGGCCTTATACGGTGTGATTATTTATACATAAACTCGTTAATAAAGATCCGAACATATCTAAGCATTCGACGAATTTGTACATGGAGCATGGCTTTGCAAATTAATTACTTAGCGCATTTCAGGAATGTTGTACATGTAGCCTATCTGGCTTATGTATGTATGTATGTATGTATGTATGTATGTATGTATGTATGTAGGCTAGTGTTCATATTTGTAGTGCTTCGATATACACAAATAAGTATCGACAAGAGAGAGTATACATACCAGTATGCCATACACATACCAAAAGGCAACCCGATCATGCCCAAATATATTTCGGAGGGGGTGACGCCATTGAATTGGACCCAAACTAGTTAGGAAACGGGTTGTGACTAACGTGTGGTGTAAAAAGGTCGTGATAAAACTGGGGAAATAAGAAATCCATACTCGACAACCGAAATAAATTAGAAGAATCTCTGGAATCTACATGTAGACAATTGGCATATGAGAATTTTTAGAAGTAGGGTCTAGGGCCTACAGAAAGGTCATCAACATTCCAGCAGGTGACTAAAACGGAAAGGTCGCCATAATTATATAGGGCCTATGCTCTGCCGAAGTTTCGTCAAAGTTAAGCGCGGCCTTGGTTAGGGTCCTACTTATGGGCCTACTTGGCCCTCATTGTTTGCAACCTTCTTGACTTGGCAATCATTTGTAAAGTGACGAGCGAACACCGAACGGGCAGCCATTTTAGCAAGGTCTGTGAAGCGTTACATTTGTATGAAACACGAAAAATAGGCCTATTCTTCAAAATAAAGATAGGTTATTGTGGTTTGATGACGCAAAAATATACCTATTTTTCAAAATAAGGATAGCCTATTGTGTGTCAATGCGTGTTTAATGACGCAAAAATATACCTATTAGGCTATTCTTCAAAATAAAGATCGGTCTATTGTGTGTTAATACGTTATTTAATGACGGCGTCACATCAAGGTGATTGGCGTAATAATAACACAATGCACAGAGACTATATGGTCAAAGCCATGGGACTGGCCTATTCATTTGAAGCCCTTGAAGTAGCTTACTCAAACACGTATGCCAGCTGTTGGTGGCTGTGGTTAGATCTGCGTAGGCCTTTAGGTGTTTGCCATTGCTATTACTGGTCAAACAGATGAAGTGGTCATTAATTGAGATCTCTGGTATTAAGCGTGATAGGCCTATAACTAGATGAGATTCATCTGGTGATAGCAACGACAGTACACACATGAAATAACAGCAAACAAAATTCCGCAAATACCGAGACAATAAATACTTTACAATAACATATATCGCACTGTGTACACGACATCCGATGTGAACAGCAGCTATGCACACAACTGTATAGGCCTGTATACCTGGTTAACATAATTATAGGATTTACTATGATCTGTCGCAGAGAGCCCTTTAGTCTACAGATCTATACAATGTGCTCCTTTCATCATATCGATGGCTGTGAGATCATAAAGGATGATGACCATAGGCCTACGTAAATTCCTCTAGTCTATGAAAGTTAAGCCGATTAAATTTGTTACTATAGATGAGGGATTGAATTTTCGATAACATCAATAACCGTAATCGTAATTTGCAAACTTGTAAAGCGCCACTCGAAAGCCAAGCGCAGGGTACCAGCTTATTCACGAACCTCAATTTCATTACTATTCTTATTGTTGTTGTTGTTGTTTTTGTTGTTATTATTATTATTGTTTTTGTTATTATTATTATTTTTTTCCCCCGAGGTACATGTAATCCCCTCAGGAGTCTAAAAAATTATGCTAGGAGCTGTTGTTGAATGTCTGAAAAATCAGGTCTCATCGCCTTATTATTATTATTTTTTTATGCCCCGAGGTATACAGGATCCCTCAGGGACTTCAACATTATTTACAAAATAGATTTGTCTGGAATGGGCCCTATTCGTCTAGGTTAAAGTTGTTGAAGGCACCCCTAAAGGCCACCTTTATTAATTATTATTATTATTATTATTATTATTATTATTATTATTATTATTATTATTATTATTATTATTATTATTATTATTATTATTATTATTATTATTATTATTATTATTATTATTATTATTATTATTATTATTATTATTATTATTATTAGTAGTAGTAGTAGTAGTAGTAGTATTATTAGTATTATTATAAGTCGATTTAAAAAAACGCAAGGTAATGTAACTAAATGCTGCGCAAGTGCTCTTGAACAGCTGTAAATAAGATGACATAGACAAATGAGTCTTCAACATTCTTCAAAAGCCCTCCAGCGATATTTCAGGATCCCAATTAAAGCGCAACAGGCAGAACATTCTATACTGTTAGGCCAGAATATCCTTGGTCTTGACCAGAGTTCCTAACCTTTTCTATGCCATTCACCCCTAGGATGTGTCTGATTAATGTTCACACCCCTACAAAACTGTTAACGGGTAGTTTCTAAATACATACAGTACAATACTAACATACTTTCCCTCTTTGTCGCACCCGATGAAATGCAATCTCGCGCTCCTTAGAGTGCGGACACCCCAGGTTGGGAGCCTCTGATATCAAGACCCTCTGGCTTTCCCCGTTCATACTAGGTTGTAATTCGCAGTAGAACACACATAGGACCGTACGGGAACCGATGACTCTAGGGCACAATCATCTGCCAGGAGTGGGAGACCTACTGTTGCGCAACTCGTATGCGAATTGGAGGATCATAGACTCATCGCGGGTTATAGACAGGGCTGTAGTGGTAAAATTTGAGGTGAGTATACGCTACCGGTGACCAGCGGCGTAAAAAAATTAGAAGACCTTTTTTTTAGGAAAAATTTCAGACTTTTCACAAATTCCCTCCAAATTTTCTGACTTTTTACGATTTCGTCTCTGAAAAAGTTGATGACCTTTTTTTTTTAGTCATTCGCCCTAAAAACCTCAAAACACCTCAAAAAACCTCTCTTTTTCCTCCAAATTTCATTACTCAGGTCTCTACAGAGGTAAGTATACGATGTATACCCGCGTATACCCTCGTCTAGAGCGCTGAGTATACGCTCTCAAATTTCCCTAGAGGTGAGTATACGCTGTATACCCGCGTATACGCTCGACTACAGTCCTGGTTATAGACCCCCAACTGTGTAAGTACAGCTATATATAGATGGTCCTAATATAAATTATAGGCCCTATTAGTTTAATCTGAATGCATCATGTTGTGTGTTGGTATACTCCACATTCCAACACGTATACATGTATGCATGGTTTCTGACACCTGCATTTCTCTGAGTGTCTATATGTAACGCCTAGGAACTGCTTTGTTCAAGCCCTGACCTCCCCAGTGTCTTCACATCTGGTTGTGTTGACGACAAGTCCACTTATGCATTCTAGGATCCTGAAAAGTGAAATTCCTAGGTGCACCGCGAGAGATAAGTAGACTGAGTTAAATTGATCGTCCCTTCATTACAGCGACGTCTCGCTGCGCTTGGGTCATCTCAGCCTCAATTAACGATCATTGTTGATGGTTAATTGTGGGTCGCACTTATAAACATGCCTGTCATGTTGGCCTACCTATATAATATATCAACATTGGTAGTCTCAAAGATTGGTCACGTGGTCCGGGAACGCCTAAATAAGGTTATCTAGTCCTCTACAACGCCCTCTTCTATCCAATCTGGGTCTCTAGATGAAGATGAAAATGATGATGAATGAAGATGAATGTGATCATGGTAATGGTGAATGAAGCTGAAGGTGATGATGATGATGATGATGATGATGATGATGATGATGATGATGATGATGATGATGATGATGATGATGATGATGATGATGATGATGATGATGATGATGATGATGATGATGATGATGATGATGATGATGATGATGATGATGATGATGATGATGATGATGATGATGATGATGATGATGATGATGATGATGATGATGATGATGATGATGATGATGATGATGATGATGATGATGATGATGATGATGATGATGATGATGATGATGATGATGATGATGATGATGATGATGATGATGATGATGATGATGATGATGATGATGATGATGATGATGATGATGATGATGATGATGATGATGATGATGATGATGATGATGATGATGATGATGATGATGATGATGATGATGATGATGATGATGATGATGATGATGATGATGATGATGATGATGATGATGATGATGATGATGATGATGATGATGATGATGATGATGATGATGATGATGATGATGATGATGATGATGATGATGATGATGATGATGATGATGATGATGATGATGATGATGATGATGATGATGATGATGATGATGATGATGATGATGATGATGATGATGATGATGATGATGATGATGATGATGATGATGATGATGATGATGATGATGATGATGATGATGATGATGATGATGATGATGATGATGATGATGATGATGATGATGATGATGATGATGATGATGATGATGATGATGATGATGATGATGATGATGATGATGATGATGATGATGATGATGATGATGATGATGATGATGATGATGATGATGATGATGATGATGATGATGATGATGATGATGATGATGATGATGATGATGATGATGATGATGATGATGATGATGATGATGATGATGATGATGATGATGATGATGATGATGATGATGATGATGATGATGATGATGATGATGATGATGATGATGATGATGATGATGATGATCACGATGATAATGACGATGATAATGACGATGATAATGACGATAATTATTGTTATGAGGAGGAAGTGGAGGAGGAGTACGAGGAGGAGGACGAGGAGAAGGAGGAGGAAGAGGAGAAGGAGAAGGAGGAGAGGAGGAGGATGATACAGTAATAGTGGCTCAATAGAGCTGAGATAATCCTCGTCAGCTTTGAAGCAGTAACCTCATAACACATATAAAGTGGCCACAGGCGACTGCATCCAATAAATTAGACGCGATGTTTAAAGATATAATTGACCTGTAGTCATCATCCTGTCATTCAGTTGTAGCCAAAGTACAAAACTAACACACAGAAAAGCTGTAAACATGATTTGTGACGAGCAAATTATTCCTCGTTTGCTGACAATTATGAATTTATGTTTCAACTAACGAGACAGTTCACACTTCACAGAGTGCAGCTATGCTACTGCGTCGTCTTTTAGTTCAGATCGCCTCGGCTTCTAAAGTTCTGTGGTCCGCCCATTGTCCTATGCATTGACACAAGGAATCGTTATGAAGCTATGGCTACATTCACTTAAAGCCAACATACTCGGATTAAAATTCATCGAATTAAAGACATAAAAATGAGTTCGTTACTGGTTTTTAAAAGCAGTGCGCAAAACAAAGGGTTAGCGTGCTGGACTGTCAAGCGATCGGGGGTTCAAATCTTCGCCAGGGAAGATATAAGGCTAAAGGTTTCTGCTCCAGTGGCGCCTCTATCGAACTCGGCTATAAAATGAGTACACTAACTGTACATTGTCGGTGGAAAGATCAGACGGTGAGGAGCAGGACTGCCCCGCCATTAAGTGACAAACTGACATGCTGAGAAAGTGAAGTCGCTAACACTTACACCTACGGCTGTCTCTTGAGGCTCGCTAAGAAAATATCCACCTTCTGTGCAAACGAGACGTGTTGGCCTGGTAAGCAAATACATGCACAAGCATATATTAAACTGTGCACAAAGTATGTGCATGTTTACAAACGTCAAGCATATGACTGTAGACTTTAGTATGTGATCTGGAGAGGTTTGCATATCAGTTTGTCCTAATATATGCAGAGGAATGTCTCTTCTCAGGTGCATTAATATGGAAGATCTGCTCAAGTATCTGAATACATTATAGGCCTAATCAGCGATGCGCCTTTTAAGGCAATCCTGTTCATCCTAGTGGGATTTCGGACCGAAAATATCCTCGATCAAGAGTTCCTTACAACATAAGTATCTAAAAACATTAGAGACTTATGTTGTAAGGAGCTCTTGGTCGAGCACACACACACACACACACACACACACACACACACACACACACACACACACACACACACACACACACACACACACACACACACACACACACACACACACACACACACACACACACACACACACACACACACACACACACACACACACACACACACACACACACACACACACACACACACACACACACACACACACACACACACACACACACACACACACACACACACACACACACACACACACACACACACACACACACACACACACACACACACACACACACACACACACTGCATCATTGAGTTGGACTGTTGTTTTGGTAAACTTTCACACAGAAATTACGTATTATAGATAACGTCTATATATGCATCGTACAATTATAAGAATAGGTTCTCTAATTATACGTGTTTCCAAATAGAGCTGTAATGTATGTTTGTAATACAGTTGTGCACGAGCGATAACTATACCACAACTATATAATATCGTATTTATATACACACATATATATACAGCTACATGTATATATACAGCTAAATTATATATATATATATATATATATATATATATATATATATATATATATATATATATATATAGCTGATAGGAGCCTATATATGAGTATACGTGTTTGCATGAGTCTGCTATAGTGGAGACCTTCTCAAGCTGTATACAAGCCTCATTTGTACCCAGAAGAATGTGTCATTCGTTTAGAACTTTAACCTGGGACTAAGATTGCCTGGGACTAAGATTTAGCAATCTTAATCCCAGCTTTAACACCAATCATTCATGCTATCAGATTTTTAGAGGTTCTTAAAATGCGCCATTTAAATGCCGAGAGACATACGTAAGTACACATAAGTACAAATAAGTCCACATAAGTTGCATTCGAAGCCTAAATAAATCTTATCAAGTTGACGTCTGCAGTTTGCTACGAAGGTGTCGTAAATAGCTGGGACATTTTAAGACGCAGTTGCTATGGAGAGTAGAATGTTCTGTTGGTCGCTGGTGCGTGACGATGACGGTGACGATGATGAGAAATATGTGATGACGAAGATCTTAATGATGTGGTGTAAACGTCTAAGCAGGCGTTAGCATGTACACGGTCCTACGCTTTTCCAAGAGCGACTTTCACATTTATAAATAAGTCTATTAATTTATTGTTCCAATAATAGGCCCTTTATCTCTCATATAACTTGTACGATGGGTCATATGGGGAACGGACATTAACCCCCCCCCCGGACAAAAGCCCCCGGACAAAAACCCCCCCGGACAAAAGCCCCCCGGACAGAAACCCCCCGATTTTAGCTAGGACAAAAGCCCCCCCGGACAGAAACCCCCCCTCTGTGTTATAAGCCTATATCTACATTTAATTGAGAAACTTTAATAGCCCTGATTGCCCTCGTGTCAGCTTGTTAATGATGTAAACGTATAGACTAAAGACTTGTTAGTGTCATTCAGGTGTAAAATAAAGACTTGTTAGTCGCCTAGTTCTTAACTTAAGGCTTGTTAATGTCAGGATTCGCGAGCCTGGTCGGTCCTCATCACCCTTCCCTGTGGGTTCTCATAGGGGCGCTGCAGCAGGATGAGGCCATGGTAAACACGGCCTTTATTACAGGCCTCGCGAAGGTCAGCTGCCCATTAAGCGCGTCAGACGCACCACCAAGCAGCTACAGGACCGTCTACTGCAGTTGTGCCAAGATCGGCGTGATGGAAAGAAATCCATCGAAGATACCCTCCATGGATTAGGACATAACATTCGCCTGTAGTTTTTTAGTTTTACTAAAACAGCGTTAGAGACAAATTTTGGACCATTATAGTCTTATAAACTTTTACGTTGGTCTGTAATCATTCTTCGAATTAAACAAACTGTAAATATATATTTCTTCTTATTAAACAAATTGAAATATATTCCGACTTATGTTGAGGTGTATGTATGTATTTATGTATGTATATATGCATGTATATATGTAGGTATATATGTATTATGTATAATTATGCATGTATGTATATATGTTTGTATGTATATATGTATTTTATGCGTGTATGTATATATGTATGTTTTTGATAATATATGTGTGAAATATAGGTTATTATTTCCTAGCCGGGGGGATTTTGTCCTCCCCCGGGGGGGGGGTTCTGTCCGGGGGGGCTTTTGTCCGGGGGGGGGCTTTTGTCCGGGGGGCTTTTGTCCGGGGGGTTAATGTCTACACTCGGTCATATATCCATAATCTCTCGTTGAAGCAAATATTGGCCGTTATTGTGCTCGAATCGGGCGAGCTTTGAGTATAAGTGGATCCCACGATCTGGAATGACCTCCCTCTGTGCTCAGGGCCAAACTAATGACTGGCTTTTCCACATTGGTCTCGCGTTTTCTAAAGGCATTTCTGTTTCCTCTGGGCTTCTGTGCTGAGAGGCAGTGAGAGCGACTCTGAATAGTTATTCCTCGAGAGGCGCTTTATAAATTTCTAGATACAATACGATGCAATAAGAGATCGATTTCAGAGCATTGTTTCTGATCATAGCTCTATGTTTCTGAATTCCCCCTCTTTCGTCACCCACTGTACCTCTATGTCTGTCGCTCTCTGTCCGTCTGCCTACATTTCTATTTGCGGTCTGTTTGTTTGTCTGTCTTTGCTGTTTGTCTCTCTGCTTAGGTTTATGCTCTTTCTAACTGTATGTTTGTCTGAGTCTGTTGTCTGTCTGTTCGCCTGTCTGTCTGTCTTGGCGCCTGTCTGATCTGTCACTCTCTGTCTCTGTCTCTGTCTCTGTCTGTCTCTGTCTCTGTCTGTCTGTCTGTCTGTCTGTCTGTCTGTCTGTCTGTCTGTCTGTCTGTCTGTCTGTCTGTCTGTCTGTCTCGTCTGTCTCTCTCTCTCTCTCTCTCTCTCTCTCTCTCTCTCTCTCTCTCTCTCTCTCTCTCTCTCGGTTTTCAGTTTTGCTATTTCTGACTACGTTGTACTAGTCGTTGACAATTAAACAAGTAGGTTACTAGGACGCGATAAATGATGCTTTAAAAACACTGTGAAAGAATAACAACATGCAGAAACGAAATGCCTGGGGAAACGCAGCTCAGTGGGAGACAACAAATTACCCAGACAGGAGGAGGGGGAACTCTTCCATCTCCTCTGCAGATCTTGCCTCTTTCGTCGCACGCGCACACGCGCGCCACTGTTCTGTATGTTGACACATTTCAGCTGGATACTTGAAGGCACCAAATGAACTATAGAATTAATGCCTTGCTGAGATGCTTGACGCAAATTAACGGCCAGAACATTCATGAAAGCCTACGAACCAAACGGTTTTGTTTCTGCGGTGGAACTGGGTTGTTGACGCGGCATACGTTCAGTTTCAGAACTAATTTTTAGACAGAAAACACGCCAAGGTGTTATGAATTATGAAAGCCCAATGCAAGTTTCATGAACAGGTCAGTTTAAATTTACAAAGATGGTTCGATATGCTTTTCGTCATCCGAATGCTTCATATGAAGATCGTTGACGTCGTCTCTATCTAACCGCATTACTAAGTATTAAGGAATCGTAGTCGTGAACTCGAAATATCCACAGCGTCACTTAAGAGTTACTTAAAAGGCATCAGCTTATTTACTAGCGCTGCGTCACGTCAGTGATTTCTCCTCAGAGATACGAGAGTGAGAGAGAGAGAGAGAGAGAGAGAGAGAGAGAGAGAGAGAGAGAGAGAGAGGAGAGAGAGAGAGAGGAGAGAGAGAGAGAGAGAGAGAGAGAGAGAGAGAGAGAGTGAGAGAGAGAGAGAGGAGAGAGAGAGAGAGAGACGGGAGAGAGGAGAGAGGAGAGAGGAATGAAAAGAGTGGAGAGTGAGGTGTGAGAAGAAGAAAGGGAAAGAGAGACAGACAGACAGACAGACAGAGAGCAGTTGCCATGGCTTATGGTGTTTAGATTGACATAAATGGGTAATATAT